>OX377202.1:9195672-9304762 GCA_947396885.1 Heligmosomoides polygyrus polygyrus
CCAGTTGCACAGCCTTGGAGCAACTCCTGACTAGGGTGGCTGCATATTTCTGATAAAACTCCCTAACCGCTCATTCTACAAGCTGTCCCTCCTCCTCGATTGAAAGGTTCGATTCTGTACGCATTGTTCACAGCACACTCCAAAGGCTAGCTGGACAGCCTTAAAGCAACTCCTGAGTAAGGCGGTAGGAAACTTCTGGTAGAACTCCCCAAACGCTCAGTCCACAAGCTGTCCCTCCCCCTCGATTGAAAGGTTCGATTCTGTATGCATTGTTCACAGCGCACTCCAAAGGCTAGCTGGACAGCCCTAGAGCAACTCCTGACTAGGGCGGCTGCAAATTTCTGATAAAACTTCCCAGTGAAACCATGCAAATCAAGGGTGAGCAGACCAAATGGTTCACAGCTCCACACAGCTGGACCAAAGCTCGGCCTTTTAACGAATACTAATCAATGTTAGAAGCTTTATGGAAAGCAATTTCATTTGTGACGTTGCCCCTAGTTCTCAACAATTATTTCGTGATAAGTCAATTCTTCGCATATGACAGACAAACTCATGAAACGAAGTTGCCGGCCTATAAACTCGGAGACTTTTTGAAATCTTTGAAAAGCCTTTGGAGTGCGCCGTAAACAATGCATACAGAATCGAACCTTTCAATCGAGGGGGAAGGGACAGCTTGTGAACTGAGCGTTTGGAGAGTTCTACCAGAAGTTTCCTACCGCCTTACTCAGGAGTTGCTTTAAGGCTGTCCAGCTAGCCTAGTGTGCTGTGAACAATGCGTACAGAATCGAACCTTTCAATCGAGGGAGAGGGACAGCTTGTAGACTGAGCGGTTAGGGAGTTTTATCAGAAATATGCAGCCATCCTAGTCAGGAGTTGCTCCAAGGCTGTGCAACTGGCCTTTGGAGTGCGCCGTAAACAATGCATACAGAATCGAACCTTTCAATCGAGGAGGAGGGACAGCTTGTAGACTGAGCGGTTAGGGAGTTTATCAGAAATATGCAGCCACCCTAGTCAGGAGTTGCTCCAAGGCTGTGCAACTGGCCTTTGGAGTGCGCCGTAAACAATGCATACAGAATCGAACCTTTCAATCGAGGGGGAGGGACAACTTGTGGACTGAGCGTTGTGAAAATGAAGCGAGTTCGAGCAGTCTTTCTGGGGTGCGCCACGCATCTAAACATTGTTAAAGGGTAAATGCGAAATGAAAAACACAAGCGTATAAGTATAAGGGAGAGGTCGTAGGTGTCCAAACCTTGTTTGGTGTACTATTCTACTCCACCCTCGTTTGGAAGGATCAATATGGCGCCGCGGCACCGAAAATGTGAAAACTGTAGTTAGGCGATTTACGGCGCTCTCAGATGGCGCGAGGGGTCACAGAGGCAGGAGAGTGGACTGGCTCCGGAACTAATCTGGGTCCCGACCAGGGCTATGGTACATTTGACTCGTGAAAAACCGGTACAAATGAACGTAAATTTGAAATCGAACTATCCTTCGAGTCAGAATTAACTTGGGAATGGCACCGTAGACAATTTTTCAGTTTTTGGACATTTTTTAAAATGACACTCAGTTAGCATTTGAGGTGAGTTTGCTCTGTAACTGGGTGACCAAAATGTCCTCCGGGCCAGTCGAAATCCCACCTGTAGAAGACTATAAGGTGTTTTCATAGGCCTCCAGATATCTACGTTCCTGTCTTCAAGGAGACCATTTTGTGCCCACTTTAATGGTACGAAAAGTGTACGGCTAACTACGAAGAAGTGTCATATGGGCAACTTTGGCAGCGTACAATCGCTAACGATTTCAACCGTGAAGGTTCCAACTTCGCAGCTTGATTTTCACTCTCGCCTCCAACGTGACGAACGAGTCTAAGCACATACAATCTTGATATGACGAAATTAGAGTCCTCCAAAGCGGAGGCATTTTCTGAAAATAACAACACTTAAATTGTCGGATCCTTTAAGGAAGTAGATCATTGTGATCGTGAAATACTAGGGAATCCAGAGAACTATGTGTGACTATGTATATAATGCAGAAACTAGGGTTTAAAGGGCCGAATCTCTTCCTTCATTAGCCACTTGGGAGCTGTGGGTGTAATTGTCTCCCGCGAGCACAGGGGTCAGCCGCGCCGGGCAGAAATTAGGTCACTGAACTACATTTCAGACGCTCGCTATGCGATTTTCAGCTCATCGGGAAGAGAGCTCGGTGCTGATCACGAATATGTCATTCAATTTGCAATGCGCTCAATTTGAAGAGCGCTACAGAAAAGCGGCGGAAAAGGCGGTTTTTTTTCGCTTTTTCCGCCCAAAGACCAAAAGATAAGGCCGGTATTGTATCGCCAGATGACCTACGGCCCATCGCCAAAGACTTCACCAAGCGTTTTGACTTCTGTATTAGCGCCAAAGGGACCACCTCGAATCCGGTCGAATATAGTGTTGCCTAATCTCTATGTTGTTGTTATTTATGTATTGCTTTGTAAACTTTTCAGTTGTTTCGTGGTTATAATTTTTAAAAAACCCTCATCACGTTATTTTGGAAGACCCTGTAGATGCTAGGTCATAGATGACTCTCAGCAAGATGAAGAAGGACGGAGAGTGTGCCCAACATTTGCGCCTCGAGCTTAACGGACACTCGGTATAGGCACATTTGAAGCAAGCTTTAGAGTAAATTGTAGTTGAGAAATCATTTTTGTAAACCACTCCTTTTCACAGAATTATTCTCATCGTTCTTTTCAGAGATGGTCTGGCTTCCTGCTGCTCTGAACTGTGCTGCACTCTTCCTTTTCTCTTATGCTCTCTACGAGAGAAGCCAAAGCAGTAAAGACGCAAGAAGTTTGCTGGCTAATTATTTATTTATCTGTACGAAGAACATGAAGATTCATGCAACAAAGCAGATAAACGGTAAGAGAACATACTTACTTACTTACTTTGATACTTTGATGGTCCTTTCGTCGGCTGGAGTCTTCTCAGCGGGGACAATAACTCTTCCAGACCGTTCGATCTCTTGCTACTTCCGTCCAGTGAGGCAGACTCCGCTCTCTGAAAGATCTTGAGAATGAGTCTGCCCATCGCGTTGGCGGTCGTCCCAGTGGTCTCTTATGGTCTCTCGGAAGCCATTCTGTGACACGGAGACTCCATCTATCGTCCTTTCGTCGAAGCAGGTGTCCGGTCCAGCGATATGTATTTGGACTTCTTCATGTACTGCAGCGGGTCTGCTAATGGCGACTTCTCCCGTAGCTCCGAGCTTTGTAGGCCTTCTTGCCATTGCTGACGAAGGCTTGTCCTTAGAAGACATCTCTCCAGTGCACGATACGTAGTTTGCATCGCTCTGGCGATTGTCTTGTTGTCGGGCCAGGGTTCCGTCGCGTAACACATCGCAGGCAGTACGGAGGCGTTGAGTATTGAGACTCTGAGGCCGGCATCCTTGACCTGATCGGTGACTTCGCGAATCGAACTGAAGGCTGCCCATGCTGCGCGTCTCCTGCGGGCGATTTCAGGAGCGAGGTCATTATCCATGTTCAGCTCTCTTCCCAGATAGACGTAGGTGTCGATCTGTTGTAGAACTCCATTTAACCTTACGAGTCCCGTGTCACACCACTGGTTGACCATGAACTGCGCTTTGGACATATTCATGTCCAATCCATATTCATGTTCATACCTGCCACATTGAGCTCGTTCAGCATTTCCTCGACTTCTGCCGTGCTAGTAGTGATGAGAACAATATCGTCGGCGAAGCGAAGGTTGCTGATCCGTTTACCGTCGACAAGGTAGCCTTTATCGTCCCAGTTCAAGTCCTTCATGGCATCCTGGTGCCGGATCCATCAAAGTTACTGCAGTAACTTTAACGGAGAATTGTAAGCAAAAAGCTCAGATAACGTGGCTTATCAAGCGATATGGTGAGCGATAAGCCACGTTATCTGAGCTTTTCGCTTACAACTCTCCGTCAAAGTTACTGCAGTAACTTTGATGAATCCGGCCCCTGGAGTGCCGCTGTGAATAGCTTAGGAGAAATCGTGTCTCCCTGCCGTACTCCTTTCCCGATAGGACAACTATGAATAGATAATCATAACACATTAATGAATAAAAGGCTATAAACTTCTAAGACATGCCTGAAGTTAACATTACAATATTTTGCTCTGACTGAGTGAGTTTGGTATATATGGTCCTTGTGAAACCGTTCTGCAACGGAATCTAGTAGGGCAATATCGTATTCAAGAATTGCTCCCCTATGTACAAGCGAGCAGCAGATGCTTGAATGAGTTGGTCCTCAAAGACTTGAGAAGGCTGCGAACAACTCTATCTGCTTTCTTCTCTTCAAGGTCGCATTTCGCAGGCATGTGTTTGGGGAGACGGATCCAGGCCGACCCCATCTTCTTCTTGCTTTGTCAATCTTAACTCGTTTCCCTGAAATGCGTAGTCCGGCACCGCGTCATTTGGTTAATAGAGTAGGACGTTCGTCTGCAGCACTTATTAGTGCTGACTTTCATCCTTTCCTACCAAACCCGCTCTGGCTGTCTTCCTCAGTTTTCTTTTTTTTTAAATCAGACAACTGAGTTTCATTTATTTTTGTTTGCAGCAATGAAGTTGATGAAAAAGGGGTAGCAGCAAGATGACTCAGAGCAGAAACATGCCGGAATTTGACAAAATCTTAGAAGAAATGCTGTAGGGAGGAGGGACTCCAATGGCGCAATAAATTGCCAAACGTCTCTGTCACTGTACCCAACAGACTACCATTCTATGGATTGCTAAACTGCCGTGGAAACCAAGCCTTTGCGATTTCGAAAAATTGAGAAGTATGACCTTACTACTATTGACTTGAAAAACCATGCCATAATCCTATTCCCTCCTTCCTTTGGAATATGATGAGATTCGTCTACTACTTCCCATTTATATCATTTTAGATTTTCGTTAGATATTATTAGGTTGTAACGAATTAAATGGCACTGGCTCGCGCCATTTTTTGGCTAGTCTTTACGCGTTTGATCAAGAACAAACCGTAACATGTGGCATATCATTTAGAAACGCAAGCTTTGCTCTACCGGTGAGTACCAAATTTTCTATGTAAAACTGGGAAAACTTTAGAGTTTTATTGACTTTTTTGCAGATGGACAAGAGGGTAATCCGAGGCATTTACTTGTATGAATTCAAGCTGGGCACTACATCTAAGAAGGCGGACGAGAAGATCAACGCCGCATTCGGTCAAGGATGTTCCACAATTCGGACGGCGTATCGTTGGTATCAGAAGTTCCGGAATGGAGATGAGAGCTTGGAAGAACATGAAGGTCGTGCGAGGCATAGTGATGTTGATGAGGACAAGCTGAGAGATGTGGTAGAGGAGGATCCACACAAAGGTTCTAGGGAGATAGCGAAGGTTCTCGGCGTCAGTCACAACACAGCTGCCCGGCATCTGAAGGAAATTGCAAAGACCAAAAAGCTGGAAAGATGGGTGCCTCACGAGCTGTCTGAGGAGCAAAGAAACCGACGATATGAGATCTCGTCCGCACTGCTTCTACTGAACGAAACGGACCCATCCCTTGATCGCATCGTAACCTGTGACGAGAAATGGATAATGTACGACAACAGGCGACGATCGGCACAGTGGGTGGACTGCGATGAGAGCATCAAGGTTTTTGCGAAGCCGGAATTGCACCAAAAGAAAGTAAGGGTGACAGTATGGTGGTGTTGCTGGGAATTATTCACCACAGCTTCCTCCCTCCCGGTGAATCCATCACCGCAGAGAAGTGCTGCATTGAAATTGAAGAAATGATGAAAAAGTTGAAGGATATCCGGCCGGCCTTGGTAAACCGAAGCCGAGTTCTCCTTCTGCACGGCAATGCTCGCCCCATGTAGCACGAATGACGTTGCAGAAATTGAATGAGCTGAGCATTGAAACTCTACCACATCCTCCGTTTTCCCCCGACCTCTCCCCAACAGAATACCATTTCTTCAAGCATCTTGGCGACTTCTTGGAAGGGAAAATATTCAAGTACCAACAGGATGCCGAAAGTGCCTTCAAAGATTTCGTCAATTCCAGAACTTTTGATTTTTATGCTACTGGGATAAAAAAGCTTGTGTCACGTTGGCAAAGATGTGTAGAATCAGAAGGTTTTTATTTCGATTAATAAACTTGCCTACAAGCCGAGATATTAACTGTTTAAATTTACAGTGGTTCAGTGCCATTTATTTCGTTACAACCTAATATAATAATATAAGCATGCAGGGTGGCTACAAAAAGTTTATACACTGTCCGATTGGTTATAACCATCACGACAGAGTCAAATTAGAAAAAGAAATTCTATTGATAACAATAGTATTTTTGTAGAAGGAATTTCTTTATCAGTAGTCATACCTCTTTCTCATAAAGATTGTTTGAAGATCGCGGAAAGTCTCGCCGTAGCTCTGATAGCTGCGCATATAAGCTCGGTGACGGCTCGGGCTCGACACTCGACATTGGTACAACAACGACGGCTGCGATGTGGTGAAACTTGCTCTCCACTTTCTTCTTGCTTTCATATCTTAGTAGTTCTGATTCAATAGGATTTATTTAGCTTATTATGCTCACTAGGCTGTCAAATTCATTCCTATGTAACTCATACGTTATTCCTCTAATTGCTCGATTACCACCATTCCATTCTATAGAGATTTATTATGGTTTGATTACCCAAGTTTGAGGTTTTCCTGGAATAAACTGTGTGATCTACCGCGTTGCGACAGAACTACGACGTACTCCAACTCGCAATAACTTCACTGCTGGTGAGGATACTAAAGAAGTTAAGAGCCCACATGAACGCGCAAGAAAGTGGAAATTTTCGGACGTACGAGTCTGCGCCGTGTGTTCTCCTGATTTCTCACATCTTACACTCAATTCATTGCTTTTCGCTCGTCAAAACTTCTCCTTAAAGGGGCCTTATCTATTTAATATTTATGTTTCTTTTAAAGTTTAAAACCTAAAAATACACTACAGCTTGCAGCAAAATGCAGGGCATCCTAATAAATGCATATACTCTGAAAGGCTCTGACATTGTTGCTAGTGAAGCTTTTTGAGATGACTGAGAGAACAAATTTTATAGATCTGTTGTTTGCTAGGATAAAGTTTAATAACTCGACTATCTGCAGCTGAATTGGGGAAAAACTAGCAGAGCTTTTAGCTTTTATAAATGTGTTCCTATAAATTCACCACAAAACACAAAGGAACGCATTTTGCACACAAGACATTACCCATTTATTATTGCGATTATTAGCTGAACTTCAGATGTGAAGACCATTAAAGCGCATCATCGAATTACACCTAGACTTTCATGTTGACTCTGGAGCGAATAGAGTACGACGCCAGTACGACCGAGGCGGCGACCAACGAGACGGCGGCGGCCACGAAGACCGAGAAGCCGAATGGCGACAGGCAGATGCCGTTTGGCATGCCCATGAGAGGAGAGATGACTCGCCATTCTTCCGGAAGCTGCTGCTGCTGTAATAGCGAGAGTCAGAGGCTGCCAGCTGAAGAAGGGTAACCTCTTACCTTCTCGTGGATATCGATGGCACTGAGCTCCGTTCGCACGTCTAGAGTGTTCTCGAAGCCGGCAGCTCTCTTCTTGAGCAGGCGCAGCTGCGCTGGTGCTGAGGTGGCTATCGTGGCTGGTGCACCGCTGATAGATCCGCTCTGAATGGCCTCGATTAGATTCTGACTTATGTTTGCATGCACTGGTTAAAACTTCTGGATTGGAAAACTCTCGTGCACTTTTCAAGACTTGCTCTACTCGGTCTAAACTTCAATTTAGGGGTGATACGGTGCTCAAAGAAGCGGCTCAAGATTGGTTCAGACAGACACGGTCTAACAATCCTCACCACTCAAAAAAAAAAAAATTCAACGAGCTAGTTGCGTCTTATGAGCTCCACATTAACTTTTGAAATTGTGGTTTAAACCTTCAATATAAGTAACTACTCGCAGCCACTCGCTGCCTTACTGGTGATCCTCCGGGAGTGAGTGTATCTCTTTCGCTTTTTTACTTAAATAATTATACCTGTATAGATCCTAGAGGTGAAACAGGATATAACAACTATCTTCTATTAAAATGCTTCTCACACTCTAACTCTCCATTCACTTATTCTGCCTAATTTCTCGTCGTTAAGTAGGTTACAAGTTGCATGCTAGCATTGCGCCAGTTAGTAACTAACCATAGTATAAGTTAACGAGCTTTCGTGACAGTGTGGTGCAAGTTCAGAGAGCTTATTTAACATCCACTCATCTTCACACTTCATTTTTCTAGGCGCCGGGAGGTGTTGGCTGCGACACTACGAAAGCAGCGCGGCACAGGCATTCCAGTCGGTTTACTTTAGTCCACCACTATTACCGTGTCCCGACTGGAATCGTTTGTCGCGTTGTCGTAGCTAAAGAGTGAGGGCCCATAAGGGCCCCGCACACTTTTGCGGCGTTGCCGCAGCCCTATCGTTCAGCAGAGGGCAAGGACGCAGAGGTTGCCGGTAAAGGCAGCCGGCGCCGTCCCGCACCCGCACACTTTTGCGGCATTGCCGTATCGACGGCAATAATGTTTCAAATCATTGCTGCCGTTGGTGCGGCAATGCCGCAGGTAGAGACTGTCTTCGCTATAGCCGATCGCGCTGGGGAACTGAAATGGAAACACACGCGTCCTTTAAGTTAAGTGATCGATAGGGCTAATCACCTGTTAATTTTTGACGATCCGGACGACGTCTGTGGTGGTATTTTGTTGTTTTTGTGCTGGTGTTAGCTATTTCGCTTGTTTACCACCCTTTTGATAGGTTTGATGTGATAGGTTACATATAGCGTAAGCTGTTGTTCCATCAAGTGCCCAAACTCAATCCACAAGTATACTGCTCGAAGTTTTGCCGTGGGATTATTGTTTCTTAGTGATATTACTTCTTCGTTCTTCCATTTCAGAAAGTTAATGAGCCACATCATCTCAAGAACGTCCTATGCTACTACTCTACTGAACAGAATGGATGAGATGGAGAGTTCCAGCTGATTTCTTGATTTGGGCGCGCGTCGCTCATCAGAGCGCGGTTTCCTTCGATAGGTCCATCTTCATCTTCATCGGAGCGCGTAGGTTCCAAATGGGGTGCGCTGCGACGGCGCCGTGCTGCGGCAACGTCGAAGCACTGCGTCGTCGCAATGGGGAGGAGCGCGGCAACCTGAAGTTCCGCTCCACTTTTTGCCGGCTGCGGCAACATCGCAAAAGTGTGCGGAGCCCTATAGCCTTCTTAGCGCTGCAATCTCGTCCTTTTCCTGCCTATCGGGGTGGGACCGATGCTCCCCCTCCCCTTCCTGTGGAGGGAGCCGCGCCAAGCACGAGTCGTAGCGCTGCCGCAAGCCGCTCTGCGTCTCACAGCAGCCTTCGACGCGTCGAATTGCGGCTACATTATCTTTGACCATAACCGTTCGAGAATTGATCCAGCGGAGAAGCGCTGTCGACGAACCGTTACTGACGGCAGGGCGGCATGCCGTAAATATCCACTTCAATCTTTGCTTCCATATAGATTTGCGGCAAAGCGGCAGCACTGCCCTTATCCCTCGTCTCCGGAGAGTTCTTTGTCCATAGGGTAGGAACATTGACGTCGGAGACAACAAGCTCCATGTCTTCACATTTTTATTTAAGGGTCGAGCACCCTTCGATGCCTCTGTTACGGCAGCAATGGTTACGGATAGTATCGATCCCCTGCCTCTATTGCTGCGCACCAAAGGCAGCGCCGCCTCCTTGCCGCTGCAAAACGAGCGTTCTTGCCGCCGCAGCAAGAAATGTCGAACAGTGAAGTGCAACGTCCGCACTATTGTGCGTATACTGTACTTCAAAAGCGCGCGCTGCTGCTTGCTGCGCGCATCCTTTGCGAAAGCAGCGTGCACCCTCTTTTGCTGCTCAAGCCGGGTTAGCTGCCACAGCAAAGTGTGCTCGAGCCTTTACGAATCGGCGGCGAAGCGGCAACAGCAGCACCACAAATGCTGCTGTGGCAAAAATGATTCAAACCATTCTACTCGCAGGAGCCGTTTAGCCACCTCTTCGGTCCCTGTCTGCATTCTAACCGATAGAGGAATGAAGCGCGTCCTCTAAGCATCGTTATCAATACGGCGATGGAACAAAGGGCTCCGTATAGTTTTGCGGCGCGGCAACGGGCGTCGAGCGGCAAAACTTGAGCGGAGCTTTGAAGTGACCGTGCTCCTTTCCAATTTTGCTGCTGTTCATGCACACTCGATCCCTGCTGGCGGATCATGGCAGAGGGCGGGAGCGGCTAAGTACCCTACTCCTTCCAGTCGTGACCTACTGCTGGCTCGGGAAATTTGAGTATTTGACTCCGACGCGGGTCTTAGGGGTCGTTTAGGCCTGAGCTATACTCCCGCGGGAGCATCCACGGACGGGCGGGAATCTCGCCCACCTGGCCAATCGCCGCGCCCCGCCACGCCCGCCGTCCGCGGATCGCCGCCGACAGACGACGAGAGGGGTGTTATACTTCCCGCCCGCGGGAAACGCGCTCCGATGCGACGCTAGCCGCCCCGGGACGACGACAACCGTCCGCGGTGCACCGTCCGTCCGCGGACGTCCCGCGGAAGCTCACGCGGGAGTATAACAGTGGCCTTAGTGTGCGCGCAAGGCGCGATGCGATGCCACGTGTAGTGGCCGAATTGATCAATCGCGTCGCTCGATCAATTTGGCCACTACAAATGCATCGCGTCGTGCCTCGCGCGCACACTAAACGACCCCTTAGCTGATCGGTATAGATCGCAGAGCTAAAAGGACATGCTTGTTCCCACTCCAAACTCTTGTCACGATCGGCCAGAGCACAGACAAACTCTGCCGCTGTAGATTTGCGGCGGCGGCAATAATGCTTCACATCAACGTTCATGGTGCCATTTGCGGCTGGCTCTACCACCACTCTTGCCAGCAAATTCGGCGCTGCTCAACACCGCTCGCCGACGGCGTCAAGCTCTTGATCCCTGCCCTATGCCTAAAGATAGACCGCTGCCGCGCCACAAAAGTGTTTAGAGGCCGTATGGGTTTTTAAGTTGATTATCGAATTTTTCTTGTTCTCCTTGAAATATCGACTAGGCTCTCATCGCTCGTCGACTCATCGACTGAGGAAAGTGTACCTATTCCCGCTCGTTGGCTTTGCCCGCTGCCGCCCTCAAGAATGGAGCTTTGCCCGCTGCCGCCCTCAAGGTAGAGCGGCGCGGCTAAATTGGGTAGAAACAACGCGTAAAGCCTCCGTTTCGGGGCTGCGCCCAAGTTTTGACTCCTGCTGCTTGCCTCCTTGTGGCAGAGGTTAATGGAAGCAGTCGGCAGCCTCCTGCGTCCGCCGAACTTGATTTCATAATAGGCGCGGGTATGCCATATTTTTGACGACACGCTTCCCAAGTATGTAGACGCAATTCTTGTGTGATTGGCATCATGCTTCTCCAGTCCTCTTCAAAACAGGTGAGGACAGGAACTTTGAAAGTTAGTTACTGAAACTAAGGAGGTACCTTTGTCGCTCCAAATCCTTGCGGCTCTGGACACTGTGGTCGAGCGCATTCAGTCTTCGGCTCTTTCACCGTTATGCTGATTTGACATTGGTAGAACAGTTGCGACCTGAACAGCAGTGAACTTTAGTCATCTCCTAAGCGCTAGAAGCACCAGAAGGGCTCGAGGGTTCCTTCACGCTTCCGTCTAATTTTCGTTGAAGGCGAACCTGTCTGCGTATTTGTAGACGTGAGCCTCTTGGCCAGCCATCAGGTCGGTCGGGTACTCCAAATTGTTGAGCAGGAACTTATCAAGCGCACAGCCCTCGTCGTTGAGGATCTGGACAGTGTCGCCGTTTCCATCGTCGACGGTGCAGGTGTGCACGACGGCGCAGAAGGTGTCGGTCGTCTCGGAATCACAGGTCCACTTGTGGTACACCTAAACGTCTCATTCGTCTCCTTTTTGGGCCAAGGAATGCAGGGGTAGAGTGTGTCACACCTGCTGTCCGATGGTGGCGAACTGAATGGGCGCGCCGGTTGGACCACCGTCAAGAATCTCATACTTGCAGATGGGCATAGGCACAACCTGCGTCTGGAAGGCGGTCGTCAAGTCGGACACTTCGATCTGCGTGCTGACGGTTTTGTCGGACTCCATGTAGAAGCACTGGATTCTGTAGGCTCGATCGACTTTGGTCACGAACTGTGGATGGAAGGAGATGACAATGGTTGTCGAGACGAACACTCCGCGGGGGTTGAGGGACCTGAACCGTTTCTCTAGTGATTGTTGAAGAAGCGCAGCAGTGAAGAAGTCTTACCTGGTCCTGGCAGTGTTACACTGGTCGAAAGGCAGCTCGATGCCGGCCACTTGTCGGCCACCTTCGTCACTTCGGCAGCCGGCCTGGTCGTAGAGTCCCTTCACGTACACATGCCCTTCGAACGGATTCCTTGTGTTAAAGTTGACGGTGATCGAAGTGGGACCGCATTCGATTTCCGGCTCTCCTTCAACGCCGTTGTCAACTGGAATCGCACCGACGAGGCCAATCACCGCCAGACACAGCAGGAGGCGCATCTGAAACGAGACCATTCAGAGGCTGGAGCGATACGAACCGTCTTCTCCACAGCTGACGAAACGCGACGTGAGATGAACGGGTAAAGATTAGCGTTTATCACGTCTTCTGGGAATGAGCCACGCACTTCACTTCTACACGATATTGTGGTGACAGTCTAAGTCGGCGTTTTACATAGCTTTACCGCCAGCCGGTGACACTACAGTGTCTCTCCTTCTCCGACAAGCTTGGAACGAATACGCCAGTAGTACTAAAGAGATGGAGGGCATGACTACGCAGCCCGCGAACTGAGAGTCAGTTGATGGCGCCTTCTGCCGACCGCGCCTCATCCAACCAAAATATCTACCTTAGGTCTACTTCTTTGGCTTGGTAACTGTACGGGTTAGTCGCAGGAGACTGGTGAAATCTGATGGGTAAGTGAGTGTTTTATGCTTTTCAGAAGAGTGTGGTACCAATTCACCGACCCGTAGAGATGGAAAGCTTCGTTAGCAGGGAGGATCCGAGCCATGAACCTGAACTCCGGTACATGTGACAGCTGGTCCTGTAATTCAGGTGTCGCTGACACCCGCTGTGAAAGAGTGGTGAGGGTTGAACCTATAGGATTTTAGAAACACAGAAGATCACCAACCAAAGAGTTGGTCGGATTTCTAGGTAGAGGCCCTAGACTTCTTGCTCTTCTTCTGAGCGTTTAGTCCCGCGCAGTCACAGGGTCCGCTGTTCTTGTGATCTTTCGCCACCTCATCCTATCAACGACGTCATCTGCAGTGGCGTCGACTTCGACGAGATCTCTCTTGATGACATCCTTCCATCCTTTCCTTGGGCTCCTCTCGGACGCTTTCCGGATGCCTCGAAATCTAGAACCAACCTTATGGGGTGATTCCCTGGTGTTCTGAGGACGTGTTCGTACCACCTCAGGTGCTGCTCCCTCATCTTCAGCTGGATCGGGGATGTTTTAGTGTCTTAGAAAGACAGCAGATCACCAACCAAAGAGTTGATTGGATTTCTAAATAAAGGCCCAGGACGAGAGATAGCAAATTATCCTAGTGAGTTGGTTGATCTCAGTAGAGGTCGCGTTCGATCAAACATCGTTAGTGGTGTAATGGCGTAGCATCCTGTTTGTTAAGCAGGAGGTGAGGGTTCGAATCCCGCGGTGGCAACATAACGTCGTTGTAACAGCTTAAAGCCTCAGTAACAGCCACTTAAGACTTAAAGAAGTTTACTTGTAATATTGTTCGTGTCCCAAAGTGAGATGAAATAATGATGATTCAATTTTTTTACGCGACAGCGCACGCACTCGCTCTGAAAATTGTCAGACAGTTGACATAAGATTGGCTCTAGATTTTGAGGCACCTGGAAAGCGTCCGAAAGGAGCCCCACGGAAAGGGTGGAAGGACGTCATCAAGAGAGATCTCGCCGAAGTCGGCGCCAGTGCAGATGACGTCGTTGATAGGATGAGGTGGTGAAAGATCACAAGAACAGTGGACCCTGTGACTGCGCGGGACTAAACGCTCAAGAGAAGAAGAAGAAGTCCAGGGCCTCTACCTAGAAATCCGACCAACTCTTTGATTGGTGATCTCCTGTCTTTCTGAAATCCTATAGGATCAACCCCTACCACTTTTGCACAACGGGTGTCAGCGACACCTAAATTACAAGACCGGCCCACCTAATTTTTGATGCCTTGGAGAAAGAGACAGCACATTTAATTCGCGAACGTGGACGTCGCTTAGAACTCTGCAGCATACCATCAGCGCTCGCGTTGTTCTAGGCGTGTTCTTTTGATAAAATAAAGGTGATAAAGTGACCTTCGAAAATTTATAGCTTAGTGAATTAGAAACTTTCGGCTTATCCAGACGTCTTTCCGACCACATTTTTTAGGCGAGTGTTGGTTTATGATAAGCTCTGCGGTATGCAGTGCCCTGCCTACTAGTTAGAGAAGATTATCTCAGAAGAAATTGAGGAGAAACAACAGATAACAGAAGCACTGCTGCTTCTTCCTTCGAAGTCAGAAGACCATTGCAACTAAACGAAAGCAGATTTCTCTGGTTACCTTACAAAATAACGCATATTCTTGGATATTCTCCTAACGCCCCACATCAAACGTGATGACTACAGGCCATCTTGCAGACCAGAAAATTCTAAGTCCTTCACCGTTCCAGGGAATACTTCGCGAGATACAGGTTCTAACGATCCAATCCTACTGTTTAAAAGCAGAACTGGTTATCGACAAGGACGCATTGCAGAGCCGCATTCCAGAGGACGACCACTTCAGCAGCCTCTCGCAAGGATCGCCGCCAAAATAGTTCGGCAGGGAACTGAGGGATGGAAGCGGAACTATGTAGAGTGGATGTGTCAAGGGGCAAGCCCGAAAAACTAATATTATCGCGGCGAATCGTCTAAGACTTGCGAAAAGAAGACGCGTAGGAAAGAAGAGAAGGTGGAGACCTTGTAGGAAGACGCTTCTTCGGATAGGATTAGATATCATCGACACTTGACTATTTATATGAATAGCGGCTAAACCGCCTTCTCCTTTCAGGACGACGACGGCGACGAATCAGGTCAGACGCTGTCGCACTTTCGGCGTGGTTGTTTTCGCAGCTCTTGTGCTGGTCGGTCGGGAACGCTACACGATCAGAACTAGTAGCCACGACGACGATCATAGCCGCCACGGATACTGATGATGTATGCGTAGAGAAGAGACATTGTCGGCGTATTTCCTTCTCGCGCTAACAGAACGAACGCCGGCTGTCGTGGCGTAGCATACGCTGAAACGTTTCTGATCACAAAATCTTCAAACATGCGCGAAACGGTCACCATACAGTTTGGGCAAACTCTTGAAGAAAAGCCCAGAATTTGTCCATTTGTTAGGTTGCCCCGCAAGTTCTCAGCGTTTGATTGCTTTCTTTTGAGCTACCATAACTTTCTCAAATCTTACGGATTTATCGGATGTTAAATAGGCACGTGTAGCGCAGTCGGAGGAGGCGCCGACTGTCGCCTGCACATGATACCAGGTTCCTGGTTAGGATTTCCCGTCCAGGCCAACCAAGCCTTCCATCCCTCCGGAGTCGGTGAATTGGTACCAGACTTGACTGGGAAGGATAAAGCGCTAACTTGTTCATCGGCTGGCCACCGCAAGTCATTGTATGGCCAAATACGTGTTCAAATCGCCTCCACAACATCCCGTAGAAGTAGAATGCGTGGCGCATCTCAAAAGGGATTGAGTAACGCCGTCCTTTATCCTTTATCCTTTAAATAAGCACCGTTCGAATCAGCACACTTTTGCCAATGAGTATAGTTTGATTCCAAATGTTTCCCAACGGTCTCACTTTTTTGGCCTTCCGTCATTGGATTCGAAGGAAAATTGCCGACGTTATCCTGATGTATAAAATTCTCCGATTGAGTTCTCTCGGGCGCGTGTAGCGTAGTGGGAGGAGGCGCCGACTGTCGCCTGCACCCGATACCAGGTTCATGGTTCGGATTTCCCGCCTAGGCTAACCAAGCCTTCCATCCCTCCGGGGTCGGTAGCAGACTTGCTTGGAAAGGAAAGCGCTGACTTGTTCATCGGCTGACCACCGCAAGTCATTGTATGGCCAAATACGTGTTCAAATCGCCTCCACGACATCCCGTAGAATTAGAATGCGTGGCGCATCCCAAAAGGGATTGAGTAACGCCGTCCTTTATCCTTTATCCTTTAAATAAGCACCGTTCGAATCAGCACACTTTTGCCAATGAGTATAGTTTGATTCCAAATGTTTCCCAACGGTCTCACTGTTTTTGGCCTTTCGTCATTGGATTCGAAGGAAAATTGCCGACGTTATCCTGATGTACAAAATTCTTCAATTGAGTTCTCTGGGGCGCGTGTAGCGTAGTCGGAGGAGGCGCCGACTGTCGCCTGCACCCGATACCAGGTTCATGGTTCGGATTTCCCGCCTTGGCTAACCAAGCCTTCCATCCCTCCGGGGTCGGTAGCAGACTTGCTTGGAAAGGAAAGCGCTGACTTGTTCATCGGCTGACCACCGCAAGCCATTTTATGGCCAAATACGCATTCAAATCGCCTCCACGATATCCCGTAGGAGTAGAATGCGTGGCGCATCCAAAAAGGAAATGAATCAGGGTGCACACAAAATTTTGTGCGTTAAATTTCTTTAACGAAACTTCTTAACGGAAAATTTTCGTTAAATTTCCGGTAAATCGTTAAATTTCGTTAAAAATACAATTAGCTGCAAACCATTATTTCAAGTGAAAAAATTAAGCAAAACCTTAAGCAAATTCAGGAGCTCAACAGTTAAAGTTCAAGGGATGGAGTGTACCATTGCAATGTAAAATAAACAATTCAATGCCAACAAATCCAGAAAAATAAACAGGCCTTCCTCAACAAATTATCTACAGGGTGTGGAATAAGAACAAGTATGGAATTATCACTCAAAATGATCACCGACAAGGCCTCTTAAAATGTGCGATCAGGCAGGTACCCGGAGTTCCTCCTTTCCATTTCTTTTGTCTGAGTGTTCTACGAGCATATGCAACCTCGATGCGGGCATCAGCCCACTAAGTACTGAAAGAACTAAGATAAATACAATTAAAAGCCTATCAGTGGAATGTTAGCACGTTGTCGAGCGCGCGATTTTCGAGAACCTGGTACGTGGGACCAATCCATTTTTTTTGCACCGTGACACGATATCGTGTCACACCGGTCCCTCACTGCCGACATCAATGTGCTAACGTTGAGGAAAAGTAGCTTTCCTAATTTTTGGTAGTAGCGTTTTTCTAAAATCGTACAAAATACGCCCGACGACCGAAAACATTCTCTCCGTCTCCACTGTTCCAGCTGGCGGGCAAACGAATTCTGGAATAAGCAGCGCCAGGTGGGGATACGCATACCCTACAAGGCCAGTGTCTTTGTGGGTTCGCTGACGTGCTTGGGGCACGGCGAAAAATTTCTAGCTCCAAAATCCATTAAAGGATAAGGATAAATGACGACGTTACTTAATCTCCTTTGAGATGCGCCACGCTTTCTACTTATACGGAATATCGTGGGCGCGATTCGAATGCTTGTTTAGGCCTAGAATTCTTGTGGTGGCAAGCTGATGAAGAAGTCAACTCTTTATCCCTCCCAGACAAGTCTGGTAGCAATTCTCAGATCGCGGAGAGATAGAAGGCTTGGTTGACCTGAGTGGAAAACCAGGAACATGGTATTGGATGCACGCGACAGCCGGCACCTCCGACTGCGCTACACGCGCTCCCAGAATGCATTGTTTCCAAAAATTCAAAACAAATTCATGGAAACATTAAAATATTCATGCAGATTTCATTAATTCGAAATCGACCTTAGATTCGGTTTTTTCAGGAACAACGGCCTGGCGGCCGCCAAACGTCTGGTTGGGGCTTCGTCCTAAACCCGGAGAATAGAACGCGCCGAACGTCTTCTTCTCCTCTTTAGGCCTTATCTCATTCATCAAAAAACTGGTTTTGCTATATAGAATGGTATAGCGGAATAGAGCAAAACAGGTCCCTCACCTTCACTGGACCCCCCTTAACTGGTCCCTTATCACTGGTTCCCCTTTATTGTCAGCCCTTTTCCGATTCACAGTTCACTGGTCTCCCTCCCCTTTCGTCGGTCCCTACCACTGCTCCACCTTCACTGGACCACCCTTTAATGGTCCCCTCTTCGCTGGTCATCCTATCCTTCACTGATCCCTACTGGTACCTTCCTCACTGGTCCCCCTTTTATTCATCAACACTTTTCCGGTCCCCCTTAATTGGACCCCTTCCCCCCCCCCGCCCCCGTTCACCGCTCCCCATTACCTTCCTCACCGGTCCCTCCTTCACCTGGTTCCCACTTTCACTGGTCAACCTTCTATCGGTCCTTCACTGGACCCCTCCCCCACCTCACCGCTCCCCATTACTGGTCCCTTCCTCACCGGTCCCCCCTTCACTGGACCACTCCCACTCCTTCACCGGTGCCTGTTCACTGGACCACTCTCCCCTCCTCCACCGGTTCCCCCTTCACTGAATCCCCACCTCCCATTGCTGGTCCCACCTTCATTGGTCCCTCCTTTTTTGGTCAACCCTTTACCGGTTCCCCTTACTGGAACCCCATCTTTTACCTGTCCCCTATTACTGGTCCCACCCTCACTGGTAACACGTCGTCTAAATCCGGAACCCTCGCGCGACATCGGTGACACTTCTTCTGAATCCAGGCACCTGATGAGCGACGTCGGTGACATGTCTTCTCAAGTCGGGCCTGCTTTGCGCGACATCAGTGACACGTCGTCTGAATCCGAACACCCCCTGCGCGACATCGGTGACATCTCTTCTCAACCTGAACGTCCTTTGCGCGACAATGGTGACATGTCGTCTGAACATGGACGCCTATCGACAACTACAACAGTTGACAACTGGTGACAACTACAGGACTCTCAAAGAATCCAACTTGCTGCTTGGCAAGAACGAGAATATGGCAAGGCTGTCTGTGTAAGCGTGTAGAAGATCTACTGCTGAAGCTGGTGGTGAATGTAGTTAAGTACTCGAAGACACGCTACTCCTCATACATCATTTATTCTCATTTCTTGCCGCTTCTGGACATCTGTTTGCCAACGTCTCAGCTTGATTGTTGTTTTGCTTTGCCTTTCATATGTTTGTTTCGTTTTTTTCTTCTTTTCTTCGTTCAAGTGTTTTTTCTTCACAGTATTAGGTTTTGTTTTTTTTGGCTTTTTTTTTTGTTGCCTGGTAACACTCACTGTTTTAGCGCACATCATTGTGCATAAATAAATAAATAAATAAATTTAACAGTGATTGTTGTGTTTTGTGTTAGAAATATTTTTGCGGCTCGTTTTTTTTTAACATCGTTGATGCTAGACTTTCATCTACGCTATAAATAAACAAATAAATAAATTAATTAATTCCCTGACGACAAATAATTCCTTGTATATGAAATTGCAGAGTTAGGAGCAAATAAATGCTAGCTTCCAAGCGTCGTTACTACAAGACAAAATCAGGGGTGGGTAACGCAGTGTGTGGAGGCGCCGGAGCCTACAGTGGACTGATGTGAGGTTCAGGTGCGGCGTAAACCAAACCTGCTATTTTTCCGAGATCGGCGAAGTGTTGTGCAATTTTGTGGAAAGGACGAAGCACTGAACTACCTCGTTGTTGTCCACCCGACTCCTTCTAAGGGCTACACACACACACACACACACACACACACACACACACACACACACACACACACACACACACACACACACACACACACACACACACACACACACACACACACACACACACACACACACACACACACACACACACACACACGCACACACACACACACACACACAAACACACACACACACACTTCCGCGATATTCTATGGGAGTAAAAAAGCGTGGCGCAACCCCACAAATCGAAGTAACGCTGATCAACACTTATTTTTTGCTATTAGGTTGGTGCATAAGTTCTCGGACATTTGATCCCTCCTGAATTGAAAGCGCATTTTCCCGCCAAATTTCTCACAAGTATCAACGCGTAAATGATCGATCGATAGAGAAAGGAAAGGGCTACAAAACTGTTCCTAACATTTACTTCTGCGTTGTTAACGTCAGCTGTTATGGCTAAGCAATTCATCCCAACTGAGACGCATATTCGGCACGTCATGTTATTCCTGCATCAATCCGGCCTCAATGCCAACGAATCGTATCGTCGCCTGAAGGATGTTTACAACGAGAGTACTCCTGCTCGAAGTACTGTGTACCATGGTTCTCGAAGTTTGCAGTTGGTGAATTCTCCGTTGAAGGTAATGAACGAGAAGGGCGCCCGATGACACCTTATTTGGATAGCCTCCGAAGTAGAGTGGAAGCGGACCCATACCAAACCACTCGCGAACTATCAAGCACTCTTGGTGTTAGTCACTCAACAGTCGTTCGAGGATTGAAGTCGATTGGCAAGGTGCAAAAATTGGGTCGCTGGGTACCCCACGACTTGACACAACATGACATGGATCGCAGAGCCGATGTCGCTCTGTCTCTCCTTACCCTCAGACGTACCCACGGATGGCTGGACAACCTTGTCACCGGGGATGAGAAGTGGATACTCTACTCTAATTATCACCGGCGTGCACAGTGGTTGATGCAAGTGGAGAGGCAGAGGACGTTCCGAAACCCGACCTTCACGTGAAAAAGGTGATGCTATGCATTTGGCGGAGCGTTCTTGGCGCAGAATACTGGGAGCTGCTGGACGAAGGGATAACAGTGATGGCAGAGGTTTTCGTCAACCAACTGAGGAAGTTGAGGGCCCACCTTGAAACCACACGAGGAGAGCAAGTGAAGGTGTATTTTCAACACGACAACGCTAGACCGCATATTGCTAGAGCGACGGCGGCTGAGTTGGCGGACTACGGATGGACCGTTCCTCCACATCCACCTTACTCACCAGATCTCGCTCCTTCTGATTATCATTTGTTTTTAAGCCTTCAACGCTATTTGGACGGCCAGCAATTTAGGAACCGAGAGGATGACAAGGAGGCACTGCTCACATTTCTCGAATCTCAACCGGCCACGTTTTGGAGAAAAGGCATCCATGACTTACCAGCACGTTGGCGAAAGACAATTGATTTGATATTGTTGTTCGTATGTTGTGATAAAAAATATTTCCTGCCCCAAATGTCCGAGAACTTATGCACCAACCTAATAAATGCAATTAGTCGAGCATTCGAAGCTCAATCCTGCAGCTTTTCCGAGCACATCTGTAACTCGATGATGTGCTTCACATCGGTGGGGAGCATCTCGAACGAATACATCAGGGAACAATAGCAGAGTCAATCCATCTACATTCCCGCCATTGCTGCAGCGTCTCGAGTGTGATAACGAATCTCGCCCATCAAGCAGGTTCGACAGGATCCCATCGGAAACTTGACCCGACAAGCGCTATGGAACACCGCGATCGCACCGCGAGGGCGTTTCGATCATGACCTCCACAGCAAGCGAAGGATGCGACACGCTGGTTCTTCGCACCTTTCTCTGCCGCTATGAAAAAGTGAGCGCGATCAATCAGGAAGCGTTTCGGAAGCGTTTTCAGATTTTGACGGCTCTCATAGCACTCATGGAAGAGCAAAACTATGCGAGAGGCATTGGCATAGAACTTCTATTAGATTATCCGGAAAATTCTCAGCGTTTTGTGTTACTATTTTTCATTCGTCTATTATTGTGTAAAAAATTCAACTTGCATTGCGCATTAATGTCACTTTTTTGCTCTACCTGACTAAATAATGTATGCTTCAACGGTTGCCTTATATTTCTGTTCTTGAAGGGCTTATTGAAGTATTAGGTTGTCCTATAAGTCCCCGCCGTTTTTTTCAACGATTCACTGCAGATTTCGCCAGCGGTCTCTTGCATAGTGCTGCATAGCTTTCAAAAGACAAAGAGATGCTCTATCAGAACCTGTATTGCATTTCTTTTCTCATCATGAATTTTGTCAATTTTTAGGTCGTTGAAGTGAAAAGTGAAAAAGTGAAGAAGTAGCCATTTGCGCACTTGTTCTCTCCGGCGGAGTGGCGTTCTACCTCCCGCCCTTTAAACAGAAGCGTGGCAAATGTCTGCGTCTCCACTATCTCGTAAGGCAGCCACTGGACTCTTGAGCAAGCCCAGGGGGTTGGGGGTGGGCGGGCCAGGGGGACGAGGGGATAGAACGCTCGACCCCCGTTCTCTCCGCTTAGGCTTGTAATTTTTTGGTTTTTACAGGTTTTTACAGCACTTGGAATACAATGTTCTGTACTACAAGAATATGTGTTGGACCTATTTTCTCACTTGCCCTTTATTGATTTTTAGGCCATCAAATTGGGAATTCCGACTTTTCCGTCCGAATTTTTACCAAAACTCCGGTTCTGTGGTTGGACTTTTTTGCTTGGTGTTTTATGACGTTTGGAAGAGGATGTCTTGCTCAGTAAGAGTTTGCGTCGCGTTTATTGGCACACGCTGATTTCTGTCGAATATCAACAACTGAAGAAGGAGAAGGAGTTGTTGGTGAAGACGATCCTTCTTTTTTCGCATTTGTAGATGTTCAATAGAAATCAATAAACGCGACACATATTCTTATAGAGCAGGACATTTTCTTGCGAACAACATATAACACCAACCCAAAAAGTCCAACCACAGAGCAGGAGCTGTCGACAAAAATAACCATCCTCCTTCGGACGTTCCACTTTGATGATCTAAAAATCAATAAGGGACAAATAAGCAAATAGCACTAGCACATATTCTTGTAGTACAAAACATTGTCTTCCAAATGCTTTGAAAAACTGCGCAGAAAATTACAATCCTAATCGGAGAGAACAAGTGCGCAAATGGCTACTTTTTCACTTTTTCACTTTTCACTTCAGCGACCTGAAAATTGACAAAATTCAGGATGAAAAAAGAAATGCAATACATGTTCTGATAGAGCAAATCATTCTCTTTCGAAAGCTATGCAGCGCTGTTCAAGAGACCGCCGGCGAAATCTGCAGTGAATCGTTGAAAAAAAAACGGCGGGGACTTATGGGACAACCTAATACTTTTAACTGGATACTGGAAAGGATACCACTCCATCATCGGGAAGTAGGATGGAGTGCATGGCTTTCTGGTTGGACTTGACCTTCATCTTCTTACAAACTGCAGTACCTTCAAGTGGTCGATGGCCAAGTCGAGACTTTGCTGGGCGCTCTTACTTAAGAGAAATTCTATACCCTTGTTTCTTTCCTTTTTTCTATTATTCTAGCATTTTTTGGTGTAAAACTTTCATTGCGCATTAATGTCACTTTCTGTACGGCATTTTTCGCTCTATCTGTCTAAATAATTCATGCTTCAACGGTTGCCTTATATTTCTGTTCTTGAAGGGCTTATTGAAGTATATCGAAAGAGTAGCTCCGAGCGATATTTTATTTCAACTTCAAATTGGGACAATCCGCAGCCGAGACAGCTCAACGAATCAATCAATTGGGGCCTAATAGTGTTGGGAAAAGCCCTGTGCGCCGGTGGTTCAGTAAATTTCGCACCGGAGATTTCGGCCTCGAAGACGATCCCCGTAGAGGTCGACCTAGAGCAAACCTAGACGACGAGTTGAAGGAAATCGTAGAAGCTGAATCATCCCGAACAGTTCGCGAGATCGCGGAAGAGCTGGATGTCAGTAGAACTGCTGTTGAGGATGCTTTGAAACGCCTCAGGAAGGTGAAAAAACTCAAAAAGTGGATGCCCCACGGCACAAATCGTCTCGTTTCGAGATTTGTTCTTCTCTACTTTTACGCAACAAAACTGACCCGCTTTGGGATCGAATCATCGCTTGCGATGAAAAATGGATTCTGTGTGATGACAGGAAACGTTCCGCACAGTGGATGGACGCCGTCGAACCCCTATGCATTTTCCAAAGGCGAACCCCCACCAAAAAAAAGTAATGGTCACTGTGTGGTGGTCAGCGGCTGGCGTGATCCATTACAACTTTTTGGCACCAGGCCAAACGATCACAGCAGAGTCCTACTGTAAGGAAATCGACGAAATGCACCGAAAATTGTGTGCACTTCAGCCAGCATTGGTCAGCAGAAGAGGCCCGATTCTTTTGCACGATAGGAGGGGAGCAAGCCAAAGCAGCTTTCGTGGATTTTGTCGAATCTCGACCACCTAATTTTCTCGCTGATGGAATAAATCGACCGGTGGCCCGTTGGCAGAAGTGTGCTGATTCGAACGATGCTTCTCCCACTTGATTCGAAGTGGACCTGTCAAAACCGCCAGAACTTTCCGTCTAACCTAGTAATGGGATGCTCTGCTTTGCTGCCGAGCATTTTTAACTGCTGCTCCCTGCCCTTTACCGATTGCTGAAACAACGTGAACGGTCTGAAAATTCACTCCGCTGTCACGTTGTTCCTTCGTCTGGCGCCAGAATCGCCAACACTATCAGCGGTAAACACACATGGACCGATGTGAATTCTAGGCTTACGATCGATTCGTCGCGGTCTCTCTACCTTTGCCCATCTAATGGAGGCCCTGAGCGACCCGCCATCGAAAACAGACAACAACAACTGCACCACAACTCCCACATACGTTTTATTCAATTAAAAATGAAAGGGATACATGTTTGTTTCGTCACCGTACTTGTGTCTCTCGGGCTCAGCGACGGATTGAGGGCACTGCATGAGAACATTGTCCGATTAGAGACACTTCTGGCCACTACTCTACGCGTGTAAGCTCTTACTTCGTCAGCGGCGACCTGTACTCTCAGAACTAATCTCCGCATTAAGCTGCAAGTATATTTAATGCAACGCATAAACTGTAAACGCTTTCCGAATTAACATCAACAACCAAGAAAACAATATCGAGCCATGGGAAAACAACAAAACAGCACGAGGATTTTCAGTTGATACAGAGAAATGTGTGTAGTATGTGTGTGTCTATGTGCGTGTGTATGAATGTGTGATTGAATACGCGAGAAAAGAGACAGACCGAGAACAGAATAGTCCTACCACTTAAAGAAGATCACTGATTGCAGCTGGCATTTCTTCGACGACTGTGTTGTAGAACGACTCGATATCCTTCAGTTGACGTGCGTCGTTGTCGGTGATGAAGTTGATCGCAACTCCCTTCCTACCGAAACGTCCGGAACGACCGATACGATGGATGTAGTTCTCCCGATTCGACGGCAGGTCGTAGTTGATGACAAGCGACACCTGCAACGAAATCCGATCTGACGTGAAAAAGGAAAGTCGTGTGATTCTCCAAATCAGACAAAAATCAAGTTAGTGGCCGAGCATGAAGGGTTCGGGGCAGATTTACTGCCTCCGTTTGAACCTTGTCATGTCTCACCAGGAAACTATCTCAACGCTAGGTCGGAACGGACCAAGTGTTGTATATAGGCAGAACCGCCCTTCCCTGGGAAGTAACAAACTGCAGGTATCTCGACCCCAATACAACTCTGCGCAGAGTTAGGGGCGACGGAAGTCGCGTGTTGGCGCCATGTTTATTCACGGATTCACGTGCTCCGCAGCCGACGGGCGCGCGCGGGATGAAGGCTCGTATCGCCGCTCAGCCCAGTGCGCAGGTGTCGTAGTAGGGAGCGCCCGGACTCGTAGGCGTGGGGTCAGGGGTTTGGATCCCGCAGACTGCATTTGTTTTGCACTTTTCCGAAATCCATATTTATCAGATAGGTGATCCAGCTAGGGATATCATAGTATGTTATAGAGCATGTTTACTATAATATATGCTTCAACTACAGATTATCTAAAATGTTTACTTCTAAAAAACCGGGGCAGTTCTCCACAGCACCCACCTGCGAAGTAAAAAGTAGATCAATTACAAAATATCTAACGTTACTTAACTACAGCTTCACATAAAATAGGTTTACAAATAAACAAGCGTTTACAAGCAAACAAGGATACTATATGTGATTTCTAACACCAGTGGTACGCACTAACATAGTGCATAAAGCAATACGAGTGCTTGCAATATGAGCAATGAATGTACATACAAATAATCACTGCTATTTACATCATCTGTTATAATAAAAGATAAGGGGAAAGATAAAAGGATAAAGGACGGTGTTCCTCAATCTCTTTTGAGATGTGCCACGCATTTCACTTCTACGGGATGTCGTAGAGGCAATTGGAATGCATATTTGGTCATATTAGGTTGTAACAAAATAAATGGCACTGAACCACTGTAAATTTAAACAGTTAATATCTCGGCTTGTAGGCAAGTTTATTAATCGAAATAAAAACCTTCTGATTCTACACATCTATTCCAACGTGACACAAGCTTTTCTATCCCAGTAGCATAAAAATCAGAAGTTCTGGAATTGACGATATCTTCGAAGGCACTTTCGGCATCCTGTTGGTATTTGAATATTTTCCCTACCAAGAATTCGCCAAGATGCTTGAAGAAATGGTAGTCTGTTGGGGAGAGGTCGGGAGAGAACGGAGGATGTGGTAGAGTTTCAATGCTCAGCTCATTCAATTTCTGCAACGTCATTCGTGCTACATGGGGGCGAGCATTGCCGTGCAGAAGGAGCACTCGCCTTCGGTTTACCAAGGCCGGCCGGATATCCTTAAACTTTTTCATCATTTCTTCAATTTCAATGCAGTACTTCTCTGTCGTGATGGATTCACCGGGAGGGAGGAAGCTGTGGTGAATAATTCCCAGCGAACACCACCATACTGTCACCATTACTTTCTTTTGGTGCAATTCCGGCTTCGCAAAACCTTGGGGTTCTCATCGCTGTCCACCCACTGTGCCGATCGTCGCCTGTTGTCGTTCATTATCCATTTCTCGTCACAGGTTACGATGCGATCAAGGAATGGGTCCGTTTCGTTTCGTAGAAGCGGTGCGGACGAGATCTCATATCGTCGGTTTCTTTGCTCCTCAGACAGCTCGTGAGGCACCCATCTTTCCAGCTTTTTGGTCTTTCCAGTTTCCTTCAGATGCCGGGCAGCTGTGTTGTGACTGACGCCAAGAACCTTCGCTATCTCCTTGGTACCTTTGTGTGGATCCTCCTCTACCACATCTCTCAGATTGTCCTCATCAACATCACTATGCCTTCCACGACCTTCATGTTCTTCCAAGCTCTCATCTCCATTCCGGAACTTCTGATACCAACGATACGCCGTCCGAATTGTGGAACATCCTTGACCGAATGCGGCGTTGATCTTCTCGTCCGCCTCCTTAGCGGTAGTGCCCAAGTTTTCCCACTTTTACATAGAAAATTTGGTACTCACCGGTAGAGCAAAGTTTGCGCTTCTAAATGATATGCCACATGTTACGGTTTGTTCTTGATCAAACGCGTAAAGACGCGCCAAAAAATGGCGCGAGCCAATCCATTTAATTCGTTACAACCTAATAGAATGACTTGCGGTGGTCAGCCGATGAAGAAGACAGCGCCTAACCCTTCAAAGACAAGTTTGCTACCAATTCAGCGACCCCGGCGAATTGGAGGGCTTCATTGGCCCGGGCGGGAAATCCGAACCAGCAACCTAGTACTGGGTGCACCAAGCAGCCGGCACCTCCTCTGACTGCGCTACACGCGCCCAAAAAATCTCGCGTTACCGGGTTCAAAGCCCAGGGTGTTAACCGCTGCACTGTGGGATCAGGCCAAATGATACCGATTGACAATATCGATTTTTGTGCGGATTCAACCTATCAAGAAGAGAATCACGAGAACACACTGGCTGTTTGCCAAGCTTCACAACAATATCGACCGGCTGCAGTGTACTCCTAGAGTCCCAAATGCTAGGTCAGTCCGTTATGCAGTTCTTGGCTTGGCGCAGTTTTTGACTTGATGTAGTGGCGTAGTTCTTGGCTTGGATAAGAGATCCGCACAACATAACCATAGTTGTTGAGGAGATGTGACACTTAGTTCTTGGTTTGTGATAAGAGATCCATATAATATAACCATAGTTGATGATAAGATATAGCGAATAGTTCTTGGCTTGTGATAAGAGATCCAGTAATATATATTTATATACAAGGTGTCGATCTTCATCCATTCGAACATCGAGATATATCAGAAGCCTTTGACCAGCGACAAGCGTTTCGCCACTAACAACTGCAGGTTCTTCTTCCCAAGCATGGTTCGTGACCGTTTCTCTGCAGTGCATAATCCTTGGTCTGGCCGCTCCCACAACTTTCAGCTCACACTTTTGTTTCTTGCGGTAGTAGATGACGAATTCCAAAAAGTAGATGAAGTAGATGGTCAGCATTTCGGCGGAAAGTCGCAGCAGCACTAGTCGTGCTTCGGTCAGTTGCAGCCAGTGGGCTGAGGAATGTTCGGGTTCGCCTGTACGTGGCGCTTTTCTATGACTCCCTCGCGGCTGGGTCGGGGTGGGTCGTCCTCGTGGTGGTGGTGGTGCTCCGACGATATCTGGCTGGAGCTGATCTCATGCTGAAGCAGCGTGCAGCAGTGTTAATGACCGCTGCTGAGAAGTGTTCGTGACCCGACTGCTGCTGCTGTGGTGATGGTGTTGGTGCGCTCCCAGAATCTGCGGGATGATATGGAGAATGGCATCAGAACTGAGAGTGGCAACTGCCATGGCCACGAAGAAGTGCATCCATCTGTTGCCACTCTCAGTTCTGATGCCATTCTCCATATCATCCCGCAGATTTTCCAGTGAGTAGAGGTATTATGAATGCTCCAGAAAGCGAGAGCAGAGAAACGATTAGTGTAGATATCGTGCCGTAAAGCAGTGCTGTCTTTGTTTCAGATGAAAACGCCATTTAACTCAGCACATCAAGAAATCCCTGCTAAAGTTAGCACCGCGACGATAGAGTAAAGGGAAATCTGGGAAGCTGGAGAAGGAGGATATAGCACCCCAGCACAAGTGCTCGTAGCGTCCTGCTTCTCACGGCCGGTTTATTAATCACTCCTACCTTACGTAAGTTAGTTGGAAAAATGATATGCTAGATCAGCTGACCGTAGGTGGTATATAAAAGGGTGTATAAAAGGTCTGCCCTTGTAATGCTAACTAATATTTAAATTACCCAAATTCGACCGATATTATCTATCTGTGCGTTAATTACGCAAATAAGTTGTCCGCTGGGTTGGTGGCGCCGTCGAATAGTCTGATACCGTCTAGTCTCTAGCGGCGATGCTCTGGACCGTAGAGAATTCGGCGGCTAAAAGATTGCAGGGCCGAATTAAACGCTGTCACAATTAGGTAGGGCCACCCAGTACCTCACAACAACCCACTATTTCACAGTATGAGACACCCCGAGAAAGATCTGGCACCTTCTGTTGAAAAATGTGTTAGCTTGTAATCTCTTATTCAGCCTTGCCTCTTGTTATTCTGTCGCGGATGGACTACAATAAGGTTCTGCCCCATCGCGACTCCGTTCTGATGCTTTTTAGCACGAAAAGCCTTGCATCGATCAGATGACCAACAGTCGAACGTTACCTACACCGCTATACAGATAAGCTTGATAACAGACGACAGGTCATCACGGGCCCATTTCTCCATAAGAACCACTGATTCAACTGTACGGCGTTAAATCTGCAGTTCAGACGACAAGTGGAGGGCCCCGTTTAGGTCTACGTCATACCACCACTCACTCCGAGCGAAGCCTAATGGTAAGTTCCCATATCGATCGCGCGGAGCGATGAGTCGATATGGGAGCCTATCATTAGGCTTCGCTCGGAGTGAGCGATGGCATGACATAGGCCTTATACTTCGACGCCGAGCGACGCGACGCCTCGTATAGTGGCCATATTGAGCGACGCGATCGATCAATTTGGCCACTTTACATGCCGTCGCGTCGCTCGGCTTTGCAAGTATAAACGAGGCCTAAGGCCAATTCATAGTAAGCAAACGCAGCTACTGGTTGTATGAGCAGCACTTGCACACCGATCAACCATCAGTGACCAATTCCTGCCGACTATGAACAGAATCTAGCTGCCACCAACTGTCCAGCCTCAGCTACCTAACTTCAAACTCGTCGACCATACCTGCTGAACGTCGATACCACGAGCGAGCAAATCCGTGGTGATGAGTACACGGGACGATCCAGAACGGAATTCACGCATGATCACATCTCTGTCTTGCTGCTCCATATCTCCGTGTAGACTGGACACTGTGAACTGCTTCTTGGTCATCTGTTCGGTGAGCTGTTCGACCTGCAACGAGAGCATCTACCTTCATGAAAGCAAAGACTAAGGATATCCGTAATCGTTGTTGCGTTATGCCTTTCTTCTGGTGTTGCAGAAAATAACAGCTTGGGTCACATTGACGGCTTCGTAGAGGTCGCAGAGCGTGTCGAACTTGTACTCCTAGATACAGACGTCTTGGAAGCTAAATCTTGACGGAGAACTCTGTGAAGTCTCACGTCTTTCTGAACGTTAATGTAGAACTGTCGAATACCCTCAAGGGTAAGCTCTTCCTTCTTGACAAGAATGCGAATCGGATTCCTCATGAAGCGGTTCGTCACATCAAGTACATCAACCGGCATGGTGGCGGAAAGCAATACGACCTGAAAAATTCTTTTAAGAAAAAAGACATAAAAAGCCTTCAGAACGTGGAGGTTTGCTGACTTCATCCCTTTCCCAGCAAGAGAACTATGCCTCGTTACCAACCTGAACCTCCTGGGGCAAGGTTTTGAACACCTCGTAAATCTGGTCCTTGAAACCTCGCGAAAGCATCTCGTCAGCTTCATCCAGAACGAACATCTTTATGCGACTTGTTTCTGAAATGAAAGGAAGAAGTCCGGTGGAGTATTTTTACACCTTCGAGGTCCACAGATTAAAAAATAACCCCTATATGGATTTCCATCATACGTTTTTCTTTTATTTTTGGCGAAATATTAATTTAATTATTATATTAAATACTAGTACATAGCAAACTAAAAGTGTAAACCCTCAATTACTGAGTATCCTACTACATAAGACAGCCAATTCCTCTGTTAGTTTAACATTAAAATTAACGGCTACAGGAGAATATTAGGGAAAGCTGAATAAAGAGCCTGATCACTAGCGACCGATGCGAACAAATACCTTCTTTATGCTTAATCAAACTACGCATCTAAAGTACAAATACTCCAGCAGAATGTTTTCAAAGAAGAAAGCCAGAATTATGCTTTAATAAACTTTGTATTGAGGATTCATCTTTGCAAGTTCTCTAGCTAAAGCACGTCTAAGTTTCTTCAAAATACTGAAGAGCAGCTTGCAACGCGCCATACAGAGGGATCGCGCAGCCCACTCTTCCAATACATCCCCTATGTCTGTTGGATTGATAGTAACAAACACTGTTTACATGCGCACACAAATAAATAAATAAATAAATAAATAAATCTTTGAAATCTATCCCAATGGGGGAGGCTACTTCACTCTGTTTTCTTAACAACGGTGGGGATGAACTATTTTACAAAGATGATACACTGAACTGAGCCAAGAGAAACCCTCTTTGCGTGTTTGCGTGCTCTGTTTTGTTTCTCTCGCATTTCTAGCATTTACGCTATAAATGAAATAAATATGTACTGAACGAGTGCACGCCGCCATGCCGCCATACGAAACAATGAAAACCCTCTGTATTAGAGCCCAACAGGATAAAATCAAAAATATAGTTTTGGCGAGGAAGATATTTTCGCTCACTGGCACCCTATCTTGAGTCACTGATATTTTCCTAATATCAGTGACTCATTTTCAGTGGTCATTTTCCTAATATAAAGATCCTTGAAGAACACTATGGTACATTTCGACATATTGACTTCAGATACTCCTAAGGTGGCCTACCCGCGGCAGTAGATTACGCAGTCAGGACACGTATAGACGCATTTGCATTTGCAATCTGCTGCGATCCTCTGCGATCGTAGATGCTCAAGAAAACTTAAAAGGCGAGCTCTATAACTCCGTTATATAATCTTCTTCTTCTTCAGCGTTTGTCCCGCTTCGTAGTGGGGTCCGCTCTTCTGGTGTCGTGACGCCACCTTTCCCGATCCAGTGCTAGATCAGGGTGGAAACCAGGTAGTTTCATGTCCGTGTGTAACGTATCCGACCAACGCTGCTTCGGGCGTCCTATAGGCCGCTTTCCTGACACTTCCAACTCAAGGCCTATCTTGCGGACGCTGTCTTCCTTTCCACGCAGAACGTGCCCGTACCATCGTAAGCGAGCTTCGCGCATCTTGTCAGCCATCGGCGCAACACCGAACTTCTGCCGAATGACATTGTTTCGGATGCGGTCCATGCGCGTGACTCCAGCCGCCCAGCGCAGCATCTTCTCTCCATGACGCTGAGGCGCGTTTCAACTTCCTTAGTTTTTCCGCAGACCAACACTCAGCGCCGTACATCGCTACTGACCGGACGACTGCTCTGTAGATCTTCGACTTCAGGTGCTCTGGTATTTTCCTATCGCAGAGCACGCCAGTCAGCGAACGCATCTTGGGCCAAGCTGCACTCACGCGTGAGTTCACTCCAACCATCAGACTGCCGTCAGACGCTATTGCTGATCCCAGGTATTTAAACAGCGAAAAACAACCATGTGATGTGACACGGGTCTTCGTAGGCCGGCCTGTCACAAGGACCTGTCGCCTGCATTCGAGTGTCCGTGCTTAGCTTAGCTCACAAAGCAAGCAGTTTCCAGTGGCCCCACGAGGAGGAACGGACATCGCCACCTATAACTCCGTTATATTATAATAATGATTAAAGACAGTTTCTTTGAGCCTCAAGTGGCTGCCATCGAGGTTGCAAGCTGTCATAACGATGTTTTGTTGCGATCAAAACTTCTAGCGCCAGGCGGGACTCGAACCCGCACCTCCCTCTAACCGGGCGGGAAAGCTCTACGCTATTACACGAACGGCGCCGTTTGATCGCCCGGTTAGAGGGATGCAGGATCGAGTCCCGCCTAGAAGTTTTGACCGCAGCAAAACATCGTTATATAACAATAGTAAAACCTGCCCTTCTCTACCGAAGTGTACGCTAGGCCCTGGGTCAAACTCGTGAGCAGCTGCACCTTCCCGAAATTGGGGTACTCGGGCGGTGAAGTGTGCGGAACAGGGATGGGCGGAATTTCTGTTTTCTGTTTTCTGTTTTCTGATTTTCTGGCCATTTTGGTCAAATTTTTTCTGTTTTCTGTTTTCTGGGAAAATGGCCAAAAATTGGCCAGAAAACAGAAAATGGAGTTGCGAACAAAATTTTTTCACAGAAATCCAATAAAAAGAATCCAAAAGTATCGTAGAATAGCGAGCTTTATTCCAAAATAGTGTTTCTAGAGTATCTTCCATGGTAAGCATGTGGCGTTTTTTGAATGTGCTCATGTAGTAATTGCGCCATATGCTCATGAACTATGCCGCTTTGTTTGCTTGATTGATTGTGTAAGTGCTGCTGGCAAGGAGTACAGGAGTATATCATAGGGCATTTTTCGACTTTCATAATTTGGCTTCGTATTCTTTTCGATTTTAACAGTAGTTTGGACCGTCTACGATCACTACAAATTTTATTTTAAAATTATAAAACTAGTACTCTGAGGGGCATTTAATTATGTGTTAACTAACCACTTGTCCTAGAGTTACTGTGGGCAGGGTGGACACCAGCAGCGTCTCCATACGTCCATGCCGCGTGCCAGGGTGCTCCAGGGTGCTCCATGGAATCTTTTCGCTCGAGGGACACGAAGCGTCATATTGTTTGTTCAGGGCTTTGTCATACAAGTCCGACCAACGCGTTGTTGGGCATCCTGGTGTTCTCTTGACATCCCGCGGAATCTAGTCGGTGTCTGCGAAGCGCATTACGTGGCCCACCTAATTGTCGACGACTTGGTCATGCGACAGCATCTCTGATCTTCGAACGTCGGCGAAGCTCGGAAGTCTCGAGGCCTTCTCTCACTTGTGTGAGTCGTGTCACTCCGAGCATTGCTCTCTCGATTCCGCGATACTGATCGCTTGTTCATCCTGCCTTTGTAGAGCCCAGGTCTCTGATACGTATGTTAGGGCAGGAAGAACAGTGAAGTCGAAAAAGTAGGTACGGAGCCCCGACGTTCTTCGTCTTCTCCGCGGCTCTTTCGACACTCTTGACAGCTCCTCAAGCCGCTCGTTTCCTCCTGCCCGGCTCCGGCGCCAGGTCGTTGACCATGTTGACTTCGCGACCCATATACACGTAGCTGGAGCATTCGAAGATGTTCGTTCCGTTGAGCGAGGATAAGGCATCCGAAACTCGTCCGTTCCTCATGAACATCGTCTTCGTAAGATTCAGCTGCAGTCCAACGTTCCCACATATGTACACGATCGAAGTCGGCCAGCATTCGCTCCGCCTGGCTAGCGCTCGGTGTTAGATGGTGTAGCTGCCGTCCGTCGTCTTTCGCTTCCGTGTCTTTCCATTCTAGTTCGCGAATGACGTTTTTGAGGGTGGCGCTGAAGAGAACCGGGGATACCCTCTCATGGAACCTCATCGAACCTCTCTGTTCACGTTGGCAACGACTTGTTGTAGAATGGCGAAACCTTTGTCGTGACTCCACTGTACAGCTCTCGAAGGATTCTGACATACAGAGTAGGAACGCCCTGAGTGAGCAGGGCTTCGATGACCACTTCAGTCTTGACAGAGTCGAATGCCTTCTTCAGATCGACGAACGTAAGGCACAACGGCAGCTTGTACTCACGCGAAACTTCGATGAGCTTCGTAATGGTGTGTGTGGAGGATCGTGCTGAATCCTCTCTGAAATCCTTCCTGTTCGCATGGCTGTCCCTATTCAGGATGACTCGAGTGAACAGCTTGTAGACTGCGAGCATCAGGCAGATCGCGCGATTGTTGCTAATGCCGTGCACTCCTCTGTACACCAAGGCGGTTCTTCTGGTCTTCCAGATGTAATATGATGTGTAGATATGAGGAGATAATAATAATAATAATAATAATAATAATAATAATAATAATAATAATAATAGTAATAATGTGATGGAGAGGGTATATGCTCGGTCTTCGTTATATGTTGTCTACGCATTCAAGAAAGCACCTCCGCCCAAGACCTGTTGTGATGACAGCCCCCTCAGACACAATCTCGTGTTGTTCTGTCTCTGTGAAATTCACATCTTTAGTCGGCTAAGTAGTAAGGTGCTGTAAAGAGCATTTATGTTGGCCTGAAAATTTTCAGCTAGGCCACTTACAAGAAAAGGTATTCCCGAGGAACGAGGCAAACTAGGAATACAGATTCTGGCGAAGCCAGTAATACCAACGAATCTCTGCACAGCTTTAGAGTATGTTGCGAAAGTGTGTCTACAAACTCTGCATCAACTCAATTGAGTTGATGCAAGCAGTGTCACTGAGCCTTCATCGTGTTCGGTACTCTAAAAGGCCAGTTTCTTACTAGTGGGACCATTATCTAATTGAGGCGTTAGCGGTGAAACGGAGCTGATGAGTAATGTTGTATACTTCAAGGGTCGAGATTCCTAGGATCTATCAGTCCACATTTACAACTTGCTGATTGCAGTGCACTGGAGTGTAATAGAAATTTTTATAAACGCTTGCAAATTAAAACGCTGATCTACGGCTACATTTCTAGTCATACAAAAGCATTTGCTACTGGAAATATGGATCTTTGGGTAAAATAACTAGGTCGTTGATAATTTTGAAATTTTCTGTTTTCTGTTTTCTGTTTTCTGATTTTCTGGCGTTTTTGGCTTTTCTGTTTTCTGATTTCTGTTTTCTGACGAAAGCAATTTTCTGTTTTCTGTTTTCTGGGAAAATTTTCAAAATTTCCGCCCATCCCTGGTGCGGAAGCCGTGGCATTTGCTAGCTGAAGGAGAACTGCGAGAAGCTACGAGTAATAAGCGAAGCAGAATGCCAGGAACGTACGCAAGACACTGCGGTTAATCATGTCGTTCACACGTCCAGGAGTTCCCACAACCACATGCACACCGCTCTCCAATTTGCGCTGATCGTCACGAATGCTGGTTCCTCCGATACAAGCATGCACCTTGATGTTCATGTAGTCTCCAAGGGCGCACATGACTTTTTGGATCTGAAACAACGTCGAATCGGAAAGTTCCGCGAAGATGGGCCAATGAGCAGCTCCGCTCGCTCTTTCCTACCTGTTGAGCCAACTCGCGAGTGGGAGCCATGACAAGAGCCTGAACACTGGGCTCGTTCTCATCGATACGCTGCAGAATCGAAATAGAGAACGTCGCTGTCTTTCCAGTACCGGACTGAGCCTGAGCAATCACATCACGACCTGAAATCGATCGAATTAGTAGGAACGGCTTGAATGCAAGGAGCAGAATTAATAGTCATACAAGAGGCAATGCCGTATGGCTTAAGAGGTGGAGGGGGAGAACACGCAACTTTACCAACTGAAATATATGATCAATACGACTTGCTTGTATACTTTTCAGCTCAAGGAGGACATTTTCTTCATCTATCCAGGAAGGCGTCTCGGAGTATGTCTGCTCAACGAGAATGGATATCGCAGTGAGAACCTCCACACTTCGAGTAGTAGAAAAATATTATGCATTTTTGCAAAGAACTTGAACTTACAGAGTTAGCGGCCCCGGTAGTGTACTATGGAATCGTATAGTCGCGCAAGATAGTACTTTCAAAACATGTTGTATACAGAAAAATGCGCAAACACTACAAAGTCAAGGAAAAGAACATATCTGACCAGGAGCCTATGAATGTTCAATCATTATCAATATTCCCTGTTAAATATTCCATCTTTGGAAGCTATTGCGCTATGAGACTGTGCAAATCCAGTCCCCTAGCTCGAAAGGAATTTACAAATTTGGAGCAAATTTTTCGGCACTAGTTAAAAGTTCCGACTCCACCGACAAGACTTCGGTCGAAAATTTTTTTTTTCGCTGAAACTTTGTCTAGGGGGGTTATTTGGGGTGCTGATCACGAATCTGACATCCGTTTTTCACGATTCGGCCGGAGACCACCCATACCGTTAACATGGGTGGTCCAGGCATGGTCACCGATTTCGCTGAAACATCGTCTAGGGGGGTTATTTGGGGTGCCGATCATGAATCTGACATCCGTTTTTCGTTTTACGCCGGAGTTTGGGCGAAATCGGTAACCATTACCTTAGTCACCCGTACCTTCCGTAACCTACCGTATTACAGCGTAAAACAAAAAACGGATGCCAGATTCGTGATCAGCACCCCAAATAACCCCCCTAGACGAAGTTTCAGCGAAATCGGTGACCCTGCCTGGACCACCCATGTTAACGGTATGGATGGTCTCCGACCGAATCGTGAAAAACGGATATCAGATTCGTGATCAGCACCCCAAATAACCCCCCTAGACGAAGTTTCAGCGAAAAAAAATTTTCCGACCGAAGTCTTGTCGGTGGAGTCGGAACTTTTAACTAGTGCCAATTTTTCTACTATCTGCAACGTGGAGTTTCTCCAGCTGTTAATTTTTATTTGTTATTTTTCATTTTTCATTTTTTTCCGGTAAGTAAGCGCCCTTCCAATCTAATAAGGTATGCCTACAAAAAGTGAAAATACACATTTCCTTTCAAAATATTAGCGCTGTTGAGCTATGACTAACCGTGCATGATGACTTAGGCACGTCAAGTAAGATGATGCGCAATTCTGGAGTTGGGTATCAAACATCCAAACATCATATTACAAACGCTTATAACGTCATGCAGATTGATAGTGTACTTGGAGTGGATCTAGCGCCACCAAAACCAAATCGGAACAGATTTTGAGCGCGAAACTTGGATTGGAGCATGGTTTCCCTCGCGCGAGCGCTTAACAGTGAGGCGCGCATATCTCCATTTGGTGACTCTGAGCGCACTAAAACTGCTTAGCAGGGAAGTGCGCAGCTGGAATCTGCGCAACCAGGCTAGGAAAGGGACCACGGGGTGTGTGCCAACCGAGCTGCTCGCGTGGAAACTGCTTTCGTCTCCCAGGGGGAGTCCGCAGTTGGGTTCTTCGCTCTTCGAACGCAGAAGCGCATACAGCTGGAAAAATGCGTACAAAACAGCAGAAAATTGTGTATACGTCAAAGCCGCTCAAATCTCAACCAATCAATTGAAATGCAAAAATCACACTACACAGGAGAATCGGACCCCCCGACCTCCTTTGCATGCAACAACGACATCATCTACTGCACCCCGAACCGCCTGCCACTTGCGCCACCGCGGACATACAAGAGACCGATGCGCATCGATCGAATCTCCACGTGGACGCCGACGCAGCTCACGTGTGCGGCGCGTCGAAAAAGTGTGCTCCAGCTTCAATTGCGCGCTCTTTTGCCATGCATCTATTCCGATTTGGTTGTGGTGGTCTTAGCAATTCCCGTGTTCTTGTTTACTGTATTGCTGAAAATTTACTATTCTTCGGATTTTGATTTTTCCTCCAACTTCTCTCATCTTGAAACATCGACATTCTCGTAACACCTTTCAATGTGTTCTTCTGTCAACGAATTTTTTAGATGGAATGTTGTTATTGACCTGACCTTGTCGTCGTTTTCAGAGGCGCAGCGCTCTACAGTTGGTGAGCTACCACCCCAACTCAGTCAGTAACCTGTAGCGAAATAGTGTCATGTATTAAGGTGCCGGTTGTTACGCGCACCCGATACCAGGACTAGTTCGGATTTCCAGCCCATGTTAACCAAGCAGCCTTCTATCCTTCCGTGGTTGGTAAATTAGTACCAGACTTGACTGGGAAGGACAAAGCGCTGAATTCTTCATCGGCTGGCCTCCGCAAGTCGTATGGCCAAATACGAATTGCGTAGGAAATTGCTAATACCACTGAAACCAAATCGGAATAGATGCATGGCATAATAGCGCGCAAATGGAGCTGAAGCACGCCATTTCGACGCGCCGCACACGTGAGCTTCTTCGACGTCCACGTGGAGATACGATCGATGCGCATCGGTCTCTTGTACGCCCGCGGTGGCACCATTGGCAAGCGGATTGTGACGCAGTGTGATGGTGGCGTTGCTTCATGTGATGGAGGTGCGGTTCGGTTCTCATGTGCCGCATGATTGATGCATTTCAACTGACTGTTGAGAGTTGAGGGGTTTTGACGTCTACACAAACTGCTGGCGTTTTGTGCGCATTTTCCCAGCTGTATGCGCTTCTGAAGAACCCAGCTGTGGACCTACGCTGGACGATGAAAGCAGTTTCCACACGAGCAGCTTGGATGGACCATACTCCAGAGCCCCTTCCCTTGCCTGGTTCTGGCTCGAACAGCGCAGAACTCAGCTGCGCATTTCTCGGCTAAGCCGTTTTAGTGCGCTCAGAGTCATCAAATAGAGATGCCACACCATCAGTGTGCCACAGTGTTAAGCGCTCGAGCGAGGAAAACTATGCTCCAATCCAAGTTTCGTGCTCAAAATCTATTCCGATTTGGTTTTAGGGCCTGTTTATACTTCGCGATAAGAGCGACTCGTCGCCCGTGCAAAACATGCATATCGATTAAAACCTAGCGCGCGCCGCCGAAAAGTGTTCATACTCGAGCGCCAGCGCCGTCGCTCCAGTCGCTCTCGTCGCTCTTGTCACCTGTTCATACTTCGCGCCGGCGCCAGGAGCGACTGAGGCGACGGACGGAGTGTGGAGTACTTAATTATACCGCACTAGTGCTGCAAGGCGCACTAGTGCTGGAAGGAAACGATTTCTGTTCTGACGTTCTTCACACAAAGGTAAGGAGTGCTCAGTTTCTAACAACTTTTTGACTGAAAATATGACTGTCAGCTTGTGTATGTCTCTGTCTCCAGAAACTTCTTACTAATATAACTGTCTGCTTGTGTCTGTTTCAGTTTCCAAAAACTAATGCAATTGAATAGGTAGACGTGAAGACCTCTGTTCACTTGATATTTTAGGCTACGAAGTAGGCGTTATGGTGCAATTACGTACACCACACTACGTCCGTCGCCCCAGTCTCTCTTGTCGCCTGTTCGTGCTTCCGCGCGCTGCGCACTCTTCGCTCTTGTCGCTGCTGTCGCGAAGTATGAACAGCGCCTTAGTGGCAACAGATCCACTCGAGCGCGTGGCGCATTCAAAAGGAAATTGAGTAACGCCGTCCTTTATCCCTATCCCCTTGGGCCTATACTATACCTATACTATACCGCGACCAGCCACGAATCGTGGTAGGACCTAACACCTGGCTACTCTGCGCGTGCCGGACGTACCGCGGGTGAATACCATACGCCTTGGTACACAAAAATTTAACTGAAACGAGCAATCTCATTTGAAAAAAGTGTCAAGAGAAAGGTATCTAGAGCATGAGGACAGCACCGATAAAAGCAACCGCGAAAGTGAAAAGGGCAAAGTCCACGTCCAGATAAAGACCACTCACTACGTAAGACGACAACGAAAGTGAACGAAATTGGCAGCGCCACGACCACGTGTCATCGGTCCGGTTAAAGCAAGTTAAGAACTCGTTAAGTCATGTTTCCTCCCGTTTTTCTTTGTTTCTTTGGACCAACAATGGCGTCGCCAGCAGCGGCAATCCACACTCAGGGGCCGGATTCATCAACACTTACCCGCGGGTGTAAGGGGTAGAGATACTCACGATGAAGCCTGCGTCTCTGATTCTTGCCTAACCTCTAGACACTACACCCCGCATACCCACGGGTTTAATTGTTGATGAATCCGGCCCCAGCATTTATTGTCGGCTCAACGCAAGGCGGCTCAGAGGGGGCCACGTTGTAGGGCAGCCCTATACGACGTTCTGTACTGCACGAAATTAATATTTTTACACAGCAATGGTGTGTTCTCCGCTAGTGGTGAACCAGCTAGGCCTTTTTATGCAATTGGGCACTTATGTACCTTCATACCAAGGTGGATAATCAATCAATATAAGGTGACCCCCTCCGAGCCGCTTTGTGCCATCTATTTGCTTGCTCATTCTCGTGAAAGTCTAATCAGGGTAGGACAGAGGCGGGGTTCACTTGATATTCTTATAAAAACAACAACAAAATCCTCTTACACCTTTGCTTCAGGACGCTCCCCCTTCTCACGCAATGCCCTACCTGTGTCCTGACCCGATGACTGCACGTCAACTGCTTGACCGTGGCAATAGGCAGAGTTGCTCGAATAAGGCCTATGTTATACTTCTGCGACACTGTTGTCTTTCGGCGTCGGCGGCAGTGTTGAGCCGGCGAGTTGCTACGTAGTCGCCGAAGGATAACATAGGCCTAACAAGGGAAGGGTCTGAAGCGTATGTCTGAATGGGGGGAGCGAGTCATATAGGGAGAATCCTCACCCCTCAATTGGTTTGAAAATGTGTTAGTTTTTTGCCAAGTTGCTAAACCCAAGGAGTAAGGGGTCACAATGGGATACGGCGCAGCACGCGTTTGGGGGTCTTGTACGCCCGCGATGCGTCTGCAGACAGTGGCTCGGAGCGCAGATGGGTAGAGGGTTGACTCGTGCGAGGGAGGTCAGAGGCTTGATCCTCTGCGCTGCTGCATTTTCGCATTGCAACTGATTGCTTGAGATTTAGGGGATTCTAACGTCTACGTCGACCATTTTCAGACGTTTTCTGCGCATTTTTCCAGCTGTACGCTGTGGTATTCAACATGGTGATAAATGTTCAGCACCAGTGATTCACAGGTACCAAAGCGCCTGTGTAGTGAATCGCAGTTTCTTCCTCCATGGTTCTGAGCACGCAACCGAAATCCAATTGAAGACGTACCATTTCCTCCGAAACAAGAGTTCCACCCGGAAACGTTACCATATGCCCACTGCTTGCTTGCCTTTCCACGTCCATCAGTTCAACTTGCGGATCCTAATCTTCCTCTTCTTCTTCCACCACCTCCACCTGTTCGTCTTCGTCAACTTCAAGTTGACGTGCTTCGAAGTCCTTTACCATGCTGGCCATCCGTTCGGCCAGCTTGCTTTCTTCCCTCGAAAATTCCTTGTCTAAAGGTGGGCCACACTTCAGCGTGAGCAGGTAGATCATCACTCGACCGTCAGCGGACATTGTTGGTGTTAGATTCTAGAAAACCTTCAGCAGATCTCTGATTTGACAGGCAGACATGAGGGAAGGAGTGTATCGATGCCGTTTAGCTTAATTTGCGGGATCCGCACACTCATTTCTCATTTGAACCACCTCCGACGTCACAACGTGATCTCCTTTGAAAATCCGAGCAGGATGGTTTTCCCGAGGCTTTTGGTCCATGTATGGAAACAGACTATGAGGAGCCTGTAGCCTTTATACGCTACCCGTAAGGTGCCCAGTGGTGCTTCATGCACTTTGTACCAGTGTATCACTGGTGTTGAACATTTATACGTCACCATGTTGGATACCATAACGTACCGCTGGAAAAATGCTCAGAAAACGTCTGAAAATGGTGTAGACGTCAGAATCCCCTAAATCTCAAGCAATCAGTTGCAATGCAAAAATGCAGCAGCGCAGAGGAACCAAGCCTCTGACCTCCCTCGCACGAGTCAGCCCTCTACCCACCTGCGCTCCGAGCCACTGGCTGCAGAAGCATCGCGGGCGTACAACACCCCCAAACGCGTACTACGCCGTATCCCATTGTGACCCCCTACTCCTTGGGTTTAACGACTTAGCAAAAATGAACACATTTTCAAACCAACTGAGATTAGGATTCTCCTTATATGACTCCCTCCCCTATTCAGACATACGCTACCCCCTTGTAAGGGTGTAAATAGGGTAGGCGTCACTATGTAGGACAGCCCTACACAACGTTGTGTTGTACGAAACTAAAAATTCTATGCAGCACTGGTGCGTTCTACACTTATGGTGAACTGAGCCTGGTCATTTCTGACGTAGTTGGACATGCACGAGCCTTCCTACCAAGGTAATTACCCACTGTGTACGTGGTGACTCCTCCCCAACCGAGCCTACCCGTATTTGTCTCAGGCATCGTTTCATTCTGGCGTGTTTTTCACCATCCCCCTCAACTAGGAATGCGGTTTTGCAGGCACAAGTAGGCTCGGGGCGGTTACCACGTACTCAGTGGGAGATCCCTTGGTAGAACGGCACGTGTATGTCAACTACGCCGTTTTGCGCACCCATTCAAGGAAATAACACAACTAGAGGACATGAGGTTAGCATGGCAATACTATGCTGTGCTGCACATTTTTTATTCCTACCATGCTTTTGATTAAAATATCACCTGCCCTCTCTCCTGATTAAACTAGCATACTCGCTTTTCAGCAGTGAATTCGCCTATTTTCACGTTTTCCGCTCTACCTGAAGCGTTACGAGATGGGTCCTCGCTCCCCCTCGACCGTATCACACCCAAATATCACCTGACAAGAAGGGTAGGTGAGACATGGGCGCGACGATTAATCCAGTCGAAATACCCGTTCCAAGAACCATTCGGCTGGTTTTTAGGTTCACTCAATCGGCCGTACCGACGACGAACAACGCGCACGCTATTGATTAACCGAGGTCGGCAAAAACTGGACAGACTCGCCACAATCCTGGACGCTTATGATAATTCAAGCGCCTCTACAAAACCGTTGAAAAAAGAGCAGAAACCTTACCAGTGGTGCATGGCACAATGGCGCGTTGTTGGATAGCTGACGGCTTCTCGAAACCGAACGCATAGATTCCTCTCAGCAGATTCTGCTTCAGCTCCATGTCATCGAACGTCGAGACAACTTGCTCATAGTTGCCCTGAACAGAAACACATTCCTTCCTAAAAATTTGGGTCTGTGAACCTTTTGCGAACTCTAAAAATTCTCTGGCTGGAGGATAAGAGGGGTAAGGGTCATATTGCAAGCAATGAGGAGAGTGTTGCTACCTGTTGCTTTTAATGGCTACGCGTCGACCGCTTAATTGTGACGATACAGAGGTTCTAGATGAAGTTGACTACAAATGTTGCCCTACTATCTTGCCCTACTTTCTAAGTCTAAAGAAGGAGGATCCGCCCACGATCTATACCAAAACCCGTTATTATTAGGAAAGCGAGAAAAATTTAATACTGAAACAGTCCAGGAATCAGAACAAGGAAATTATCAATTAAATATGACGTGTGCAAGGAACATGCAGGCCTAAAAATTACACGCAAATCTAGCAGTTTAAGAATAAAAATATGCCGAAATTTTTGGCTTGAAATTGCATGTCACCGCAACAAAGGCTTGTTCATGGTCCTCGACGGGAAAGGCAGATCGCCTGGGGAAATGATGCATATCGATTTTCGCCGGGAGGCCTTCAGCATTCCAGACTCTTGTGCTTTGTACGAGAATTCAGTCCCTCCTTCTACTGGCATCGCTGACTATTTGCATAGTCTTACGAGCGGGAGCCAGATTCATCAACCGCTTACCGGCTGGATGAAAAGTATCGCCAAGCCTGATGCTGATGAATCTCATGTCAGGGAGTTTGGCGCTTCTTTTTACCGTTACTGGCGGTAAGCGGTTGATAAATCTCGCCCCAGGCTGCAAATCTATCAACCAGGCCGAAGCAACCGACCAGTACTTATGGAGGTGGATTCCTTTCTCCAGGGGGCAGATTCATCAACCGCTTACCGTCCTCTAAGCCCTAGTTTACAGTTGCGTCGCCGCGCGGCGCGGCATCATCGTCCGAATGGATATCGATCGGACGGCGCGGAAGATCGATATCTACGACGATCGTGTTGCCTTGCCGCATGGCGGCGTAAGGCCTGTTTTCACTTATGCCGGCACGCGGCGCGATATCGATTTTTACGCTGTCCGATCGATATCTAATCCGGCTGGGGTGCCGCGCCGCCCAGCGGCTCAACTATAAACTAGGGCTAAGGCCTTGTTTAGTGTGCGCGCGACGCGCGACGCGATGCCATGTGTAGTGGCCGAATTGATCATTCGCGCCGCTCGATCAATTTAGCGACTACGCATGCATCGCGTCACGCGTCGCGTGCACACTAAACAAGGCCTAAGGGCCTGTTCATACTTCGAGCGACAAGAGCGACAGGGGCGACGAACGTAGTGCGGTGCACGTAAATAATTACGTATTCCACACTAAATTCGTCGCGGACGTAGTGTGCAGTATGTAATTATTTACGTGCACCACACTATGTGCGTCGCCTCAGTCGCTCTTGTCGCTTGAAGTATGAACAGCCTCTAAGTGCAAATTACGGCTAACGGTGAAGATACCGCCAAACCTCAAGCTGGATGAATGCCATATCAGGTGATTTGGCAGTACTTTCACCGCTAAAGGGCAGTAAGCAGTTGGTGAATCTGGCTCTAGGGCTATACACCTTCAAGATCCTAATATGATTCTGTGCATTTTTGTGTGTATAATGACCATCAATCCACCGATCGTTTCTTTTTCACGAATTTAGTGCACTTTGTGTGCAAGTAAATAAATAAATAAATAAATAACGACATTGTGCTGTTAATACGAGGTGGACTCTGGTCCCTCTCTCATCTGCACTCGGCTGTCTTTAGTGAAACGGGTCCAGTTTTCAGAAAGCTAGGCAAACGCGGATCTCAGTCCAGAGTGAAGTGCCGCTACGAAAGCGAAACAAAATAGAAACAGGGTGGCATATTCCTTTATGATGTCGCAAAAAAGTCTCCCTCGTAGGCTCAGTGTGCACATTTCGTAAAATGGTGCTCCCTCAATTCTACCATCACTATCAAAAAATGAAGTATCATGCCCCTCCTCACTCGCCGATACACTTACAACCGGAAAAAAACCGTCCGAGTTGTCCGGGGTGCAACGCCCACACCCGCGCGAATCAAACATGGTGTTTGTTAACCATGGAACACCCTTACTCTAGGTTTTACACGTTGGAGCCAGGGATGAAGGACATTAACGACGCTCTATGGGATTTTCTGCCTATCAGAAGCCCCCCCCCCCGACCCTATTTGCGCCGGAGAAGCATGCAAGCAAATATTACTAACTGCAGCGACTGATTAGCAGAGGGATAGGCAACTCGGTCCCGTAACGATTTCCCTGAATTTCACTCCGAAACTACGGTCAATAACTCAGACGGGTCTTTTCCGGTTGTAAGTTTATCAAACACTCCCCTCCTCCACTAGGATAGATCCCCAGACGGTCTTGGAGCAAGTTTAAGGGGACCCACAGTATACCTATTCAACATCTAACCGTTTTACCCAAGCTAAATCGGACTGCCCTTACAGATATAATATACCCACCCGCACTCGAGGATTCCATTTTGAAGTTTTGGACAAATCGCTAGGACTTTTTAGAGGAAATTGGTGGTGATCCCCTCCCTAGACTTGCTTCACCGTCTCTCCTCTCTTGTAAAACTGTCTACACAGGGTTAGTTAGACTGAATAACAAGCGTCTGTAAATATCGAAGTACGGTAACCAGGAACGCACCTCAATAAGTCCGTCCGCATCAACGGGGATACTGCTCATGTTGTACCCTGAAACGACATTAGATAATCAGCCAAAAAGCCACAGGCACCCCAAAAAAAGAGACACAACCCCATCGAATAGGCCGGAACTCGCGAACCACGGTGTCTTAAAAACAGACTGTTGACTAATCGCCCCACAGACAGGGAAAGAATGGGGAAAGTCCTTCAGAAGCAGTGGAAACCCGGCCAGCGTATCCGAAACCGTCGACGATCGATCGACGGAGCGCAACAGAAACACCCCAGCACGCACGGAATTTGGGAGCCGATTGGGACGAAGCACAATTCGATTTAAAACGAACGACACGTCACAGGACGACTTGTCGTGGCGAATCGTCCACCGGAAAACTCGTCCACGGCCGCGACAGTGTCGCGCCGCGCGCTATCTACTTTCGTCGCGCGATGCCCATTCTCGCTCCGCGTTTCATGTTCTACTTTTGCCATTCATAACGTTCTAATCCACAATAGCTACGTCATTTGGTGTGGTCCTGGTTAGGGTGGGGGACGGTACTCTGTAGCAGCGTGAGAAATGGCAGAACGTGTTACTTAAAGTTCGAAACTTGCGCGCTGATCTGACTCGCGACTAGACCTACAGTAGCGACGAGTTCTTCATGTCGTATAGCACACGTTCTTTGCGGGACCCTGCACCAAACCAATTAATGAATAAGTTAATGTCGACGAGAGCCGACTCGCGGACAAGGAGGTGTTGTGCTAAGCCCCACTACGGTATTCTGGGTTAAGCTCGAAATTAAAGTTGTTACAAGCATTAGTTGTTCTACCCTAGTGGTGAACTGAGCTAGGCAGCTTCTGTTCTAATTTGGCTCTCATGTGCCTTCTTACCAAGGCGGATAACCACTTAATACAAGGTGAACCCTTCTCGGAACTCGACTCGCTTTGCGCCTTGCCGTCTAACTTACCTCATACAGCGAACAGGAGCGCAGTCGGAGGAGGTTCCGACTGTTGCGCGCACCCGATACCAGGTCCTTGGTTCGCATGTTTCCCGACTGGCGACTTAAAAAAAACTGAGGGGATTCTCTTGCAGCTGATAACTTGCAACGTGATCCATTCCGATAATAGAAGTAGGATTCGGTCAAATTTATGGGCCTGGGGCAAGATTCATCAACGATTTACAACAATTTTACAGAAAGAACGGTAGACGTAGAACATACCAGTGCTGTATGAAATTTTTAATTTGGTTCAGCACAACGTTGTATACGGCTGTCGTACATTGTGACTTTCCCCGAACCACTTTGTACAGAATTTTTTCATAATTTTGCGAATTTTCTGAAGTTCTTCAAACGTCCTAACGACTAGGGGCCAGATTCATCAACGATTTACAGCATTTAAACAGAGAAAATACAGCCAGAATCCCTGATAGCGCGGCTTATCAAGCGATAAGGTGAAGCATTTTGCCGCGCTATCAGGCATTTCGGCTGTATTTTTTCTGTTAAAATGCTGTAAGCCGTTGATGAGTCCGACCCCTGGAATGAGAACATAGCTTCGTATATCGAGGGCAGCCGAAGAAGAACGTTTGTCGAAAATGCCAACGTTTTCCATCTGTGTGCCCACTCCTACGCTTGCAGGTCTATGTCGGACTACGACAAATATGCGGATCAACTACGACATCCAGATAATCCCATCGTATTCATGGAAATGACAGCCGGTGGCGCTCCGCTTGGCACGATAGTGGTATGTTGCGGTCCACTTCTCGTCTGCTCCTGCTCATTCGCTTTATGTGCCGTTTAGATGGAGCTGTTCGCCGATGTAACGCCGAGGACTGCGGAGAATTTCAGGCAGTTCTGTACCGGAGAATTTCGCAAAGATGGCGTTCCTGTCGGATATAAAAATAGTCAGTTTCATCGAGTCATCAAAGACTTCATGATACAAGGAGGAGATTTCGTTAACGTTAGTTGGCTTTCTGGCTTCTTTCTGTGTTCTGAGATAGTAAGGACCGTAGGACGTAAAGCGGTTTGCTTTTCGTTGCTGTCGTTAAACACTTGCAACCTTTAGGGTGATGGAACTGGGATGATGAGCATATACGGAGCAAAGTTTCGGGACGAGAACTTTATTTTGGAGCACAGCGGACCTGGAATTTTGTCTATGGTAGGTTGATTTGCATTACTTTACCATTCTTCGTGCTACAAGGGTTGGTATTTTGCTGAAATTGTGGGATAGTAGGAGAATCTTAGCGTGGTTCAAATCAGTTTCTTAAGTCTCAACTGGCTGATATCGATGTTGTCAGCTGTTACAACGACGTTTTGTTACGATCAAAACTCTAGCGCCAGGCGGAAATCGAACTCGCACCTTCTGGTGACTGGAAGAGAATGCCCTACGTCATTACACCATAGCTGATATTTGATTGAATGCAACATCCACACCTCGTAGGACCCATCAGCCCTCACCCGTATATCGGAATGAGCCGGCCGCTGATATCAGCATGGAACCAGTCAAGCTGAGAGTCTTGAAAGACATTATTCAAGTCAGTTTCTTTAAGCTTCGAGTGGCTGGTATCGATGTTGTAAGCGAATACAACGATGGAGAGCCTGACTTGAACATTTCTATAAAGACCCTCATCTTGACTGGTTCCATGCTGATATCAGCGGCGGCTCATTCTGAAGTACGAGTGAGTGCTGGTGGGTGCCACGAGGTGTGGGTATTGCGTTAGATCAAACAGCGCCGGTGGTGCAATGGCGTAGAGCATTCCTCCAGGTCTGCAGGAGGTGCTGGTTCGAGTCCTGCCTGGTAGCATGTGATGGCTTTCAACCAGCATGAAAAATAGGTTAATTCCGAAAAAGGACTCTCTGAGATCAGTGGTAATTCGTACTAATTCCTCGTAAAACGCGCCGTATCCGGAGCGACCAACCACAGCTGTGTTAATCTTGCCGCCATTCATTCGCGTGTTGAATGTGGCTAGTTGTAGTAGGTCTGATCTATTATTCAAGTATAAAAGTCGGCCATAGCCTTTAAAGTGACAGATAAAAGAAGCAGTTCACCATTGATTCAGTCCGCAATGAATGAGCCTGTTGTCCAGACAGGACGAAACGTCGGTGGCCTGTTTGGCTACCACGCGTTCGGTCGGTGTTCTGATTGGTTGTTAAGATGGCGGGTTCTCGCCTTTCCGTATTGACCACATAAACGACTAGCCTCGGTGTTTGTTCAGAAATCCATAGCGTAGTATTAAGTCGCACGTCTGTGTGCCTCAAAGAGCGAGTGGTTGGCTTTTTCTGGGCTCTTAATCTCTGAATAAGGTGTGGTTTGAGTTCTCTCGCCTTTGTTTTTCGCTTCTCTATATTGTTTTTGGCTAAGGAGGGGTACTGTTCAGCCTTTTTCATAGGCATTCATTGGTAGCTAAGGTGGTAGCACTTGTAGGACTAGATAGGATCTCAGGTCCGGTGAGTAGCCTTTTTCCCGATACAATCATGGGTTCAAACTGTAACCCAGGCTTCTGTCGATGTTTAATTCAAAAATATGGTAGAAGATTAGAGGCTTATCTTCATAATGTAATTTCTCCAGCACCTATTCTCCAAATTGTCAATGGCTGTGTGACTTTCGGTCTTTCTTTAGTTTGTGACTCCAAGGTCTGTGAGCTCGTACACGAGTAACATTATTGTGCACGGAATTCCGGATTTCAAGTTAGAATTATTCATTCCGCCTTCAAAAAGGGTAACGACTCTTTCCGGACCAATTCAGCAATAAATTGTTCATGCAGTCACCCGTTCAACGCCATTTACATCGAATCCGACATAGCTGACTTGGAGATTCTACGAAAACACCGACCACATGCCTGAAGAGTGGTCTCGTCCACCGTCCGTCCACAGTATTCGAAGCGGGTTCAGCTTCAAAATTATTCCTTTGGCAACATCTGCTTTCAATACGCTTTCTCATAGAATATTCCATGCTCGACTATGGTTGAATCTTGGCATAATATTGATCATTGTGAATATATCCAAGTGATATAGCTGGCGAACAAAGATTGGTATATATCCTTTATTTCGGCTAACATTTCGGCGTAATCGTCTTCTTCAGAACCTGGAAGAGTCAAATTGAGTTTGATAAATCTTTCATCCAAGAACCACTTGAGACCACAGCGGTGAATCACTTTAATACACTTTGTTAGCGTTCGAAGAATCTTTGGAAAGTGTTTGAATTTGATGTTTAACGGTGTTTTATAATTAGAACTGCTTTAGTTTAAGATTTGTTATGATTAAGATGAAGTTATTTTGCGGAAATTACTATTATAGTTCAGGATATGAAAGGTAGTTATTTACGATGAACAACAATGATAAGCACTTTTTGAGGCTGAAACTCAAAAAAAGTCGAAATATTCCTATGGTCTTTTATTAACTTAAAAGAAGTGAAGGCAAAGAAACATTATTTGGACGTGGTAGATTAAAAACTTTCAATGTTTCTGTAATTCAGGCGAATGCAGGAACTGATACTAACGGATGTCAATTTTTCATCACTTGTGCGAAAACCGATTTTTTGGACAAGAAGCACGTTGTATTTGGTACGTTTTACTTGTTTATGTTGTTTAGACTTCACTTCTGATGCTACCATATTAGTGTTCAAGTCTAGTTGGAGGGGCATTCACTCTGTACTGTAACTGAAAATAGGAAGACCGTTCAATAAAAAAATTCTAATCGGGAAGGCGTGAGGTTCGCAGAAGTACCAGTGCCGGTAGAGCAAAGGAAAGAACTCCAGTAGGTGCCCCACTATGGCACTGGTTCGTTATACATTCAGGAGCTCCCTGTACGTGCATCAACACGAACCGAAGAAAACTGTCGCTCGTTGACTATTGTGCCCCTAAATGTCTGAGAATTTTTGGTGCCATTTGTCTTATTAAAACTTCGTTTTCAGGCCGAGTACTTGATGGATTACTGACGGTTCGTAAGATCGAAAATGTTCAGACTGGAGCGAATAACAAGCCGAAAATTCCTATTTTGGTGGCGCAATGCGGGCAGCTGTAGCTCATACTGAGTGCAGCTTTGTTTGTTTGTTATGTTTCGTGTGAAACACTGTTTGTATAAACGTTTGCAACCCTTTCAAATGCTTACTGACGTGTTTATGGATGTTGCGTCCGATGAAGTGTTTCGTTGAGTTTGCCTTCGGTGTGCTATTGACTGTTGCTGATCATCGCATGGTTTAGCGATCTAGATATTCAGCATCTGTGTGCTTGATGGAGGGAGCTGGGCCATCGGACGATTTTCAATTTAAGGTATTCCTTTCGTTTGCCTTCGTCATGATAGCTGTTCCATGTCCGACTGTCGTGGAATCTTGCTATGTCGTCGACCAGTGGTGCAGACGTTGTGAAGCTGTTGCGCCAAGATTGTTATGAGATCCTTGTTCGGCTTACGTTTCGACGTAACCACCTTCAGAGACTGGAAAAGGCAAAAGGAGTTTGAGAAATCACTATAGTTTATTCTAATTTCTCAAATCCCTTTTGTCTTTTACAGACTCTGAAGGAAGCGGTGACGCCGAAACGTAAGCTGAATAAAGCTCTCACAACAGACCTGGCTCAACAGCTTCACAACATCCGCAGCACTGTTATAATAGCTATTTCTAAGTGATTAATGCCACGAAGATGAGGCAACTCTTCTGAGGGTCTGCACGAGTGTTAGGCCCCGCTTATACTTCATCGCGTTGCGACGCGAAGCCACGCATAGTGGCCATATTGATTGTGCGACGCGATCGATCAATTTGGCCTCATTGCGTGACCATAGCGTCGCGTCGCGACGAAGTATAAACGGGGGGGGGGGGGGGGTTAGACGCTCGTCTATGTGGAAGAATGCTTGAGAAATGTTCAATCCTAGTACGAGTGGGGCAGAAGAAGACTGGTACACCTCTACTTCTGAATTTCGTAGAGCACTTGAATCGGAGAGTGGTGTTAGAGGTTCAATACCACTTCAGGGGAAGGAGAGATGCATCATGAGGGGCTAAACAAGTGTTTCTGTACCTGGTATATTAACCTGACGGTTGCAGCAGGATCTTGATTCTGGATTTTCCTGTATCATTGTGTTTTCGAAGCAACCCTTATTACACAGTCACTCTCATTCATGGGATCAACTACCTCCAGATTTCCTTGGAATGCGTCAACAATCCCAAAGGGATCGTTCAACGCTTGCCTTCTATCCTCTGCAAGTGGCATGCCGATTGGGGCGAACAAGTGCTGGTTCTGCTCGTTCCCCTGCACCTAACAATAACAACACCATTATCTAGTGCTAACCTTCTGCGGGCCTATGTGGCCTTCCGCCCTGCAAAACTTCAACAAAGCCGGAAAGTATGAAAACCCTCAAAACCGCAGACAAACAGAGTTAACGAAAACACGTAGACCTAGTAAGCAAAGGCAAAGACGGAGTTATTGCATCTGTTTGGTGTGCGTTTTGCGTGGGGCTTCCATGTGGAGGTGTTTTGATAGCGAATTTGGTCTGTTCAGTGACTTGCGGTGGTCAATTCAGTGTTTCATTCCTTCCAGACAAGTCTGGTACTAATTCACCGACCCCGGCGGGGTGAAAGGCTTGAGTGGGAAATCTCAACGAAGAACCTTGATTTGGGTGCACTCGGTAGCGGGCGCCTCCAATGACGTTATCACGTCTCTTGCAAAAGCAGATAGGTAAAAACGGGGATAAAACCTTCTGGCATGGCTACTGCAACATGACACCGCCACAGAATGAAATAATCAGTAAAAACGCATAGGAAGAGAAAGTTCGGCAGGAATAATTGCTTGGAAGCTAGAGGTGGAACAAAAAGGTATCGTCTCCTGCTTTATCTGATTTTTGCGTGCAACGATTCTAAGGTGTGGTTATTTTCGACATTGTCAACCTCCTTATTTCGCCATCTTCTAGTATATTGGTTGTCCCATAAGTCTTCGCCGTTTTTTTTTTTCAACGATTCACTGCTCATTTCGCCGGCGATCTCTTGCATAGCGCTGCATAGCTTTCGAAAGAGAACGATTTGCTCTATCAGAACGTGTATTGCATTTCTTTTTTACCATGAATTTTATCAATTTTTAGGTCGTTGAAGTGAAAAGTGAAAAAGTGAAAAAGTAGCCATTTGCGCAATTGTTCTCTCCGCTTGGGTTTGCAATTTTTTGCGCAGTTTTTTATAGCACTTGGAAGACAATGTTCTGTACTACAAGAATATGTGTTGGTACTATTTTCTCACTTGCCCTTTATTGATTTTTAGGCCATCAAATTGGGAATTCCGACTTTCCCGTCCGAATTTTTACCAAAACTCCGCTTCTGTGGTTGAACTTTTTTGCTTGGTGTCGTATGTCGTTTGGAAGAGGATGTCTTGTTCAGTGAAAATTTGTGTCGCGTTTATTGGTTCACGCTGATTTCTGTCGAATATCAACAACTGAAGAAGGAGAAGGAGTTGTTGGTGAAGGCGGTTTTTCTGTTTTTGGCATTTTGTTGATATTCAATAGAAATCAATAAACGCGACAATATTCTTATAGAGCAAGGCATTTTCTTTCGAATGACATATAACACCAACTCAAAAAGTCCAGCCACAGAGCAGGAGATGTCGGCAAAAATAACCATCCTCCTTCGGACGTCCCAATTTGATGACCTACAAATCAATAAAGGACAAATGAGCAAACAGCACTAACACATATTCTTGTAGTGCAGAACATCGTCTTCCAAGCGCTATAAAAAACTGCGCAAAAAATTACAAACCTAAGCGGAAAGAACAAGTGCGCAAATGGCTACTTTTTCACTTTTCACTTTTCATTTTAACGACCTAAAAATTGTCAAAATTCATGATGAAAAAAGAAATGCAATACATGTCCTGATAGAGCAAATCATTCTCTTTCGAAAGCTGTGCAGCGCTATGCAAGAGACCGCCGGCGAAATCTGCACTGAATCGTTGAAAAAAACGGCGAAGACTTATGGGACAACCTAATAGGAGGTATTTACGCTACTCATTGATGAAACGCGTAGACTGAATCCATATATTGAATGTAAAGGAAGTGTCGCGGCAAGCACCAGCTGCTTGTATGTTTTCATGAAATTCTGACCATGGGACCTCCAACTGGAGCACAGATTGGGTACTTAGAGCCTGCAGTCTCTTCTTTTTAATAAAAAAGAAAGTGCGTCGCTTTTTCTACATAAAGGGACCGCCCCGGCAGGCTTATTTTGGATTAGTTTCTCCGCTCTGGTAATCCGCTTTTGGTTGTGAAATTAACGATTGGTTCAAGCCTAGGGTTCACTCCGTATCCCACCATATATAATCTTTACCATAATTGGTAATTTAGCCTAGCCGCCGCAGTGGTGCTCAGCCTGCTCACCTCTAAAAAATCTAGGCATTTTCAGCATTTTGTGAAGATGGAATCTGGATGGAATCTGCTCTAGACTTCATCAGCAAATTTTATAAAAAATTAGGGAAAACAAGAAAAACAGAAAACAAAGTAACGATTCCCCTCCCTCCGTGTCACCTGGAGCTTCTTTTTTGATCTAGGAGTTTATTGTTGTTGTTTTAGCTGAATATTTGTGTATTCCAGGTCGTCCTGCTAGGTGAAGGAGCTGTGGGGAAATCGTCGTTACTTATGCGTTATGTAGAGAACAAGTTCAGTCCGAGGCACATCTCTACCATACAGGTGACACTTTTTTTGAGCTCTGCGCTTTCCTTTGTTTATTTATTTATTTACACGATTATTTCAGTCTTTAAAATTATGTTCGATTTAGGCCAGTTTCCAATCAAAGCAGCTTGAAGTCGATGGCTGTCACGTTACGCTGAACATATGGGACACAGCGGGGCAGGAGAAGTACCATGCTCTTGGGCCGATCTACTATAGGTATGAATTAGTCCGAATGTTTGAAGTCGAAGCTAAGTAGTGCCACTGTTGCAGAGGCAGTCAAGGAGCTCTTCTCATTTACGACATAACGGATCAGCGATCCTTTGACAGGGTTGGTTTTATGCGTCTTTTATACTACGTGTTGTTAATTTCTTGGACCTTATTAAGGAATGAGCAGCTAGGTCTTAAATCTCTCAGATGGAGAAGGATGAGGAACGATCTGATCCTAATCTATAAAATCATTCACGGTAAAGCGGAGGTTAACTCGGATGGGCTGCTTAAAATGAACCCCTCATCTACAAGGGGCAACGGGCTTAAGCTAAATTTCCCTAGGCCAAGATCTACGTTGAGACGACATTTTTTTGCGTGTCGTGCTGCTTTAGAGTTTGGCAAATTAATCAAAAGAGTCCACTTCCCGGTAGTCTCAGCAAATTCAAGAACATCATTAGTGATTACGTGCCCGAGTAAACAACATTCGTTGCCCGTTTCATGGCTTCATTGCTGTTCCGACTGCATCTTTATAGCTTTTCTTGCTTTCTAGCTTTTATTGGTGTTCTGCCTCTCTCCCTAATATTATTTTACCTTCACATTACATGTTGCGTTGTCATTTTCTAAGTTTTTTTCTTCTAAGTTGAGGTTCTACATTTGCATACGGTTGTGATGCTTTGTTAACATGCTCTGGCATGTAATAAATTTGAATTCTTATCTTCCGGGCTGACGAGTAATCCTACGTTGTTTTAAATAGTGATTTAGGCGAAAGTATGGTTGAAGGAGCTGCAAAGAGCACTGGGAGATTCTGCTGTTCTCATGATTATTGGGAACAAATTGGATCTGGCAAGAATCAGGACCGTCACTCTGGAAGAAGCAGAAGAGTAAGCACTAGGGCTGTCAAAGCTCTTTCGACTTTTCAAGTGTTTCCGTTTTTCTGTAGTAGCACAGGTCTCTACTTGGTCATATTGTGCCACCTTCAATTCGTCCCCTTTCAAGGTATGCAGCTTCAATGGGAGCAATGTATGACGAAACTTCGGCGAAGGAGAACATTGGTATTGAAGCCGTCTTTGAGCGCTTATGCAAAGGTATGCTCTTAAATTGTGTCCTAAAAAATGTGGGTCAGCCTCTTGTCACGTACTCCGACCTTCCATTAATGAATAAAGGTCGGCGTTAATCAATCCATTCGTGAGCAGCACTATTCGTTCTACTTCTAGTAGGACACTGCGAAGACAAGTTGAATGTGTATTTGTCCTACTCCGTAGTACCCAATGGATTAGTTAATGCTTCATTCTCTATTAGGAGGCTTGATACCGATTTCCACCAGAAGACGTGAAGACTTTGGTTGCTTTTCATGGGATCGAATCCAAGAACCTGGAATTAACTGCATGGCAGCGTCTCCTTCGACTGTTCCACTATGTGACCAAACTACACCTCGCAACTACAACACCAAAACTTCACCTCTTCAATATAAACTTCGCGAATTTGATGAAAGACTTACAGGAGACTATCTCAGCGGTAGGTCGGAACTGCCCAAGTGTTGTATATGGTCAGAATCGCCTCTCTCTCCGGGAAACAACAAAATGCAAATATCTCGACCCCAATACGACTCTGCGCAGAGTTAGGGACGACGGAAGCTGGGCCCTCTGCCTGCGCGCGAAGGGCGAGCTCAAGTTGGCTGGAAACAGCGATGACGATTACGTCGCCTTGGTGCTTATGAGGCAGAGGGCCCGTGCCCATACAAAGTACCCTAGGATGTGACCAACCTACGACACCTGTGCTAAATTTGGCCACATCCTGGAGTTCCTTACCTTGCCCAGTCTGTGCTCTCCTTGGCGTCCGCGGGGAAGAACACCGAACTCAACCGAGAGCCTTCTTTTTTCGTGCACGGGCCCTCTGCTTCATAAGTACTCGCCGCCCCTCTACACACTGCGCCACCACCGCTCGCTCGTCACCGCTGCTTCCAGCCAACTTGAGCCCGCCCTCCACGTGCAGGCAGAGGGCTAACGCCGCCGACGGCCTAGCTTCCGTCGTCCTTAATTCTGCGCACAGTTGTATTGGGGTCGAAATATTTGCGTTTTGTTGTTTCCCAGAGAGAGGAGATTCTGCCCTATACAACCCTTGGGCCGTTCCGACTTACCGTTGAGATTGTCTCCTGGTTAGTTTGTCTGGGCCCCTACCCTTATCTTGAATGCACATGAAAGGCTCCCATGCATTTTTGACTACGATGTAAAGGATAATAGATAAAGGACAGGGTTACTCAATTCTTTTTGGGATGCGCCACACATTCTACGTCTACGGGATTTCGTGGAGGCAATTTGACCTATTTTTTGAGCCTGTGCAATGACTTGCGGTGGCGAGCCGATGAACAGTTCAGAGCTTCCTCCTTCCCAGACAGGTATGGTACCAATTCACCGACCCCGGAGGGATGGAAGGCTTGGTTGGTTTGAGCGAGAAATCGGAACCATGATCTTGTTATCGGGTGAACGTCACAACCGGCACCTCTTCCGACTTCGCGCGTCCTTTCGACTACGTTGCTCCTGGTTATTTAATAGATTAAGACGAGTGGTAGCGAAGGCGGATGGAGCGGCGCATGTTGTCGCCATTCCAGGTTCTTGATTCGGGTTTTCCGCCCAAGCCAAGCAAGCCTTCTTCTCTCCGGGATCTGTGAATTGGTACCGGACTTGTTTGGGAATGAAAAACACTGACTTGTTCATCGGATGGCCACCGCAAGCTATCTTGTGCGCCAGACATCACGTAGAATTAGAATGCGTGGTGCATCTCAAAGGAATGTTTAGCATCGTCTTTTAATCCTTTCTCCTTTAATATAATAGAATTTTTTCAAACGCAATCTAGTCCACAGTTCTTAAACAATTTTACAAATATTTTTTTCAAAACAAATTCTTGCAGTTGAGTCTTGAAAAGCGCTAAATTTAAAAGGATTTTGTAAGAATGTTAGTTATTGAGAACAATTGGTTAGCTTCAGACCAACTTAGTATAACAACCGGCTTCCATTAAGTAGGATAGTAGAAGTGCTCATAAATATTCCTTTTAATGAGCTCATTGTTTCTACTATCGTATTTCACACCATTTTTCAGCTATGATTGTTCTTGCGAGAGACTCGTCAAGAAATCGTGTCTATGGAACGTCGGGAGGTCGTAGGATCGAATTAGTGGACGACGAACCTGCCCGTAACAAGGGTAAATGCTGTAAATAATAATCGTTGTGAAGAGTAGCAGCTATTCCACATAGGATGAGAGAGGGTGCAGTTCCAGTGGAGGGTTTCTCCCTAGTCTCTCACGTGAAGTTTTTTGATACTGTCTACTACAATAGTTGTCTTCTCCATGTGCGTTCTCACTTCATTTACGAAGTGATCTGGTCTGTCATAGCTCTATAGAATATCTGCACTGTGTTTACGAGTATTATCCTTTTGGAGAGATCCTGAAGAGTGCATCCTTCACTCGATGTTAAACGTACGTGGAAAAATAAGTGCGGACGAGTTGTCGCTGAAGAATCGTTGCGGGATCACGCGTGGTGGGAACTTTAAAATGCTGGGAGTGTGATGAGGGGCGGTCTTTATGTACGAATGGTCGCCGCGCCCGCGACGACGAATGTCGCGTGCGCGATGAGCTCAGCGGCGGTCGTGGGAGCTGTGCCTCATGACTTGCTGCAGACGCTAAGTTTGAATTGTTGATATCTCTTTCTGCTGTTGCAGGAGCTGCGGGAAAAGATGCTCTGGTTCAGAAATTGAGTTCGAGTTATAAAACTAAGTAACGTTCTAATGCTCAATTTTATATTATGCTTCAGGAAAAGCTGAAAATATGACACACATCGCAGTGAAACTGACTTTGTATACACTTTCTAAAGGCCCCCACAGAGTTCTGCGACGACGCCGCTCGCCGCAATGATTAAGGATAGGGCAGGGGCGCCGCAGGCGGCGAGCTCTGCGTCTCTGCCCTGTGGTTAAGCATAGGGTCGCGGCGCTGCCGCAGAACTCTGTGGGGGCCTTAACACTTGATGTGCAAGCTTTGATGCAGGTCCAGATACCACTGGAAGCCGAAGTCACCCAATTGCAACGTCTTCTGCCGCGACTACGGTCCCAAGCTCGCTCGGTCCATCTGCACCGCGTGTGTTGTGTGAATGCACACAACACACCGAATTCGACGGCGCCGTCCAAAAATCGCCCTCCAACTGCATTCCCCGATCAGCGGGAGTCCGCAGCTCGGGAAGGGACTCCAGGGTATGTGCGATCCAAGCTGCGGGTGTGGAGACTGCTTTCGTCGCTTAAGGAGAGTACGCAGCTGGATTCTGCGCTCTTCGAGCGCAGAATCAAGCTAGGGAAGGGACTCCAGGGTGGGTGCGATCCATCAGGCTAGGGAAGGGACTCCAGGGTGGGTGCGATCCAAGCTGCTCGTGTGGAAACTGCTTTCGCCGCTCAGGGGGAGTCCGCAGCTGGATTCTGCGCTCTTCGAGCGCAGAATCAAGCTAGGGAAGGGACTCCAGGGTGGGTGCGATCCATCAGGCTAGGGAAGGGACCCCGGGTGGGTGCGATCCAAGCTGCTCGTGTGGAAACTGCTTTCGCCGCTCAGGGGGAGTCCGCAGCTGGATTCTGCGCTCTTCGAGCGCAGAATCAGGCTAGGGAAGGGACTCCAGGGTGGGTGCGATCCAAGCTGCTCGTGTGGAAACTGCTTTCGCCGCTCAGGGGGAGTCCGCAGCTGGATTCTGCGCTCTTCGAGCGCAGAATCAGGCTAGGGAAGGGACTCCAGGGTGGGTGCGATCCATCAGGCTAGGGAAGGGACCCCAGGGTGGGTGCGATCCAAGCTGCTCGTGTGGAAACCGCTTCCGTCGCTCAGGGGGAAGTCTGCAGCCGGGTTCTGCAGAAGCATACAGCTGGGAAATGGCCAGAAAACGCCTGAAAATTGAATAGACGTTAAAACCCCTGAACCTCATCCAGCCAGTTGAGTGAAATGCAAAAACGCCACCATGCTTAGGAACCGAACCTCCGACCTCCAAGCCTGAACACGCCCCTCTACCCACTGCGCCACGACAAGTCTGGCAGCCAGGCCACCGCGGGCACACAAGAGACCAATGCGCATCGATCGAATGCCAACGTCGGCGCTAACGCAGCTCACGTGTGCTGATGTGCATTTCTAGGGCGGTGTCGTCAAATGCGGTGTTTGTGTGCATTCACACAACACACGCGGTGCAGCTGGACCGAGCGAGTTTGGGATCTTACATCTGCCGCGCTCGCCGCGTCCGCGGCGACCATTCGTACATAATGTCCCGCAGCCGGAGTGTGATAGAACGCGGCATGGTCGAACGCCGCGCGTATTGCTAAAGCGAAGTGAAAAAATTGGGATTTCGCGCTTATTCGCCGCGTGCGGCTAGGACGCGACGTCGCTTTGGACCAATGCCCGCTTCGCATAAAACACTCCTCTCGGACGGGATTAATAACTCGCAAATAAATGACCCATGATAGCTACGAGCTGTCCGTCAAGTGCTGGACGAGTTGTCTCATAATACCCAGGCGTTCGTTGCGGGACCACTTTCTCCGTCAGCTAGTCAAACAATAGGGTGCCCTGGATGATGGGATTGTCGATGCAATTTTTACTTTTATTTTTTCAGTTCAAGCCGTTGTATGGTGTTCATTATGTGTTTCTTTCATATATCCGTGTTCCTCGTGCTAGTCGTAGATATTCATTTAGAAAGAAAAGCTCGCCAAGAAGCGTGAAGTTGCGGAAGAAATTGCGGAATGGCATAAGAGACGCGGAAAGCGGCAAAGAAACAAAAAAATGTGTACGACTAGCGCAAAAAACGCGGATAAACGAAAGAAACGTGATATGAACAAGATAAAACGGCTCAGACTGAAAAAAAAACACATGAAGAAAAACCGAAAATTATACCGACGGCCCCACCACCGCGAACGCTCTATCGATTGAATATCTGACGGAGCATCCGGCCCCGAAACGATCGCCTGGGTACAGTGAGACAACTCGTCCAATTCTTGGCGGACAACTCGTCGCTACCCTTGGCGATTTAGTCGCAGGGGTCGAGCGTTCTACCCCCTCGTCCCCCAGGCCGGCCCTCCCTCAACCCCCTGGGCTTGCTCGAGAGTCCAGTGGCTGCCTTACGAGATAGTGGAGACGCACACATTTGCCACGCCTCTGTTTAAAGGGCGGGGGATAGAACGCCACTCCGCCTTTAGTCGCGAGTCTGGGGAACGTAGCTGCTCTTGTTGAGTTCAGAATGGAACTGCATCAAAACCTTTAAGAATATTGAGGGTACTTATCGTCAATGTGGCCTATATGAGGAGGAGGAACCGCGCCAACCAGTCACGACCAACACACCACCAACAGAAGACGACTTAGCCGAGCAAAGTGGCGATTATACGCGCCCCTGCCTGGATGTCATTTCCATTCAATGCGGCGTGATTGCCCTGGTACTTCTATACTCTCATCACCCATGTAAGCTGCGCTAAAGACGAGAACCATAAACTAAGATTTCACAACTACGAAGAAACAATACCGTGCGGGGCTCGCCGTGGGTAGTCAGCGTTACACGATTTTTCGCGCCCCTTAAATGCTAAAGCCCTGTTCATACTTCGCGAACGCAGCGTCAAGAGCAACGGATGCGATAGCGCTCGAGTATGAACAGATTTCGGCGGCGATCGCTCCGTTTAATCAACTCGCATGTTTCGCACGGGCGACGAGTCGCTCTCGTCGCGAAGTATGAACAGGCCCTAACGTCCGTGTAAAGACTTGGCGTACGGGGCCTCTGTACACACTCATTACAAATGAACGACATAGCGGTCGGAAAGGCTTCGATTGCATGGCGTCTTTTCAGTGCATGCCTAGAATAGACGTTCGCATAGTAAGAAAAAAGGCTTAATAGGCCCGATACGAGATCAGAGAGTAGTGTCGACCAGGGTTGTGCGTTTCTGTTAAATCGTTGAATTTCGCTAAAAAGTATAGATAGCTGCGTAGTATTGTTTCAATCGAAAGATGTCTGTGGGACCGTTTTATGTACCATCCTCGCGACAGACTGGGCACTTTCAAATGAAACCTTTGAAACTTTTTGAATTTTGACATTTTCCGAAATCAAACTGAACACCTTCCAAATAAAAACGAACGCCTCCCAAATTAAATTATTAAATCATTAAAAACTGAATCAGTCTGAAAGGCTGTTGAATTTTGATACATTAATAGTGTGATTTGGAAGGCGTCCGTTTTTACTTGGAAGGTGTTCAGTTTGATTTCGAAGGCTGTGAAAATTCAAAAAATTTCAAAGGTTTTACATGAAAGGGCCCAGTTTGTCGTGAAAATGGTATATGAAACGGTCCCACTGATATTTTTCGATTGAAACAATACCATGCTGCTATTTATACATTTTTAACAACATTTAACGATTTCACGGAAACGCACACCTCTGTGTCGTCGTCGCAAATTTCCGCCCCGCATCGTTCTGCAACGAGAATTCGTCCGCTTTTCTTCATATATACTTCTGTTATAGCAACCAAAGCGTGAAGTGGGTACCGAGTTTGTCTACTCGGACGTTGTTTGTCCATTGTCTAGTTCCATGCCCATCACTGACAGCTTTTCTTCACTTTGTGGCCTACGACATGAATCTGTTCGCTTTGAGTAGTGATGTCGTCTATAGCCGGTGCCTAATAGTCGTGTATTGTATGATAATGTACGGAAGATGATGAATATCAGCTTGAATCCGAGAGTGATTGTAGACTTCTTTGTCCAAGCTGTATTATGCGTTCGCCTGTCGTCTACTTCCATGTGCTGATTACTTACGACGTTCATGTTTCTAGTCGGTATCTTCCATTGATGACGTGCTTTGCATCGAAGTAAAAGCCGAATATATAGTGTAATAAAGGTGTAGGCAATGTGAGCAGTTTGATTTGAAATGCGTTCAAACGATCCGTATCTCTATGGTGCGCTATTGGAGCTACTACCTTTATCGACCGTGCGCCAGAGTGGGCGGATGCCATGCGGATGAATATGACTGGTTGTGACCTCCAGAACGTCTGCCACCAAAAAACGCCCGGGCAGAATTCCTCAAGAGTTCCGAAACAAAAGCAAATTAACGATGGGACGACAAAGAGTGATCCATTTCATCTTTTCAGCCTGAAAGGACCATTCCTGCATCTGCTTTTTGCTCTCCAGGGGCCGGATTCATGAACGATGCCGCCGGTAGCATATCACCGCCGATTCACCATACCGGCCTTGTAGTAACCGAATACAGAGAGTTCGACCCCAAGTTGACCACACGACATGTTGATGAATCGCGGTATCAGTATGTTTTGCGGTACTTTTCACCGTTATCGGTCGGTAGGCGGTTGATGAGCCAGGCCCCTGATCGTGTTTTTTTTTTTTGCTGATTTTTGCTGCCAGTAGACATTGATTCGACGTCGATTCGGGTGATGCCGTCTTTTTTTTTTCAAATTCGATTAGGATTATCTGAATAATGGCATTTTTGAAAAGCCTCGGATCTTGGGATGGTTCAAGGATGAGTTGCTTCAATAAGAACGGATTTTTGGAAAATCCATGGAACTGATTTCACTTCGGATCTAATGTAGGATTGGACACCAAATTACAGGATTATAAACGGCGGATATCAGGACCGGCTCACCGTAACCTTAGGCGTCGGGTGAGACGTCCATTGTGCAATCGCAGAACAAGGCTAGGGAAGGACTCCATGGTGTGCCATACAAGCTGCTCGTATGGAGACTGCTTTCTTCGCTCAGGGGGAGTTCGCGGCTGGGTTCTGCGCTCTTCGAGCGCAGAGCCAGGCTAGGGAAGGGACTCTAGGGTGTGTGCCATACAAGCTGCTCGTATGGAGACTGCTTTCTTCGCTCAGGGGGAGTTCGCGGCTGGGTTCTGCGCTCTTCGAGCGCAGAGCCAGGCTAGGGAAGGGACTCCAGGGTGTGTGCCATACAAGCTGCTCGTATGGAGACTGCTTTCTTCGCTCAGGGGGAGTTCGCGGCTGGGTTCTGCGCTCTTCGAGCGCAGAGCCAGGCTAGGAAAGGGACTCCAGGGTGTGTGCCATACAAGCTGCTCGTATGGAGACTGCTTTCTTCGCTCAGAGGAGTTCGCGGCTGGGTTCTGCGCTCTTCGAGCGGCGAAGCGCATACGGCTGAAACAATGCGCAAAAAACTCGTAACGTCGTGTAGACGTCGAAACCTCCCAGATCTCAGATACTCAGCTGAAGTGCAAAAACGCCGCGGCGTCCGGGAACCGAACCCCCCATCCCTCGTATGAAGTAAACCCTCTACCTACTGCACCACGACCCACTTGCACACGGTGCCATCGCGGGCGTACAAGACATCGATCGGACGTCGCAGCGTGGACGCGGACGCGCGATCTCTGAGCTAGGAGGGCGCAGACAGCAAAGTCTCGGCGCGACCCGCACTGCGGTTACGGTGAGTCGGTCCTGATATCCGCCGTTTATAATTGTCTCACCAAATTTCTGATCAAAGCCAGTTGTCTGAATTATCTGAATTATCCGGTCTCGTGAAAATCAGCCTCATACGAATCGTCCTAAGATCCTGGCTTTTTAAAAATGCCGTTGTTCGGAAAACCCTTTCAACCGGGGCTTGAGAAAACTGACGTATCCGGGTTATCCGAATCAGCGTCGGATCCAATGCCTAGCTGCCAGCCGCGGGGTAATAGGCTTGAGAGTGATCTGATCTTTCCATGTTCTGGAGGTTTTTGGAGAAAACCCAGCAAAAAAATTCCTTGCCTAAAACAGGTAAGGATTCTGGGACAAATTGCCCTTTTCAAACTGCATGGACGTTACGTGAACTAGTTCTTCGAAGCGTGTGGAAGTAAACATCTCAAGATGCTTTACTTCCACATATTTCCCGGTTCCTTCATGTTTAGAAACTGCCCTTCTTCCACTTTCTTATGTTCCTCTACAGCTTTCCTGGCCGTATCATGTGGTTTCCACAATCAAAATAGGAGGTCCTGGTCCTGCAACGGTAGTTTGAAACTGTAGAGAAAAGTCGCAGAATTTGTCTGTCCGCTTGTTACGAACCACGTAAAGGATAAAGGACGACGTTGATGAACGTGGTGACGTCCTTCCTCGGATGTGCCACGCATTCTACTTCTACGGGATCTGGTGGCAATCCGGGGCCGGGTTCATCAACAACCCGCGGTTATGCGGGGTATAAAGGGTAGAGGTAAGGGAAGAGTTGAAGACGCTGGCCATGTGGGTATCTGTACCCCCTATACCCGCCGGTTAGTCGTTGATGAATCCGGCCCTTAGATGCGTACTGACCTATGACTTCCTGGGCGCGTGTAGCCCAGTCGGGGGAGATTCCGGCTGTGGCTTGCATCCGATCAGGTTTGTCTTTCGGATTTCCCAGGCCAACCGAGCCTTCCATCCCATTTCACTTCAGGGTCGTGTCGTAAACTGGTTCCAGACTTGTCTGGAAAGGATAAAGCGCTGACTTGTTCATCGGCTGCCACCGCAAGTCATTGTATAGGCCAAATACGCTTTAAATCACCTCTACGGCATACCGTAGAAGTAGAATGCGTGGCGCATCCTAAAAGGCATTGAGTAACGCCGTCCTTATCCTTATCCTCAATGACTTCCGGTGGCCAGGCGATGGAGAAGCCAGTGTTTTGTCCTTCTCGGACAAGACCGGTATCAAATCACCAACCCCAGAGGGATGGAAGGATTCGTTGACCTGCGCGCGATTCCGAACCAAGAACCTGGAATCGGTTGCAGACGAGAGCCGACGCCTCTCCCGAGTGTGCTATAACGCTCCTTACGAACCTCATATTTTCAAACAACTATGTGATTTCCCACTGATTCCCCACGGATCTCCCTCGATAGAGAGCCTTCGGGCTCTCTTGTTAAGAGGGATCTCGGGCCGCTTGTCGCAGGGCCACGTGGCGCGTCCCCGGGTGGTGGATAGGGGAATTAAACGCGAACCAAATGCGACCGTGTACTGCCCAGAGACGCAGGTGGGATGCAGGGGATGGACTCCTTGCTCCTGCTGTGTCGGGTCGATGCGTTCCTTGTGCGTGGGAGCGGCATGTTCGTGCACAATGTGCGTGGATGTGTCCGTGACTGTGCGGATTGTAACTGTGTCGGCTCGGCCAAAAGCTTGCACTCGGTAGACTGGGAGTACATGTAAGGCGATTCGAGGCCGCCTTAAGTCTCGCCCCGTCCCTTCGGGCAGTCTGGCTGGCTGCCCGGAGTACCCCGCCCGCACGACAGAGCCTGACTAGCTACCCGTGTTGTATTCCAGTCAAACACAGCAGCACTAAAGGGCCTCATTCCCCTGACCCCGAAAGAGCCCCCATTTCTGCAGAGATGGGAAGGACGAGTACGGAGAGGCTGCTAAAATCTCAGGGCCTAACCAGGCTGCGCAAACTGAGAAGGACTAGGATGACGATCTGTACTTACAACGCCCGCACGCTTGCGTCGGAAGCATCCGTCGAGGACCTGATGATGCAAGCCAGGAAGATCAAGTACGACGTCATCGGACTGACCGAGACGAGAAGACACCACCCCCTACACGCCGCCTACGACTCCGGAGAAGAACTGTTCCTCGGAACATGCGACAGCAGGGGAGTAGGCGGCGTTGGTGTCCTCGTCAACACGCACTTGGCCATGAACATCGATTCGTACGAGTCTCTGACAAGCCGAATCGGACGTCTGCGACTGAAGCGATGTGGCTCCGTGCCAGCCTTGACTGTGTTCGTCGCGTATGCCCCAACATCCGACTACGACGACGAAGACGTCGAGGCCTTCTACGTGGAGCTGGAGAAGTTCTATAAGGAAGATCACACCTTCTACAAGGTGATCGTCGGCGACTTCAACGCCAAGGTCGGACCACGAAGGTCGCCGGAAGAACTTCACATCGGAACCCACGGTTTGGAGTGGAACGAGCAAGGTGAAAGGCTGTCTGAGTTTATCATGTCGACGAAGACCATCCATGGAAACTCGCAGTTCCAGAAGCCTCCCTCCCTACGATGGACCTGGGAATCCCCCGGTGGCCAGTTCCACAACGAGATCGACCACATCATCTTCAATCGCAAGTATTGCCTGACCGATGTCTCCGTTGTCCCCAAGTTCTACACGGGATCGGACCACCGCCTCCTTCGCGCGAGGTTCCGCTTTTCGCGTCAAGGAGAGAAGGCCGCGAAGTTCAAGAAGAGGAATCCCAGAACGACCATCAACTGGGATCTCTACACCTCTCTTGTCGGCCTTTGGGAAGATGCCGTCATGGACAACGTCGACGAGGAATACGATCGCTTCGTGCACCATCTCCACGATAGTGCTAAGGGAGCCGAGAGCTTGAAGACCACCAAGAGACGCCTGTCTCCGGAAACTCTCGAGCTGATACGCCAGCGTGGAGCAGCACGAGCGTCGGGCAACTACCAACTGACGTCCGAGCTTGCAAAGCTATGCAGAGCGGCGATAAAGGAAGATCTGAAGGAGAGAAGGGCGGAAGTGTTGGCTGAAGCAGCAGAGGCAGGGCTGAGCATCCGCAATGCCCGCCGGAACTTCGCCAACTTCAAGACCAAGATGACCGCTCTCCGACGTCCTGACGGAACCATCACCTCTTCCAGAAGGACCATGGAGAAAGTCATCCACGACTTCTACTCCGATCTCTTCGATAGCCACGTCCACCTGCCCCCATGCCATCTTCCGCAGGATGGATACGTCGTCCCCTCTGTTCTCTCTTCCGAAATCCGACACGCCATCTCGTCGGTGAAGAAACGTACAGCACCCGGTCCTGACAGGATCAGAGCTGAACACTTGAAGAGCCTCCCGCCAGCGCTCATCAACACCTTGGCGCGGCTCTTCACACGCTACCTGTCCGAATGCAAGGTTCCATCTCAGTGGAAGACCAGCAAAACCGTTTTGCTGTACAAGAAGGGAGACGTGCACGACGTTGGCAACTATCGCCCGATCTGCCTGTTGTCCGTAGTCTACAAGCTGTTCACTCGAGTCATCCTGAATAGGATTAGTAGAACGCTGGACGAAGGACAGCCATGCGAGCAAGCAGGATTTCGGAGAGGATTCAGCACGATCGACCACATACACACCATTACGAAGCTCATCGAAGTGTCGCGAGAGTACAAGCTGCCGCTGTGCCTTACGTTCATCGACCTGAAGAAGGCATTCGACTCCGTCGAGACTGAAGCGGTCATAGAAGCCCTGCTCACCCAGGGCGTTCCTACTCAGTACATCAGAGTCCTTCGAGAGCTGTACAGTGGATTCACGACCAAAATCTCACCATTCTACAACGACGTCGTCATTGACGTGAAGAGAGGGGTTCGACAAGGGGATACCATATCCCCGAAGCTCTTCAGCGCCACCCTCGAAAATGCGCGAACTAGAATGGGAAGACATGGGAGTGAAGGTCGACGGCCGGCAACTGCACCATCTTCGCTTCGCTGACGACATCGTGCTCATAACACCGAGCATCAGTCAAGCGGAACGAATGCTGGCCGACTTCGATCGTGTATGTGGAAGCGTTGGACTGCAGCTGAATCTTACGAAGACGATGTTCATGAAGAACGGATGGGTTTCTGATGCCCCATTCTCGCTCAACGGAACGAACATCTCCGAATGCTCCAGCTATGTGTATCTGGGTCGCGAAGTCAACATGGCCAACGACCTAGCACCAGAGCTGGGCAGGAGGAAACGAGCGGCTTGGGGAGCTTTCAAGAGCGTCGAAGAAGTCGTGAAGAAAACGAAGAACGTCCGACTCCGTGCCCACCTATTCGACTCCACTGTTCTTCCTGCCCTAACATACGCCTCAGAGACCTGGGTTATACGAAAGCAGGATGAACACGCGATCAGCGTCGCGCAGCGTGGAATCGAGAGGACGATGCTCGGAGTGACACGACTCACGCAAGTGAGAGAAGGCCTCCGGAGTTCCGAGCTTCGCCGACGTTCGAAGATCAGAGACGCTGTCGCATGGACCAAGTCGTCGAAAATTAGGTGGGCTGGCCACATAATGCGATTCGCAGACACCCGCTGGACGAGAGCCGTCACAGATTGGATTCCGCGGGATGTCAAAAGAACACCAGGACGCCCACCAACGCGTTGGTCGGACTTCTTCGTGAAAGCCCTGAACGACCGATATGACGCTCTTCGTGTCTCTCGAGCGAGGAGGATCCATTGGACCACTCTGGCACGCGACAGGGACGAATGGAGACGCTGCTGGCGCCCGCTCGAGCAAGTGGATGATCAACGGGACGACAGGTGATACAGGTGATGTGATTTCGGTCGTCTTCGCCCATATTTCAGTTTTATTTAGTTGATTTTCACTTGTTTATCTGCTGAAAAATCCACGCTTGTGTGTTTTGCACTGCTTCACCTTGTCCAACGCATTATTATTCCTTAGCAAATTTGTTTGCATAAGGGACGATCTTCACGGTACTTCTCTCCCCCCCCCCCCCCCACCCTCCCCAGATTAGGGATTACTCCTTACCCCTCCCGATTACATGTGAACTGGTCCCCGAAAAATTCCGTCACGCGCGAGCGGCGAGAGTCAGATGAGCAGAGTGACTCTTCAGATTGGGCTAGGGAAGGGACTCCGGGGTGTGGCGAGCAGGGAGGCGTGGAGTGCGCGAGACAACACGACGAAAAACCGCGCGCCGCCTCGGCACTATGCCAAGCGGACCAGTTCTCCGGCAACGTCGCCGTGATGGCGGCGTCCGACCGTCGCGCTCGGCCGAGTTCCCCGTTCGCGTAGTAAACGCGCGGTCTTTCGGGACCGGTTACGACGTGCATATATTGAAGTTCATGAATATTGAAAACCTTATGTGAATTTCGATGCCATAGTGATCGACTGTGATGTAACAGCGTCTGCGGATTCCGTGGTAAACAATTCACTCCGCTTTTTTACAGGGGTCCTCCGAGATGTTCCGTGCACTACAGTCGGCTCGCTCGTTATCTACTTCTGCGATCAGCAAACAGGACCTTGTGCAACAGGCTTTCGTGAAGAAGATCCGCGAATATGCCCAGAAAGGAGGGGACCTTTCGAATTCGGATCCAGTAGTTAAGAAGGCTCTTTCTGTAAGTTCTCATCGTTTTAACATTCATTGATCGTAGATTCCTGTTTATTCGTCTTTGGCGGTCCTATATTTTTATATACGCTTGTTTTGATTCTCCTCAAAAATCGCAGATCACAATGAAAACTAATCAATGTGACAGAGTGAAGCCTAACTCCTTCCTCTAACTTTCCGCGATACGGAAAAAACACGAAACTAAGTGATTATGCGCATTCGATTCGATAGAGACCTAACGCGTATATATTAGGGGGGGGGTGGGGCAAAAGTAATGAGACACCCCATGCCGTGTCCATATATCTCATGGCTGGAGTCTGGTTTCGTGCTTATCGTATTTGTATGTCTGTATGCTACTTACTGAAGCCCATCTGAGAAGTTACCACTTCCGTCCTTTCCAGAAGCATGCCAAAACCCCAGTCGGTCTCGTGCCGAAACCCCAGTCTGACGAGTCGAGCTGTGTCGCGCAAATCTCGTCCAATTCCCAACCCCGAGCAGCCTGGGCTCAATATTCACGCAAGGTGAGAAGTACGTCTTCTACCTTAACCCTGCCAAGCAGCGAGTCTGGGTGAGGCCTGGTGACCTGTTGCCGATCTTCGTTCGGCGAGATATTCACGGCGAGAAGCACCTTTGGAGCTTTGGGTCTGCGCCCATAGATCGGTTTACCGGAAGCTGTTTTCCAAGAGCACTACGATGAACTCCAAGGCCATGGTGAACGAAATAGAAGAGATGGGCCGGCGACTCGCTCTCATTCATTTGCAGCGCTTCAAGAAGGTTCTCCTCTTCGACAATGCCGCACCCATCGGAAACAAGTAACAGCGGATAAGCTTGCCCAGCTGGGCTACGTTCACATGCCTCACCCACCGTATTCGCCGGACATCTCTCTATGCGACTACCACCACGTCTTGGAAATACGAGACTTTCTGGTCGGAAGGGACACAAGAACCCAAGTCCTTGACAACCATATCGAGCAGTTGATCAACACCAGGCCCAAGCAGTTCTGGAAGGATGGGATCAGGAAGTTGGCTGAGCGATGGCAGCAAGTCATTGACCTTAATGACATACACATTCCATAGCATCGTTGATTTGTAATTGAGTTATAAAGAGATAAAGAATTTTTTCCAATTTATCTCATTACTTTGCCCCCCCCCCTCTAATATCAACGATTGAACCCACGAGTCTGCAGGCTATAAGGGGTAAAGATACCCGCAATGAAACATAACTATCCCTTATTTTTGCTACTTATAGCTCGCATCCTCACAGATTTCATTGTTGATGAATCCAGACCCAGGGGTGTGCGGGGTAGAAGGGAGACACATACCCACGATATGGCATTCATCATATACCTTACCCACCCATTTACGTTATGATGATAGGTGGTGTAGCTCGTGGGTATAGAAGAGAGGATATCTTTATCTTTACCGCCAGATTGATGAATCGGATCTATCCTAGTCCGGGGAGGGGGAACATAACTAAAAACTAGGCAACAAAATGAATTAATACTCACCGAGCGGCTCCTAGAAGAAGAAATTTAACCTAAAAGAAACCAAAAATGGACGAACAAACAAAAAAATCGCCGCGGTTTACAACCGTCTCGGCGAGCAAAGAGCGACGGAATAGAGTCATGCCGCGTGCTGACCACCACTTGACATGTTATAACCAGGATCTAACATGGTGGGGAGGGCGCATGAAGCCGCATGCCGCGTGCAGACCGTCGCTTGACATGTTATAACCAGGATCTAACATGGTGAGGAGGGCACTCAACTTTGCCTTCTTACAACCGTAACAAATGCAATTTTTTCGTTTTTTCTTTGGGACTTTTCTTGTTTAGGTCCTGTGTTGTTCTGTAGGAGCCGCTCTGTAAGTCTTGAGTGAATTTGTCACATATAATACTTTTTAGTTATGTGGCCCCCCGGACTAGGATAGATCCGATGAATCTTGCCCCTGATTCAGTTTGTTTTAACTCGTGACGATCAGTCCTAAAATCTGTACATGTCAGCTTCATAACCTAATCCCATTTGAAATCATTGTCCGCTAGTCGTGAATTACAAATTATTAAGAAGCTATCCTAGTCCGTGGTGCTATCATCTGGACCAATGTTCTCAAGCATGTTAACTAAAGCAGTAGCCAAATATTTATGTATTTACTCTGGACGTGACGATAACTACATCACGTGTTGCTTAAAAACAGTAATAGGGAAAAACAAAAGACATGCCCAATAAAACAACGACTCTAGTGTCCAGGACAACCGTCTAGGTAAAAAAATTACATTTAAATACAATAAAATACAGAAGTAATATGACCTAACCGAGAACAGAATAATGTTCCTGTATGATGGGACCCTCTCTCCTCCGTCTATAGGATAAATCAAATTATTTTGTATGTGGTATAAGTTGTAACTGTACATGAGATCCGAATCAAGCGGTCGGATTTACCAGGTTTGAGTTATTCGGAATCCGCTTCGCCTAAAATGGTATTGTCTAAATCATACTGAATTCCGAGATCAGGATTAGTGAAGATCATCCTTATCTAAATCATCCAAAATCCGTTTATTTGAAAGAAAGATGAATCCGAATTCTCAGAATATCCGAGAAATCCGCGTTGGATCCAATGTATAGTAGTAGAATAGTAGGGCAATGAACTACTTGCCCTGATTAGGCTCACAAGTAACGTTTTATAACGATTCGTCTTACTAGTGAAAAGTTCGACTTTTTCTATACTAACCCACTGCAAACTCCACAAAAAATCTTGGACATTTTTGTCTATTTCCTATACATTGTATGAAGTGTGAGGTTACTCTGCACAAGAGACCCCATATCCTTGACTTATTTAAGTGAAAGAGAATGTTGATATTACTTTGGATTCTTAGTCTGTAATTGAATTCTAATAGTTTGGCGCGGTCTTTAAGCTTGTCAGGCAGGCCTTCAGCTCTTGGTAGGTTGAATTTAGAAGGGAGTTGTTTTTGTTGTTGAAGTGCTGGCTGTTAAAGTATGGGTGCACGTTAATGGAGCTATGCTATCATCAGTCCTATACGATGCGATGACTTCTGGAGTCAGACGATGGTCGTGATCTGTGCTCCATCGTTCCAGAAAATCCTACAATTAATTTACCTACCCACATAGATGAAATTTTTCGTTGTTTTACCTGCGATTAGAAGGCGAGCTTATGTCAGTTATGAAGTGCTTACAAAAATTTCCAAAATTCATTCAGTCGAAGGTAGCTGTCATTGTGTTCAACTCCCTTAGTTGACCTCGGTGTGAACAAGCGCTTTTAGTTTTCTTACTGAGATCGATACAAGATGGTTATGCAGCTTTATTGGGAAGCGTTTTGTCCCCCCCCCCCATCTCTCTACCCATTTTCTCAATGATTTCCCCATTTCAGTGCGTTAGCGCTTATCTGCCATAATATGTATTCCTTTACAAGTCGCGTAGGTTTTATGTGCATTTACTTTGGGAGGCTTCCAAGTGCATTGATTTGGAAGCTGTCATGACTTATTTTACAATCTCCTTCTACGTTGTGGTTCAGGAAATTTCACACAATTTGTGAGTACAGTCGATTTATTCGCTTATCAGTTTATCTCAACTTTCAGGACGAGCTGAATCGGCTTGCTGCTAAATTCCACCTAGCTAATGCAGATATTGTTGGCAAGCTTCCCACAGATTTCGAGACACCAAAGGTTTTTGCTTTTTCTTGTTTGTGTGAATAGTAAATCACATATTTCCGTTGTTATTCTCTACAAAACCCTTGTTATCGAAGAGCCTTTGCAGGTCGATTCTTCGGTACAAACGCTGCTTGAAGGAAGCTCTCTTCAGAAGATGATTGAAGACGTGCAAAAAGAGAAGGCCGCATACTTGGCCGCGAAGGAAGCGAAGAAAGCCGCTGAAGCTGCTCGTCTCGCCGCTCTCAAACAATAGATGTAGTGCAAAGTGTAGTCAGCGTTGAGAAAATAAATCTCGTCATCGTGCATGTGCCTGTTTTTGCAGCTGTTGAAGACATAATCGATACCTGAAGTCTGCTGTTGTTTTTACGAAGATAGATCGATGTGATAGATGAGATCGACGGAGACGCTCTATGTATTTAGCAGGTATGATGTTAGGATAGCGAGGAACACTGTAGAAAAATGGGCGCAGGTCCGCTTGTAATCGAGCTGGTAGCAGTGTTTGTTCTGACGGCGTTGATTCTGAACAAGGTACGTGCTTGAATGCTATGCTTGTTGATCAGTCAGTGGGGTGAAATCGTGGAGCATGACTGAACAAGCTGAAGGCTATCTAGCTACCATAATAAGTTGACGGATTCCAAATTTTCTGAAGCTGGTCTGAAACCGTAGAGAGCGAACACCTTTAATGCAGGAGATAGCTAAGCTTGGGGTGTGAACTGTAGGCACATTTCTTGATTTGTTTCAGAACGTAACCCTAATGAAAAGGATAAGGATAAAGGACGACGTTGTTGAATCCCTTTTGGGATGCGCCACGCATTCTACTTCTACGGGATGTCATGGAGGCGGAATGAATGCGTATTTGGCCATACAATGACTTGCGGTGGCCAGCCGATGAACAAGTCAGCGCTCTATCCTTCCCAGACAAGTCTGGTGCCAATTCACCGAACCCAGAAGGATGCAAGGCTTGGTCGGCCTGAGCGGGAAATCCGAACCAGGAACCTGGTATCGGGTGCAGGCGACCGTCAGCGCCTCGTCCGACTGCGCTACACGCGCCCAACCCTAATAAAGAATCATGAATAACGAACAGAGCTAGAAGTTGAGCACTGTGCTAAAATATTGCTTTGCGCAATAAGTATCCAGCGGAGTTTCTTTTTATTTAAAAAACCAACCCACCATATATTTCTATAGCGACAAGAACTCAATCAGCTGCATAGCCCCTCTTTGTCTAATCCGGCATGTCTCGATTCCCTTGGGGGATAAGTAGATACTATAGTTGTGCTTTTGAGAAATTTCATCAAACGAATAAAAAATGACCGAATAAATTTGATGCCGAAAATATTCGAGCGAATGAGCGGACGACTTTCTTCGATCTCGAAAATTTTCGAGCGAAATAACGAACGAATTCATTCGATCCTCATTTTTTCGAGTGGTCGAAAATCGAAGAAGCCCTATTTTTCGTTTATTCGAATAATTCGTGTGGTCGAGCAATATGTTCGAATCAGTTCAGTGCTTAAAGACTGGAAGATTATTCGATATTCGAATAAAATCATTCGATTTTCGAATATCGCTTTCTGATATTCGAATTCGAACGAATATTCGACTTTTTAAAATCATCGATGTTCGTTTTCGAACGAATTTTTGGAAATCTAGAAGTATGAATATTCAACTATTTGAATTAATTATTCGAATATATTTGTTCGAGCACAACTATAGTAGATACCTGGGTCAATGTCGCGAAAGTTGGCAGCATTCAGGGTGGATACCCGCCAGCCAATCACAGCAGAGCAAGATACCGACTGAACACAGGTCAGCCAATCAGGGTTGCTATTGTACACGCCCTGTCTAAATCGCACGAGCCTTACTATGCGGCCTGAGTGGCTGGTGCGCGCTCGCCTAGTGATGCCCAGCTTTGCGACATGGACCCTTGATGTTAAGTGATTGTTTTCCAGCGATCCTAAATGGACAGCGCAGCGCTTCTGTTATGTCGAAGAATCTCGGCCATCTATAACAGAGCTCGCTTTCTTGATACAAATACTTCGTTTGAATTCCAAAGCCCTTATTCATGTTGCCGTCGGCTTGGCGATCAACGAGAAAACTCTGATGATGACAAGGCGAATGATTCATTTGACTAAACAATGTTTTCTTTCGAACACTCTCCTTGTGAGAACCGGTCCGTTGAAGAGGGAATTTGTCAGAACCGGAAGAGGATGAATCAGGGCAGTAAAACGATAGAACTTTCAGATAGGGCTTTCGGATGCATTTCTGTGAACAGCAAGTGAAGCTCTTTCGGGCAGTGTCATCAGGCGAGCTGGCGAAGATTTCGCCCTCAAAACAAGTCGATTTACTCCCATGGAGACAAAAAGTCTTGGGTTTAACCTGCAGAAGGGAAGATCCTCACTCCCCATTCTCGTCATTTTTTGCACCATTTCGATGGTTTTGCGCTTCTTCAGAACCATGGAGCCATCGTTTAGTTTCATGAATGTAGGCCAAAATTACTACAGGCTTTATTTCGGCTGAGGCTTCGTTGTTTTCGCCTTTGTCGGAGTCCGAAGAAGTCGGGAAGATTTGATGAAGTTAATCTTCAAAACGCCTAGGTGAAGCGACATGAGCTAACCTCTTAGGTGGTTGCCAACGAGGACCACCGTTCTCCTGCAGATGGAGAGAAGCGTGGGTGAAGATTTCAGTTCTCGATACCGGCTGTTTACTTACCATTGAGGTCAAGAGGACCTCTAGGACATCGTATCGCGTCTAGATTTTCTTTGAAAATACTACTCTATGCGGCGAACTAGGTTTGGAGAGCAACTTCATAAAATGTTCTCGACTTCTTTGCACCGAAGAGGCGGAAACGCCGAGACGTCCGTAGAAATAAAACCTGTAAGTGTCTTGGCTCAGCTTATAAAACCCTGCCCTCATATCTTTGCGTTCAACAAGCTTAGATTCATTAAAAGTCGAATTTGAACCGTTCAATCCTCAGTATCTGTCAGTTTTTTTGCTTTATCTCTAGGGCAGCTTTAGTAAAAAAGAATAGTGGAATAGTGATGATTTCTTTCGAGGTGGAGAACTGAAGGATGGTGCTGGACAGTGGTCCATTCCCTTTCTCCCCCATTTATATCAAGAAAATTTATCTAAAAATCGTTATAGTTAAAAATTTTGACAACAAAACAAGGGAGTTTCTGTAGAAAGACCTTCAAATTCACCGGGGCCCAGGAAAAAAGCTGAAAATTATGGAAGATGTAGACAGAAGATTTCCTGGACCTCCGTCAAATGAGGGTATCACTTTTAGTATGCCGATTGGCGTCGTCATCATTTTATCGTCATGCTGTCGACGTTCATCGGCTGGTTCTTCTCTTTCGTAATCATCTTCGTACTTCCACTAGATGTCGCTATTGTGAGTAACTTGCTCATTCATTATTGACTATTTTTTTCAAGCATTTTGTAAAGCAAAGTGTCTTCATGGAGTTCATGTGCACTTTTTAGACGTTCTACAACAGATGCGAGGTGGAGCATTTTCGACAGCTTAACTCAACCGGTGAATCCGTCTACTGTGAGAAACCGGGCGGCTACGTACCAGACACCGTTCTGCTGTACTTATGGAGGGTGGTGTACTGGACTGCGCAAGTCCTCACGTGGTTCGTCTGTCTCTTCTTATTGGAGTTGAACTTTACGTTCTGTGCTATTTTTATGGTTCGATTGAAAGGTCGTCTTTCAGGCTTGTGCTTCCCTTTATGCAGAGCTACGTGAATGCTGGGGACTTCACGACCGCCGGCAAAATGCGTGCGGCGCTATTTAACAACGCTGTTTATTACGGTCTCTACATGATGGCCTTCATAGTGCTTCTGGTGTACGCTATCATCAAAGGAGTTGTAATCAACACGTGAGTTATTGATGTGAGCTGTGCGAATTATATAAGCGTTTTATGATATCGAATCGTTTTGCAGGGAACATTTGAAGGTTATCCTTGTATCCGCCTCAAATACATGGGGTCTGTTTTTGCTGGTTGTGTTGTTGGGACATGGATTCGTGGAGCTTCCGCGGAGCTTGTGGCACATGGGAAATCGAGGTTAGATTTGATTTTAGATTTTCGTTGTAGTTTCTTCTCAATCTGGGCGGTTTCAAGCGGCAGCTGATTACAAAGCTCCTTGATTTCTCCTTGTCTTCTATTGATAACTACAAAAAAGCTTTATCGAACGTGATAATACGCGCATTCCATGCTCCTCATAGAAGCTGAATTACTTTTCATGCATCAAATATGACGAAATTCTGTTGTATTGAACCAATACGCATGTTGTCTCAAAAGAAAAAAATGTCCGATGTTTGAACATTCCAAGTACTAGGAAGAGAAAATTGTAGGGTCTGGTTTTATGCTAAGATTGTGATATCTAACTGTCTAGCTTCCTGCAATCTGATGTGTTTTTCGGAGTTATTCAGAGTTTTTTCGGAGTTGGGTTGGTAGCACCCCTGCTTGGATCTATGGGCGGTAGGGCTGCTAGCTATATTTGTTTATTTGTTTATGACTGGTATCTCCGGCAGGCCATTCCTCTAGAATGTCTTCATAAAATGGCCAATATTTTCGCACGAACAGGCCACTTCTCAAAAAAAGTTTCTTTAATCCCGAAGAGGCGATCAAAGCGCCGGTGTGTAGCGCTCGCTACCACCGGATCAATGAGGTGGCGGAGATCCGTTAAAATGTCCTCCTGAAGACGGCCATTATTTTTGCGCGGACGCAGTCGCAGAGATCGACATTAGCCTATCCATGCTATCCCGAAGAAGCGTCGAATGTCACTTGGAAGCGCAATCCAAACGCTGTCACAAAATCTATGAATTGGAGGGATCCGTTAAGTGGCCACCCAAATGGTCATAATTTTCGTGCGGACAGCTCATCTCTCATGTATCCATTCGCCCGATTCCATAGAAGCGATCAAGACACCAGATTCAAGCTCCGCTACTCACTATCACCGAATCCGACGCAATCTTGGATAATTCGGATCCGTTATTTTTTCAAACCTTGGAGAAAGAAATTCTGTGGGTAACGGAATTCTGAAGAGCCCGGATCTTGAAATGATTCAGATAAAGATGATTTTCACTGGAACGGATTTTTGGATAACCCAGATAGCTCGGGCGCGTGTAGCGCAGTCGAAGGAAGTGCCCAATATAAGACTTTTGGTTAGGATTTCTCGAGCAGGCCAACCAAGCCTTCCATTCCTCTGGGGTCGGTGAACTGGTAGTTTGGCAAGGACAAAACGCTGAATTGATTATCGGCTGGCCACCCAAATCATTGTATGGCTATATGGGCATTCAAATCGCCTCTTCAACATCCCGCAGAAGGAGAATGCGCTGGCGCATTCCATTCGGATTGATTAAGGTCGCCCTTTATTTCTATGTTAGTTCTTTCGAGATTCTGCGGTCATATACCTAGTTTAATTTTAGACCTAGTCCTCTGATCCATTTGTTGACTTACTTCGTACACATGGGCGCCTCACAATGGGAAAACAGTCAACACTCCATAAATAAAGAAATCTATCGTCATTATGTCAAGAACGCAGTAAAGAGAACAAAGAACGAACACGAAACAGCACACAACTAATAAGAAAACTGAGGAGTTTGATTTGATGCCTTATTTTTCATAGACTCGAAGAATAGGTACAGAAGTGCTCGTCTTCAACAGTTAAGCTATCAGCAAATTATTGTTTTTAGATTATCGGCTAAACAAGACATATTTCAACATTGACAAAATGTCCACCGATAAGAACGAGGCTGAAGAATCCGTCAAGGAAGCCTACAGGTATGGTCGGAAGTCGTGGGTAGTCTCGTTGGAACCTGTCGTTTCTTCTTCAGGGAAACTCGTGCGGTTCTTAATGTTTTAAAGAATGAACATGGAGCGAGAGAACATATACAGATAATTCTTTCGAAGTTTCCTGAGGAGGTATGTACTCTGTTCTTACGTCCGCTGCAAAATCCTCATGTCCATTTGCAGGTGGTTGAAGAGTTATTTCCTGCTCGAAATGCCATGGAGTTCAGTAGCTTAAGTGCAGCCGATATGCGTGCGGTGAACTCGGATAAGTTCTTGGTAAGTTTGTGAACTTTGTGGCGTTTTCGCGTCCGATGCAAAGAACTAAATCTTTCTTTCGCAGATTCGACTCCATAAAAGGGTGATCTCATCCATTCAGTACCACCATCGAACGACGGCTGAGTGGAGGTAGGAATTTTCCTAGCCAGGGGAAGGGTCTCAGGCGTAGGTCCGAACGGGGGAAATGGATAGCACTATAAGAATCTCCACCCTTCATATAGTAGAAAAACATAGTTCTTTTTTGTTGAGTCCTTGAAGCGAAAGAGCTGCGGGTTCTCGAAGTCGGGGGACAGTAACGACCGTCAGCACATGCCCACGTGCATGCGTGCGCACGCTGTGTTATGGGACGCGGCGAAAGGCTCTGCGGCAAGCGAGTCGGTGGCTCAGCAGGTTGCGGGCCAGCTTCGAAGGTGCTGGACCAGATGTTCGATTCCCATGCTATGCACTACGCATTTTTTTCATAACCGCTGCCTCCACCAATTTGCTTCTTACATATCTCCTACACATTTATTTCATTCTAAATTGTTCACACATTTATTGCACTCTAAATTGTCAAAAGGGTCAGATTCGTGATCAACACCCCATGACCATGGCAGCCCTAGCCATACGTATCTGCTATAACCTACCCCAGCCGAAATTTCAAAAACGAATGTCAGATTCGTGATCAGCACCCAAAATAACCCCCACCTTTGAGAAGTTTGGGCGAAGTTTTTCTTCGACCTCTCCTCGGCCTCTGGACTCGTGAAAGTACAATAGTGCCTTGATGGCGATGTAAACCAGCTTACTTCCTACACATCTCCTACACATTTAATTCACTCTACATTTTCAATTAAGGGCTTACTTTGAGCTGTGCTTCACTCACTTTCTGTATTATGCAACGTTTTGTGATTTTCAGCGAATGCTAAACAGTGACCTCACAGCAGGTACGAATGACTAGAAGTGTCAGGTCATAATCACCGACTTTGCCCAAACTTCTTCCATAGGGGTTATTTGGGGTGCTGATCACGAATCTGACATTCGTTTTTGAAGTTCTGGCTGATTACGGTAGGGTACAGCAGGTACGGGTGACCAGGCTGTTGAGGTCATGGGGTGTTGATCACGAATCTGACTCATTTGACAGTTTAGAGTGAAATAAATATTTAGATGTGTAGGAAGCAAATTGGTGAAGGAGGCAGCGGTTAGTAGTGCAAGTATAGTGCATAGCATGGGAGTCAAACATCTGGTCTAACACCTTTGAAGCAGCCCCGCAACTTGTTGAGCCACCGATTCGTTTGCCGCAGTGCCTTTCGCCGCGTCCCCTACAACCGCGTACGCGCACGCATGCACATGGGCACAAGCTGACGGAGCGGTACTGTACCCCGCCTTCGAGGGCTCGTAGGGCGCCTTTTTAAGGCTCCCGCACACTTCTGGGGCAACACCGCTCGCCGCTATGGTTAAGGATAGAGCAGGGACGCCGCCGGTGGCGTGATAGTTGGCATAGCTATCAATTTTTCGCGCCGCCCGGCGGCACCGCATCGCTTTCATACTTCGCCACCTCAAAACACCATATTTGACGGAATGTCGGGTTACGGTATTCGGCGAATCGCGCCGCTGGAGGGATGGGCGCGGCGCGGCGCGATCAGCTGCGGCAGACTTGGTGTGGAGTGGGAGATTTCGCATCGGGATGCTATGTCCTTTTTGTTTTGGTTCCCTAATCATCAGAACAAAATGGGTTTAGCAAAATTGTGGTGCTATTGAAGTACATTCAGGATTCCAGAGATCGAGGAGAGGTCGAGAAATTTTTTTCCACCCAACCTCGCCCAGGGCGGAGTTATTTAGGAGCCTAATCATGAATCTGACATCGTTTTTTGAAATTTTGGCCGATTTCGGTAGGTTACGTTAGGTTCCAGTGACTAAGGCTGTCGAGGTCATAATCACCGACTTCGCCCAATCTTCGTCTAGGGGGTTATTTGCGGATCTGATTACGAATCTAACATCCATTTTTCGTATTACAGTGGAGCTTGGGCGTTCGACCCTAGCCTTAAGGGAGGATTCGTCGCTTCTCACAGGAAACCCACAACTATTATCAGCAAGTTGCATTCCGTTGGTGCCTGACGAATCCTTTGGTTTTGCTTCTCCAGTGACTCGTGGACCCTCTCCTTCGTCATCCTTGGCCGTGGTTACCAGAAGCTCGTAGCCGCGCGTCGCTGACGCTCCCCTTACTGACTGCATTCGCGCAGCGGCGAGAGTATAAAAGGCGCCTAACTCTTTTGGTTCAAGGACTAAGCAAAAACGAAACGTGTTTTCTACTATATGAAGGGTGGAGATTCTCGTAGTACTATTCATTTTCCCCGTTCAGAAATACGCCTGAGACCCTTCCCTGCTAAGCATACGTGCCTAAGGTGCTCAGTTGCGCTCTTCTTGCCACACTGTTTGTTGCACAGTCTGGCTATTCAACTGCAGAGGCTTGTTGCCAATTGCTAGTCCTCATCAATTTCTTCTTATCAGTCTTTTGTCCGAACAAATCCAAGATCCATGTTTTTAGATCGCTAATAAACCAGGCACTGCTGTTAGAGAATCTCGCGCAGGCCGAAATCTCAGGAAGGCTTGAGTCGGACTCGTGCAGTATTCTTCCCGAAAAAATGCGCTACTTCTTCTTCATCGTTGCGCAGCGACCACTGTGCAAGGTAAGTAGCACTACACCACGGTTAGCTGGCACAGTGGCCAATATCACATTCAGATTCTTTCTGTGCTGTTGGCCGCCATGACGATACTGATACTGATCAGTGAATGCACGTTTTTCATTGTGAACCCAACACTGACGCCAGCCGGGCTCGTTGTGGACTACGCGGCGAAGCGGTTCCATTACAAATACACACAGGTGCCCTTAATCCACTCCTGCTTGTGCGCTTCCACTTTTCTTATTGTGATGTTCAGATTGTGGCGGTTTGTATCATTTGTTATCTGTGCTGCTGTGCGTATTTCACCGTGTTCCGGCTGAAGATCTACCGCTATTATCATCTGGATCCTAACCGACATACCGACGGCAACAGCCTATTGTTCAGTGCGATGTAGGTCAAAGATGTTGCACTTTTAATTGTTTTCTATATACAGGGCGTCCGAAGAAATGCGTTCGGATCTATCCTAGTCGGGAGGGACCACAGAATTAAAAATTATGTAACAAGTTGACTTGAGACTTACCAAGGGGCTTTTAGAGAACACAATAGGCCTTAAAAAACAAAAGCAAAAAATGAACAGCCAAAAAAATCGCCGCTCTTTTAAAGCCGTTTCGGCGGAGAAAAAGCGACAAAATGGAGGCATGCCGCATGCTGACCACCGCCTGACATGTTATAACCAGGATCTAACATGATAAGGACGGCGCATAACTTTACGTGCTTACAACAGCGGCGAAAACAAGTGTAATTTTTTTCGTGAATTTTCCTATTGTTTTGTAGGAGCTGCTCGGTAAGTCTCAAGTCAATTTGTTACACTATTTTTAATTCTGTGGGACCTGCCCCCCCCCCCCCCCCCCCGACTAGGGTAGATCCTTCGTTCGTTTTAGGCTACGTTTCAAGCAAGCTCATTTAAAGTGGCCCGTGCCGAGATTAATATAGTTTTTCATTCCTAGATTTCGCTCAGGCATAGTATACTAAATGTGATTTTCGCTTAGGCGTAGCACAAATCGTGCTAAGACCCCGCACTTGGCCACTCATCGTAGTTCACCTACGACCACGCTGCGCTGACAGCTTGCCGCGGTGCACAGCATCGCGGACGTTCCGCGGCGCGGCAGTGTACGTGGGAGTGTTACGGGCCTTGGTCAAATAGTTTGAAAAAGAAATTCGCCAAAAACCGTGCATTTAGCTGTTATAGAACTACATGAAGATGACTTTCACGCTAAAAAATCAAATAACCATCTCACCATGTGTACAATTTTCACGTCGAATTGGGTACTTCAAACCAAATTGGACACTTTTCAAACCAAATTGTGTATCGTATGGGTTTGTGGCGCCCAAGTCTCTTGTATGGATTCGCTCCCTTATGTGGTGGCTCCCCGCAGGCGAATCGGCTAAGGGTGCTGAGCGCGGTCCCCAATTTCTTCTGTGAAGCTTGGTTTACTCACAGATTTATCAGCTTCGGTAGTATAGCGATGGAATTCGAATGCGGAAGAGGCCGGGCAGTTGGAAGGCGTAACGGAAGACGGAAAATTAATAACACTGAGACCGAGGGGAGTTTTCATGGCTTTTCCAGAAAGGGGCGGAGCTAAAATTCGCTCCGGAACTAGGAGACAGTACAACATGATTGGAGAGGCCATGCGACAACAGGCTTGTGGAGACCGTGGGCAATATTGATCGAAGTAGATAGTACAAGGCAACAACACACAGACAATTACGAAATGCCTAGACTGATCTCTTTACAATTGGACACTTTTCAAATCAAACTGGATACTCTTCTAAGCCCAAATCGAAATGCGCTTCTTCTACATTAAACTAGAGACTCTCCAAAAATGTTAGAATAATTTTTTGTCCGAGAAAAGTTTTAGTATCACTTTCTCTGAAGTTTTAATTCATCTACCTAATAAGTGAACACATTGTTAGAAATTTTATAAAAATTTTATTTTTGAGAAAAAACAATGATTCAAAGCTTGTTATGGAGAGCAGGAAGCAGGCTATTTTCTATCGCTAAAGAGAAGGTTGCGCCATGTCTTCGTCCGAAACTTTGCAATTTTTATTCGATTGATAGTAAAATTTCAGTTTGCATGCAGTTTTACACCTGCAAGCGCTGCAACATAAACAACTGTAAAAACACATATCGTAGCTTCTCTGGCGCATATAAGCAACATTTACGCTGTCAATCAGACTAACATTGCGACTTGCTTTTCGAGTGCATGGCGCGATCCAGTCTTTTAATGCTCCATTTGATTGCTGTCTGTTGCGCTTTGAAGCAAGTTCAATTTATTATTTTTTATCGAAAAAAATTGTAAAAATATTGCGCTTGTTGGTGCAGCTGAATTGAGAAATTTCAAAGAAAGTTCTACCAAATTTTTCTTGAACAAAAAATTATTCCAACTATCATAGTGAGTTTATAGTTTAACCTGGCTAAAGGTCATTTCGATTTGGAAGAGTTCGCTTTGATTTCGAAGACTTTAAACCTAGCATAGAAGACTGTCCAATTTGATTTGAAAGGTGTCCAATTCGACGTGAAACTGGTATATACATCACACTGTGCTCGTCGAATACATGACACAGCTTCGACCATTTGTCCAACTAGAGCAATTTCGCTTTTTTACTCTCTATTATTAGCTAGAGCACTTTGTCGTTTCTAAGAATGTAAAAGGTTTATAGTAACTTAAACGGCGTGAGTCCTTTTTTCGTAGTGCATCGAATTAAACCTAGTTTGCCAGAACCTGATATAATGGAATAACGAAACGCTGTTCTTTGAATGTAGCAGCTTTATTTCAGCCTTCTTTGTCGCCTCACTCCGCCATTGTGCTTGAATTTCCTGGGCATGATTCATTTGGATTCTCACATAACGTTGGCCAAGGATTTTGGCGTAGAAACTCAGTTCACTAAGGTGAGATTTGTTGTCTTATGTGGGGAAAATATACGAGAATAGGGCGTAATAGTAATAACCATCACCGAGTTTTGCTTCCTTACTCTATAAATTGCCAAAGATTTCAATGTTTTATTGTGCAGATGTTTGTTAATAGATCATGTGGTTGTGGGATAGAGGATAAAGGTGCAAATAAAATTGAATGGGACATATCTGTATGAACCTCCTTTGCGCTAGTAGAGCTCTCTTTCGAATGCTCAAAGCTGCCAGACTTCGACCTCCTCCTACTTCCTTACAGACGGCTGTATTATTGCCATGGGGGATGTGAATTAGCAGTTAACAAGAAGCAGAACGAACATGCCGGGAACGCCTTTCGGAGGCCAGTTGTGCTGGTGGATGTTAGACGTCTGTAGCAGATGGTAGAAGGAATTTGAGCAACGTAGTGGCTGGAAGATTAAAAAAGGCCTTCTGACATTAGGAAGTTTATGGATTTTAGAAATGCCGCCTTTTCTATCTATTAGGTTGTAACGAATTAAATGGCACTGGCTCGCGCGATTTTTTGGCGCGTCTTTACGCGTTTGATCAAGAACAAACCGTAACATGTGGCATATCATTTAGAAGCGCAGACTTTGCTCTACCGGAGAGTACCAAATTTTCTATGTAAAAGTGGGAAAACTTTAGAGTTTTATTGACTTTTTGCAGATGGACAAAAGGGTAATCCGAGGCATTTACTTGTATGAATTCAAGCTGGGCACTATAGTTAAGGAGGCGGACGAGAAGATCAGCGCCGCATTCAGTCAAAGATGTTCCACAATTCGGACGGCGTATCGTTGGTATCAGAAGTTCCGGAATGGAGATGAGAGCTTGGAAGAACATGAAGGTCGTGGGAGGCATAGTGATGTTGATGAGGACAAGCTGAGAGAAGTGGTAGAGGAGGATTCACACAAAGGCACCAGGGAGATAGCGAAGGTTCTTGGCGTCAGTCACAACACAGCTGCCCGGCATCTGAAGGAAATTGGAAAGACCAAAAAGCTGGAAAGATGGGTGCCTCACGAGCTGTCTGAGGAGCAAAGAAACCGACGATATGAGATCTCGTCCGCACTGTTTCACGGAACGAAACGGACCCATTCCTTGATCGCATCGTAACCTGTGACGAGAAATGGATAATGTACGACAACAGGCGACGATCGGCACAGTGGTTGGACAGCGATGAGAGCCCCAAGGTTTTTGCGAAGCCGGAATTGCACCAAAAGAAAGTAATGGTGACAGTATGGTGGTGTTCGCTGGGAATTATTCACCACAGCTTCCTCCCTCCCGGTGAATCCATCGCGGCAGAGAAGTCTGCATTGAAATTGAAGAAATGATGAAAAAGTTGAAGGATATCCGGCCGGCCTTGGTAAACCGAAGGCGAGTTCTCCTTCTGCACGACAATGATCGCCCCCATGTAGCACGAATGACGTTGCAGAAATTGAATGAGCTGAGCATTGAAACTCTACCACATCCTCCGTTTTCTCCCGACCTCTCCCCAACAGACTACCATTTCTTCAAGCATCTTGGCGACTTTTTGGTAGGGAAAATATTCAAATACCAACAGGATGCCGAAAGTGCCTTCGAAGATTTCGTCAATTCCAGAACTTCTGATTTTCATGCCACTGGGATAAAAAAGCTTGTGTCACGTTGGCAAAGATGTGTAGAATCAGAAGGTTTTTATTTCGATTAATAAACTTGCCTACAAGCCGAGATATTAACTGTTTAAATTTACAGTGGTTCAGTGCCATTTATTTCGTTACAACCTAATACATCTGCTCTAAATAATGTGAACTACTTCAGTTGATGGGACATCTTGATGTCCTGCCCATACTTGCCAAAGGAATTAACATATACCTGCCTATCTGCATTCTATTGTTCTGCACTGTCACATACTACAAGTGAGTGAAAATCGATCGTTTTTCTTCGAAGTAGTCCAGTTCTACAAGTGTTTTTTAAGGCTGGGAACATACCTCCTGCACAGCCTTGGTTTCGACCAGTTTGTTGCGTCGGATGAGTTCACACAGGATATGGTGACCGCTGGAAAGGCTCTTGTACAGCTGGAGAGAAGCTCGATGAGGAGGCATAAGGAGCGGTTCAGGAGAGAAGAGCAGTGGACCGCTCGTTTGGGTAGGTATTTGCACGAACGGGAAGGCGATTGTTGCTGAACAGGTGCATTGGGGAAGCGTGTAGGATAATTTTCGCCGGGTGAGATATGAAAATCGACTTTGGAAGGTCAAAGGTTCAATCGTATGAAGGATTATCCATGCATTTAATTCATTCATTCATTATTGGACCCATAGTGCGCCATTAAGAACACAGAAAAGATGCAATAAAAAACAGAGATAGGCTTTAATAATATTAATAATAATAAATAATAAATTATTATTATTAATAAATTATAATTTATAATTTATTATTAATAATATATATATAAATAATTATAATTATAAATTATAATTATTTATATAATAATATAATTTAAATAATAATATTAATAATTGAAAATTTAATAATATAAAATTAATTAAAACACTTTGTTTAATCAATTATGTGATTTTACAAATCAAAAAAAGTTATAGCACCTCCCTCTTCACTGATGAGCCACCGTGGAGGTGGTATAACAAAAAAGGTTCGTCTGAAGAAAGGTGGCGAAACGAACCTAGCATATAGTTGACATTTATTCATATTATTCATTTAAACTTTAAGTTTTATTTTATTTTATTTAAAACAACTAACACCAACAAATTGTTGTGAGCGTTTCGGACGAAACTATGAACTGCATTTGGATTAAACAAAATTATTTCTGCAGATCTTTCAGAAGAGCCAGTGCAAAGGCGTGAAACATATTAAGTAAAAAGAAAGTGCCGGTATGGCGAAACAAAATATAACGTCGAAGTGTTTAACTAGGGTTGATAAAAAAAATGTATTGACATAGGCAATAAAAGTGCAGCCGTTGGCATTCAGTATACCTATGGTGTGAGTTCCAGTATGCGGAAGTCACTCTCGAACAACCTGAAGAGAGGATAGCACCCAGGAGTCCGGCCGTATTCCGGTCATACCTAGGCGAGCACTTGCTACATTGCGCTACCTCTCTATGATGCTTCCACAGGAACTGAAATCAGACCAACCGCACTTGTATGATCTATCTGAATTCGGAGATCGAGCAGAAGAAGAAAAGTACTTTAAGCAGAAAAAGGCTTAACGAAATAAGTTCAAAGAAAAATGGTATTTTGTATTACAGGTATAAATCCTTTGCGCTGGGGCTCTGAAAACTGCCAGACGCTAATGCGCGATAATAGCAGACATAGTCATCCTAACAATAGAGTTATCGTAACAATAGTTGCGAGGAAAAAAAACGGGAGAGCATAAGGAGTTTTCATTGCTCTAGAACACTAGGAGTAACCACTGCTGCACAGTATTGTTGTACTGGATGTAGCGATAGTGTCATACTTGTAGGTAGCGCGTCATCACTGTTGAAATGAATTAATGTTGTTTCGCATTGTTTTTCTCTTTCAGGAGCTTTACGACACGAGCGACGAGTTGTTCCAGAGGATGAGCAGCCGATAATATCTGCTGAAGAAGGGTGTTCGGATCTCGATTCGTGGGTGCTTCCTGCGCCGGTTAACCGCGACTCAGAGAGTACTACTCGAAAGGAGCATCCTCAACCGAAGCACATATTCGATGATATGTGACAAATCCGCAGCTCTCACAGATACACGCGGATGCATAGTTTACTCTTCTTCGTAGCACTCATGATTTACAGATCCACACTATCTTATCTAGTCATAAGCGGTATTGTTCATAGGTTTCATACACTATTAGAACCTCCACACACTTTCGCCGACGCTGTAGCACTATCCTCAACGACGATGTAAAGACACAAAGTTTGAAATCCTGCTGCGTAGGCCCTTCACACTTCAGCTAACCAGTCTTCGTATAGCAATTGTAGCTGCGGCAGCTATGTTTTAGTTCTTAAAACCGTAGGTGTCGCATAGCAGTGGTTAAGGTTCTATCTGCACTTTAAGCCAGAACACTGAAGATACCGTTACCTTTGCTCCATTGCCGGTCGCTCTGCCCTAGTCCTTCAACGGTGAGAGGTCCCGACTGGATTACCTGTATCACCTAGCTTCGCGACGCCCTTGCCGTGGACTGCAATAGAATGTTGTTGCATATGCCGTCTTGCCAACATTAGCTCAGCATTACATCCCTCAACGTGAGCAATTCTTGAACGTTTATAGTTAAAGTTAATGAATAGTCGCAGTTCTCGGAGGCGCAAAACAGAATACTGCTGTTTCACTTGCCTCCATATTTTGTTAAGGGAAGGGACTTGTCGTGCCGCAGGTGGGTCCTCCGCCCGTACATCGGTGGCGGAGGAATCGCCCACGGCCTGAGCTGTGGCATGTTGCACCCGTGGCTCGCACCAGTGGACTCAGACTGCCACGCAGTAATTATTACCCTAAGGCCCTTGGCGGATTTTGACTGCCGCGTGCTTGACCCATGCGGCTTGAAACTCCCACATGATAGCGTCTCGACGACTGCTGACTTCCTTCGGGAGAAACCTCTCAGCCGGCTTCTAGAAGCTTCGTCGGTGTCGATCGACACGCTTGACAGGTTTGAACTGGCCGATCGACCGGACTGGCCCAGCGACGTGTGCAGACCTGTCGTGACTCGCGTCGGACGACTCCGGGGTGTGGCCCGAGTGACGCACCCTGTTAAAATTGCCTACATCCTGGAGTTCAGTCCCTTGAACAATTCGGAAGCAAATAAGACATGAACCTGTAATCGAAATGAGGAGAGAAGACTGCATTTCCATTCGCTGTATGTAGCTACTCGCCAAGCTTGCCCGCCACGGCATGCTATGGTGACCTCAATCCCCACCCCCCCCCCCCCCCCGACCCTACTTGCGCCAAAACGGCCACAGAGGCCGCGCGCCACCGATCCGCTGCGAAGAATGGGCACGAAGGCCCAAAATCTCTGATTTTGCGTGCGCAACAATGCGCGAAGTAGGAGACTGTGGGCTTGCGTTACAGGACCCGCCCCGATAGTAGGGGCGCGTACATTGAATTTTCCGCACGAGCTCCCAGGAAACTGAGCTAGGTGGATGTTTTTCTTGTTATTTTTCCTGTATACTGGCCTGATTGAGGGGTATTGTTTGGTTTGAATGAGTCACCTAGAATGTGCTCAGTCACACTATAGGGTATTCATTGAATTTTTCCAACCCCTATACTGTGATTGCGCCACACACGCCACGATTGCACGCACCCACACCTAGGCATCGTGCATACTTTGATGGAATCGCAGCGAAGAGTTTCGTGGAACGAGGCGAAATGATGTGGAGTTCTCAGCGGTCGTTGCTCTGCAAGACAGCGCGGAAGCATTCCGCTCAGGATCGGAACGCTAAACAATGCTCGCGGCGCGAAAAAGTATGCCAGGCCGGCGATGGATCCGAGAAGCATCTCGCATTCCGGTCGCTATGCTGCGGCGACCGCAGCGGTTCGCGTTGACTGTTCGGCCGTGTGCCGCCTATATACGGTTTTCGACCCTGGATCTCACGATGAAGTAGCAAAGTCGCGGAGGTTGGAGCGGTCCCGTGTTGGCGCATGGTGATGAAGTGCGCTTGGATGCGTACTTACAGGCCTATCACGGCTGTCGCTGTCGCTCCCGTTGCTGCCGCCGCCTGCTCATACTTCCCGCTGGCGATTCGAGCAACGGTTGCGACAGCGCTGTTGGAGCGAGTAATCTACTGCTGCTGAAAGTCGGAAAAGCTCGAGATTTGGTCATGCGTTCTTCAATTCAATATACTATCCAAAGTGTCCTCAATGAGTTTTAGCTTGAGAGGCGGAGAGTGGTACCGTTCGCTTGATGGCGAGAACGCGCCCTTCCAAGGTTCTTTTAGATCTTCATGCCGATTGAAAGGAAATTAGCACTGTTTTCTGAATTCTTGCTGTTCAAACCATAGCGAACCTCATGGACCGTAGATACATATATGGAGTGATTGCTTCAACCGAGGTCTAGAAAGAAAGTGTTATCAGCACGAGGGCGCTTGGAGTCCGGATTTCAACGGTCTTTCTCCCATGGGCTTCTTTTGTGTAGTTACGTTCAATACGCTCCGCTAGCGCTCCCTTCGCTGCCGTTGCGAAGTTTGGACAAACTCTGTGAACAGCCGCCGGCGCAATGATAGGGTGGCAGACCATGGGCTTCGACCGCCTTGAGCGTAGCAGTCGGATATGGTGACGTGGAATTTCCAACATTGTACGCAAACTGACACGTAAGTACGTGTAATGCAAGTTGCAGCAAGAGGGCCTAGGTCAAACGGTATGTCACGGGCCAACCAAACGGATAAAAACTCGTTCACAGGTGGAAAATGCAGCGTCACCTCATACTTGTGTTTGAGTACTGATGGCTGCCCCTCCTCTCTTCCTTACATTGCGCCCAATAGTCTGATAGTTTGTCAGAAGCCGCCGTTCGCCCAAATATTGAGGCCGATCTCGCTTTTACATTTACGCGTTCACCATGTCCTATATTACGTTCTCGAGGCTTCCCGTAATCTATTTGACGTGTTCTGAGGCACGTTGAGTGCGTGAAAGCAAGCAAGTGCGTGCGTGAAATGACCGCTCGTGGCGTAAGGCCCCGTTTATACTTCGTCGCAGGGCGACGCGGCGCCACGTATAGTGGCCATATTGATTGTGCGGCGCGATCGATCAATTTGACCTCTGCGTGGCCATCGCGTCGCGCCGCGACGAAGTATAAACGGGCCTTAACGGCGGAGGAAAAACGGCGACCTTGTATCCTTCTAGTCGGGACCTACTGCCGCTGTTCCCTTTCTCGTCTTCTATCCGCCCTCTAGCCGATCCCTGCCGCTGTACGCAAGAGCACGGGCAGAACGCCGCAGCGCCAATAAGGTTGTGAATCGTTATTGCCGCTGCCGCATTTGCGTCGCCGCCGGCCATTATCTTGCCGCAAAAGTGTGCGGTTGCAGCACAGTACCGCTCGCCGTCGTTTGCCGCAGGCGACAAACTCTGCGTCCTTGTCCTACGGTCAAGTCTGGGTCGCCGCTTTGCCGCAAAAGTAGGCGGAGGCCTTATTAAGCGCGTGTTACCACAGTTTCAGCATTAAGAGTGAAGTGTGAAGGAGCGTTCGCGTTAAAACCCCTAAGGAGTACTTACCCCATCCTGGTTTTAACGCATGCCTTTGTTCTCTATCGTGCGTCGCAGTACCGCAAAAGTGTGTGGAGTCCAATGTTTGTACTCTTTCTGTTGTGTGAAGTATGGGTGATCTCGGAATCTCAGAACGCAACATTTTGCCACCGCTGCTACATCTGTAGCATTTGGGTAGTCTCATTCATCTTCTCGTATAGTTGGGTTTCGCTGTTCTAGGTCACTGTTTAAAGTCTTCCATCCTGTCTTTTGCATTTGTTTTTAGACTTTTAGTATAAATCTGTTTTTTTCACTATTTTCCGAAGGGGCTGCTATGGGTATACTCCATAAATCTCTAAGAATTCGACATTTGCAGTACTTTGAAGTGGTTGTGGTCGGGAGACCAGATAGAATTCTTCCTCTAGCGGCGCAATGGAGCAGGAGCGGCTGGAGAGGCTCTTCGGGAATCCCTTTCTGCCTCCGAAGGCAGAACCAAAGCCGGAACCGGTGCGCGTTTTGTCAGCCGTTTTTATAGAGAATAGCGTTGAGTTCACTCCTGCTTAGGAATTCACATACACTCCGTCGGCCTATGTCCAGATGATTGACCAGATGATCGGCTCAGGCTCTCGTCCATGGAATCCGGATCGAACACCCATTGTTCCGAAACAGGTCATTTGCTTTCTCCGTGCTTTTCATCTGCACTTCCTCACCTCACGTTACGCTTGTAGTGGCATATTTTTGAAGCCCGTCCATAATTCGCGAGCGCAGAGATTGAAGCGAATACCACAGTGAGGTCGCTGTCGTCGGGAACTGAACTGGCGGTCGAAATCATAGCAGCAACGTGTGCAGATAAAGAGGACGAATAAGGAGAAGACGCATGGTAGTCCGTTACGACATGCTTCCCGAATCGAAGGTCTAGGTTCGGTTAACGTCCAGGCTAACCAAGTCTTCTTTCTCTCCGGGTTGATACTAGACTTGTATGTGGAGGATAAAACGTTGATTTGTTCATAGGCTGTCCACCGCACTTCTCTTCGTATGAGCAATACTCATGTAGTTTGCCTTCATGATATCCCATTGTTCAGAACAAGGATGCAAATTCGAGCACGTCGTGCTTCTGTCTCCATGTGGTAGACCACAGTATATTCGAACACAACTTCAAACTTGGGTAATTAAATCATAATAAATCTATTGAATAGAATAACGGTGATCGACCATAGAAGAGTTACGTATGAGTTACATAGGGATGAATCTGACAACCTAATGAGCCTAACAACTAAACAAAGCTTAATGGATCAGAAACTACTAACTAAGATGTGAGAGCAAGAGGAAAATGGAAACCGAACTGCACCACATCCTCGCCGTCGTTGCTGTACTAATGTCGAGGGTCGAGCCTGAGCTGTGACCAGGCTTATATGCCTCTCAGAACATTCCATAACCACTGCGAAGCTTCCCGCGATCTTCAGACAAACCTTGTGAGAAAGAGACTGATAACGAAATTCCTTCCAAAAAAGAACTTATTATTACAATAGAAATTTTCCTCTATTTGACTCACGGTCGTGGTAAAGGATTCTCAGTATTTAAAGACGTGAAGAGAAGTCAATGATTTGTTGTTCCTAGACAGATCTTGTTCAATTACGAAAGGGTGAAAATATTGGCTGGACTGGGCGGGACCCATTATCAAGAACACGCGACAGCAAGCGCTTCATAGGTCTGCGCTACCATGCGGCCTGTTTCATAATTAATAGGTAGAAGGCGTAAAGCTTCCAGATGAAATGAAGCAAAGAGTCGTGATAACTTGTGGTAGCATCTTGAATGACTTCTTATGATTAGCTCACGTCTATATGTTTAGATGCTGTCGTTACCGCCGATGTCACGCGAGGAGCTGTTCCTCTCACGAGCCATGGAGAACTGTGTTGTGAAGTCAGCGATTGCTGGAACGCTGGGTTTCGGAGTTGGTGTGTTCTATTCTCATTCGTTGGCGTGGTCTGTATTACTAGCCATGGATATGGTTCGATTGGGTTGATGTCTATTTATACAAATTTAGGTGTGGCCTTTGGTTTATTCACCGCTTCTGTCGATCCCTCGTTGAGTATGGTTGGAGGTGATCCAACGAAGCAGGTAATTTTTTGAAAGTACAAGCAATTACAAACGATTTACTTGAGCCAGGCATGGACTGACAGTTTTGTTATCTTATGAGACGCTATGCTAAATTTGATTTCCGGCAGGTCTTGATTTCCTTTAGCAAAGCATTCCAGTTTAAAAAACACATTTCCGCTGAAAGCTTCGAAGTTAGACCTGATAGTTGCAGATGAGGCGCTGAACCAACTGATCGAACACATTTAATATGCTGGACATGTAAGCTGAACTGACACTCAGAAAGCGGTGTAGACTGCTGTTTCTCGTTTAAGCTTCATCTCAGGCAGCAGTTTCAAGGAGTGCTAAGGCCCCTATACACTTCTATGGCAACGCCGCGGCCCTATCCTAAACCATAGGGTAAGGACGCAGCGCTCGCCGCCGGCTGTGGCGGCAGCCGCTGTTTTCGATTCGGGGTCGGCAGAGACTGTCTGCACGTTAGCCCTTTGCGGCAGGGAGCAGCCAGAGCGCGCACAAAAGGGGAAGGCGAATAGTAGCAGTTCTCGACCTCGCCGCCCTGTGCCTCTGCCGCCTGCCGCCGGCAAGACTGCGAGGACGGCATGACTTATCATTTTCGCCGCCCGCCGTTCGCCGCAAAAGTGTGGTGGGGCCTTAAGAGAGGCGAAATTGAACCACAGTAGGTTTTTCCGATCGTTAGTATCGTGGTGGATAGTGCACTGTAAGGCCCCTGTTATACTACCGAGGGAGCTTCCGCGGGACGTCCGCGGACGGACGGTGCACCGCGGACGGTCGTCGTCGTCCCGGGGCGGTTAGCGTCGCATTGGAGCGCGTTTCCCGCGCCGAACTCCGCGGGACGACAGCCTTCCGCGGTGCACTGCACCGAGGACGGCTGCTCTCCCGCGGACGGGAAGTATAACGCCCCTCTCGTCGTCTGTCGGATGGCATGCCGCGACGAGTGGCCCGGCGCGGGGTCCCGACGCGGTTTCCACCCATCCGCGGAAGCTCCTGCGGGAGTATAACAGGGGCCTAAGGGGGCTATACTCCCGCGGCGCGTCAATTTTGAAGGGCCGCTTCCTGTGGCCGTATTCATGAACGTTCCCAAGAACGTTCAAGGCTTCCCGCGGGAAGTGACCGGGCCGGGAGGCAAAAGTTCGTATTCACGAACATGCCGGGAAGCAACGGGAGCCTCCCGCGCCGATGACGGGAGGATCCCGGCCTACCCGCACTCAACCGGTCGGGAACGTCGGGAAGCGGTCAATGAGGTGGTGTGTTGAATCGCATGCAATAGGATTTCGATGGCGATTTTGCTATCGAAAGTCGTCTTCACGGGGGGCTATCTTCGCCGTATGTCTCCTAACGTCTTCCTGGGCTATCTTCTGGGGAGGGGGGGGGAGGGAGGTCCGGATTCTGTCGCTTACTTGATTGGAAAGAAATCAAATAATTGATCTGAAACATTGACAATGAGTGGCTCTTTCGTCGGATGCGTCACGCACTCTATTTCTACGGGATATTGCGATACCACTTCTTATCCTTTTCCGTTGTCAGTCGGTGGACATTTTACGAGCACGTTCTGCGTGGAAAAGAAGACATCGTCAGCGAAATAGGATTGAACTTCGTAGTGAACAACAACAAAATAAAAATATAACTGAAGGCATGTGTAAAATTAGAAATTATTTCTTCAATAGTAAAGTAGTCCAATTTATGAAAAAGTGAGTAAAGTAAAAGTAAAAGTATGCAAATTTTTATCACAACCTGCAGCCTCAATCCTTCAGCCATTTTTTCTTTTAGTCTGTCTTCGTCTCATATTTAGAGAATATGGAGGAACACTTTAACCTAATGGTCACACGTCCAACGCCGTTCGCCACGTCCTGGGTGCGCCGTGCACGCAGAGATATCGTAGAAATCGAAGAAAAGAGTGAAAGGACAGAAGGCCACGAAGGTGACTACACCAACAACGGGCATTCCCAAACGGCGATCTATGAAAAGATGTGGACACCAAAGAAAATGTCATCTCGCATATTATATGCAACTGTTTCGACCTTTAAAGACGTTCGAAAGTCAGACACGCTGACGTATGGGCCAAATCATCGAGGATGTCCTCCAGGATGGCAAAGCTTGTACGATGCGTTCATGAGACCTTTTAAACAATGAACTGCCCATCGGCTTGTCCCGCATGTCATGTCACACTGCTTCGATGGTATTACTGATCGTGAGAGCTGGAGGGTGTAGGGTATCCTAAGAATAATCTTAACATGCTGTATAGTGCTGACTTTCTACTACTCTTCGAGGTTCCACGGCTGCAGTGTGTTCCATTTAACTACTTGTGGCAAAGGTACCCTTTCAGTCATAGGATAGAGGATAAAGGGAGAAGGCGATTCCAGCTGACAATGGTGGTGCGTTTGTAATGCTAGGACTTGGGTCTTCTTTATTAAAAATTTAAATGGTGCAGCTATAAATCACATCCAATTAACTTCCCATGGCGCGTATTGCAAAACATTCAGATTCAAAGAGCTTTTGCTAAGACTGTTCTTACAATCCCTAGGGTAGAGACAAATGTAGGTGAATAGGAATTGAATGAATCTTGTCTACCTGCAAAAGTGGAATATCAGCATTTCAATTGCTTCTATAAGGTCATTTAGGTTGCTTTACGCATCCATCCTCGTGTTTGTCCTCTTTAACTTCAAAAAAAAAGGAAAAGTTTTATATTGCAATTTGTGCAAATCTATAAACTGATCTAAATCTAAAATGATCTATAAACGAGTAGCTTCTTAAGCTCTCCTTGTCCTCTCCAGGCACTGAAGAAAGTTCTGTCGGAACATCAGTCGAGTGGAGTGGCAAGAGATTGTATTACAAAATAATCTTGGTTTCTCTATTGGGGATCGTGCCACTTTTGTCCCCGAAAAGTTCTTCAAAATACTTTTAAAATGGTAAGAAATGGCACATAACTTAACAGCTCATGAATTTCTGATATTTGTTGAGATTCGAACAATTTCAAGCCAGTTTTAATTTTTGTTGCTTGTTCGTTATTCGTTTTTCCGTTATCCGGCGATTTTTTAGGCAAACTTGTCCGTTAGCCGGGTCTTAAAATTTCGTTATTCGCTCATCCCTGGTTGAAACCCAGGCAATTTGAGAATTTGGTTTTTGAAATCTTGCAGTTCCCGCCTCCGCTGCGAATCTAACTCGCGCGTCGCGGTCGCTCCCGCTTCCCGGCGGTTTATGAATACCTTCCGGGTTGCAGGAAGCCGGGAGCGGGATGCGGCGGGAGCGGGAAAGCATCGCCTGCTTCCCGCCACGTCATGAATATGGCTACTGGAAACCGCTAGCCACCGGTCATCGCGCCGCGCCGCACCCGTTCATTCTACAGCGCGATTCGCTGAATACCGTACCTTAAAATTCCGTCAAATGAGGTGTTTTACGGCGGTGGAGTATAAATGTGATGCGGGGATGGCGCGAAAAAATCCATACCTATGCCAATGCGGCGAGCCGCGTCATAGGAATGAACTAGACCTAAGGCCCCGTTTATACTTCATCACTGCGCGAAGCGATGGCCACGCAATGAGGCCAAATTGATTGATTGCGTCGCCCGGCGTCGACGCCAGCCGTCCGGAATAAATTGCGTGAACCCGTGACCAATCGCGTCGCTCAGCGTCGGATCGCCTTGCGCTCGAAAATGGCGCGATGCGATGGATCGCGGTGAATTGGGACGCAGTATGGCCCTATCAGCTGATTTTCGCAGTATGGACTTGCAAAACTTGCTCCTGCTCTTTGCTTTGTTTTTCGTTGGCGACACCTTTCATATGTTTTGTGCTAAGAAAAGTAAGGTACAACACGTCAGCAACAACCACTGAACAAATCCTACAGCGAGAAAGAGAAAAATACGGAGAAAAAATGAATAAACAGACCTGGACCTGGAAGTGTGTGCACAGTTGCGTGTGTGCAAGTACGCAATGGTGCGTGATCGCGGATCGCGTCGCCCGCTGTTCGGAGTGCTCATCGTCGTGTGAAACAGCGCAACGCGATTAGACGCATCGTGCCGTTCGAATCGCGTCGCCCGGGATTGAAATATAAACGGGGCTCTTAGGCCCCGTTTATACTTCGACGTCGAGCGACGCGACGCCACGTATGGTGGCCACATTGATTGAGCGACGCGATCGATCAATCAATGTGGCCACCATACGTGGTCACTTGACATGCCGTCTCGTCGCTCGGCGGCGGAAGTATAAACTAGGCCTAAAGGGCAAAAAACGCAAGGAGCGTAGTTGTATCGTTTATTGGCTTCAATTGCACAACAAAGCCAAAAATGGCGTGTGGAGGAGTCGTAAAGTAACCCATTCACCACCTTGAGCCACTTATCGTATAGGCATATTTCAGCTAACCATGAAAGAAACGATGAAGGAGATGGGTGGTAGGATGAAGACGTATGGAAAGAACTTCGGATCTATTGGCCTTATGTTCTCAGGTAGGTCACCTATTTAGCCTTTTTTCATGTAAACCGAGGAACGACTATTCTTTCTAGGCACCGAATGTATTCTGGAGAGCGTACGGGCAAAGAGTGACTGGAGAAACGGGACGTACTCTGGAGGTCTGGCATTGTTCGAAGTCTCCTGAAGGAGCGGCGAATTCACGAAATGATTCTGTTGCAGCGGTCGTCGGCGGTATACTTGGACTTCGTGCTGGCATCAAGCCGGCACTTTGGGGCGCTGCCGGTTTTGCAGCGTTCTCTACGCTCATCGACCACTGGATGAGGGGATAAGCACTGCCTGGGCTTAAGAACTCAACTCGTTACTTACAATTAGCGTCGTTTGTTATATGATTGGATCTACGAGTCACTACTGCCTAGAGAAAGTCTTACTTCTAGATTAGTAAGTGGAGAACTAGCTGTGTGGCTTATTGTTCAGATGATGTGTTATCTATTACGGGTAAATATCGTAGTACCTGAATCAGTGAGATTCTCAGGGAATAGAGGCAGATGCGCCATATAAATTATTTAGATTCAGTGTTTTCGCTTGTTTGAACTGAATTTTATTGGGGTTCGTGCGCTGCTATATGGCTGCTTGCACCAATTTGCATTACTCATGCAACCTCAGTAGAAGTGTGGAAATTTCTGTCAGGCAAGGCGAGGCCAATGAAGGATTTCGGACACACACTGATTTACTATCTCGAATTCTAGGACTTTGCGAAAACAAAAGTTATGTTCTCATCGAACTTGACAAACAATTAACGCCATCAACCATGTGATGTGACACGGGATCTCCATAGGCCGGCCTGTCACAAGGGCCTGTCGCCTGCAATCGAGTGTCCGTGCTTAGTTTAGCTCGCATAGCGAACAGTTTCGAGTGGCACCACGTGGAGGAACGGACATCGCCACCAAAGGTTTGGCGTCGCTCCAATTGCTGACAAGCTACGTGAGGCTCGCCTACGGTGGTGTGGCCATGTTCTTCGTGCGGACGGCGACACCGTTCGGAAGATTGGCCTCAACATATATGTGCCCGGAAAACGGCCTAAAGGACGGCCTAGGCAACGCTGGTTTGATACGTTGCACATGGAATTAAAGGAAGCTGGTATCCACCCCGATCAAGCGTTTGGTCGTGCGAATTGACGTCATCATACCAGAAGAGCGGACCCCGCTGCTAAACGGGACAAACGCTGAAGAATAAGAAGAAGAAGATGTTCTCATCGAACTCGTCGTTGCGCAGGTGCGGACGCAATTCGCCGCTGTGAAATAGTCGACGTCGTCGGATTGTTTAACATTGATACTACTCAATGGCGCTCATTAAGCTGAACAGTTACACCTGTTTGCCAGTAGCTAGAAAGGTACAAAACCGGCCGTGCCTTTTGGTCTTTGGGCAGAAAAAGCGCGAACAACCTATTTTCCGTCGCTTTTAGTTAGCGCTGTTGAAGTTGCTTGCTTTTGAAAAATAAATCCGTTATTTGGGATCAGTACAGAATGATCTGTCCGATGAAGTGAAAAACGACATGTAAATATTATGATGGTTGATACGATATTCAGGGTGTAACCTTTCGATGTATCTCCCGTGGGGGAGGGGTCCGTCGCGCCGACGGGAATATAGGTCATCGAACCAATATTTTCAACATTTACAGGGCACTTTTCTTTTCATTGGATAAGTCATTCAATGCTGATCCGAAATATCAGACTTATCGTTAGTTTTCAAAGAACGCAACTTGAGCAGCGCTGTTAAAAAGCGGCGAAAGAGACTTTTTTGTGCTTTTCACAAAGAGCAAATGATTCGGCCGGTATTATAGTGGGGCGAGTGACAGTGCGGAAAACGTCGACCGTTAGCGTCTGCAGCTCTGAAACGGCAGCCAGGGCGCCGAGAGTTTAGGTACTTGAGGAGGAGCACGTTCTCGCACGTATTGAAAGTGTTCTGCTCGCCAGCGCATCTGTATGCCGTTAGCTCACCGCTTATCGTTGCACTGGCTGACAGATTTCGAAAAGAAAACGAGGAAACCTATTGGGCGATTGTACGCTTGCAAATACAAAAAGAAGGCATAGAAGAAGAACTCGGAGAAAAGGAAGTAGAAGAAGAAGACCTACCTGAAGAAGACGTGGAATACGAAAGCTAATAATAAAGAAGTAGAATAGTTGGTAGAAGAGTGAGATGTAAGAGAGGAAGGAGAAGATCTTGAGGATGAAGGCATGGAAGAAAAGGAAGATGTGGGAGAGAGCGAATATTAGGAAGGCAGCAGACGTAGAAGGAGAAAAGAGGTAGATAAACGAGATGGAGATATAGAAGAAGAATGCGTAGGAGAACAAGACGTGGAAGAGGAAGACTTAGAAGTAGAAGAAAATAATACTAACAAGAAGATCTAAAAGATGAAGGCATGCAAGAAAAACAAGATGAAGGGTCGAAGAGGAAGGGGAAGATATAACAGAGGAACTGGTGGAAGATGAAGGAGAATATATGTATTAGGGTGTCCCACACGAAATGTCGCTTCAGACCAAAAAGTTAAATTTATATAAAGGAATTGAAACCAAACTTAATTCGGTAATATATTTTGCACAATTATCAACAACCTTTATCCAACGTGCACGCAAGGTTGGATCCGGTCTTTAAAGAAATGACCTGGCCGCGAATCGAGGAAGTTGGGCACCCAAATCCGCATTTCGTCGTAGTCAGCGAACTTCCCAGCCAAGGCGTGCTGCATCGAGCGGAATATGTGGTAGTGTGATGGGGCAATGTCAGGGCAGTACGGTGGATGAGGCAAAACGGTCCAGCCACGTTTCTCGATTTTCTACTGAACGACTTCTGCAATATGAGGCCTCGCGTGAGCATGCCGCAATTTGGTAGCGGACGTGCCAACTTGATTTGGGTCTAAATTTGGAGCAGGATTTGGGGCAGACAAGCTCTACTGCAATTGCCACAGTCGATCTTGTCAGATCAGCTGCAACGGAAGTCTGTGAAAGCTCGTTATCATTCAGAATAGGCGCTTGTTTTCCGTGCTTTTCCTCTTCACGACTTCCGTCGCTGGCGGCAAAACGTTGAAACCACCGCTCGCATTGTCTTTTGAAAACGACATCTTCGCCTAATGCAGCTACCAACCAACGATGCGATTCCGCAGACGATTTCTTCAATTTGAAGTCGTAGAGCAGGCACGCGCGCATAATCATTTTCTGGTCCATTATAGTCTGAAGGCGATAATTTCGGAAACCGACGAAGGAATGAAATAGGAAAAATAGGAAATGTATTAGGTTGGTGCATAAGTTCTCGGACATTTGATCCCTCCTGAATTGAAGGCGCATTTTCCCGCCAAATTTCTCACATGTATCAACGCATAAATGATCGGTCGATAGAGAAAGGAAAGGGCTACAAAACTGTTCCTAACATTTACTTCTGCGTTGTTGACGTCAGCTATTACGGCTAAGCAATTCATCCCAACTGAGACGCATATTCGGCAGGTCATGTTATTCCTGCATCAATCTGGCCTCAATGCCAACGAATCGTATCGTCGCCTGAAGGATGTTTACAACGAGAGTGCTCCTGCTCGAAGTACTGTGTACCAGTGGTTATCGAAGTTTGCAGTTGGTGAATTCTCCGTTGAAGATAATGAACGAGAAGGGCGTCCGATGACACTGGATTTGGATGGCCTCCGAAGTAGAGTGGAAGCGGACCCATACCAAACCACTCGCGAACTATCAAGCACTCTTGGTGTTAGTCACTCAACAGTCGCGAGAGGATTGCAGTCGATTGGCAAGGTGCACAAATTGGGTCGCTGGGTACCTCAAGACTTGACACGACATGACATGGATCGCAGAGCCGATGTCGCTCTGTCTCTCCTTACCCTCAGACGTACCCACGGATGGCTGGACAACCTTGTCACCGGGGATGAGAAGTGGATACTCTACTCTAATTATCACCGGCGTGCACAGTGGGTTGACGCAACTGGAGAGGCAGGGCAGCGCGACAGGAGGTACACCCGCCCCCTACTGGGGGTGTGGCGTCAAGAGGTACACCGCTGTTCTGCGGACCGGAAGCTTTTGTTTTGCGTGTCAAAGGTTTCGCAAGGCAGCCGTTAGACTCTTGGTGAAGCCTAAGGGGTTGGGGGTGGGTGAGCAAGGGTGATAAGAAGAAGATCGCACGCCTCCCAACTGGGGGCGGGTGTATCTCCTGACCGTCCCCCGAGAGGCAGAGGACGTTCCGAAACCCGACCTCCACGTGAAAAAGGTGATGCTATGCATTTGGTGGAGCGTTCTTGGCGTAGAATACTGGGAGCTGCTGGACGAAGGGATAACAGTGACGGCAGAGGCTTACGTCAACCAACTGAGGAAGTTGAGGGCCCACCTCCAAACCACACGAGGAGAGCAAGTGAAGGTGTATTTTCGACACGACAACGCTAGACCGCATATTGCTAGAGCGACGGCGGCTGAGTTGGCGGACTGCGGATGGACCGTTCTTCCACATCCACCTACTCATCAGATCTCGCTCCTTCTGATTATCATTTGTTTTCAAGCCTTCAACGCTATTTGGACGGCCAGCAATTTAGGAACCGAGAGGATGTCAAGGGGGCACTGCTCACATTTTTCGAATTACAACCGACCACGTTTTGGAGAGGAGGCATCCGTGACATACCAGCACGTTGGCGAAAGACAATTGATGTAAAGAGTAGTCACTTCAAATGATTTGATATTGTTGTTCGTATGTTCTGATAATAAATATTTCATGCCCCAAATGTCCGAGAACTTATGCACCAACCTAATAGAAGATGAAACGCCGCGATAAACCAATCCTAAGTGAGCTCACAACCGATGCGAATAAATGTGAAAACAAAGCCACAATGTACGCGACATTCCGTGTGGGACAACCCACATAATATAATACATAAAAGAAGAAGGTGTAAGCAGGAAAAGATATGGAGATCAAAAAGATTTGGGACGAAATAGTAGACCTAGAAGAAGAACAATTAGAGGAACAAAACGTGGAAAAACGTAGAAGTAGAAGTAAAAAGTGAAAGTAGAAGAAAAGGAGGAAGAAGATGATGGTGGTGATGAGGATGATGATAGAATGTAGAAGAAAGCGATGAAAAGGGAGTCGAAGATATAGAAGAAGAGGAAGAATAAAAAGAAGAAGATGTACATAGAAGAACAAGCGTGTAGAAGAAAAAGAAAAGGAAGAAGAAGAAGAAGACGAAGAAGAAGAAATAGAAGAAGATACTCAGAGGAAAATGTGGGAGAAGTAATAGAGGAGGAAGGGTATGAACAAAAAAGAGTTTGGGATGAAAAGCAAGATATGGAAGATGAATAGATTGAAGAACAAGACCGGGAAGGGAATATCTAAAAGAGGAAGAGGAAGACATAGAAGAAGACGAAGACGACCAAGATTACGAGTGTAGAAGATAGATGATAGATAGATATGTATAGAAGAAGAGGTGTACATAGAAGGAGATGAAATAGAAGTATTGGTGGAGGAAGATGACGTAGAAGAAAAATACCTGGAAGATGAACACACTGAAGAAAAAGGAGAATGAAAAAACATAAATGAGAAGCAAGAGTAATAGAAAGAAAGTGACTATCGAAGGTGTTCCTGGTGTTCCTTGAACTACGGTTTTTTCTTTGCTAACCTCCCATCTTAGAAGACATGTCAAAATGGGAGCAAGCGCAGAGACTGAGGGGAGCTCAACGGCTCACGGTCGGTTCAGATGTTCGATTAGCAACGATTTACATGGCGCTCAGATCATAACACAACCATTTAATCGTTCTTGAATTCAGCAGTATATTAAAGACACGGCGTAAACTACATATAATATCATTAATTTCCTCTTCGCCTTCAGTTGTTCGCTCATAGGTCCCAAACCTCACGAGGTCTGATCTGAAGACTGCTATTCCCGCTCATTGCGCCTCGCCTAGTCGCCGGTCTATCGAATTCGAGCGAGCCGAGCATTCCAACTGGCGCCAACCATTCTCTCTCTTCGTCGCCGGTCGGTCAGAAGAGTAATTAAGGAGAGATCAGCGAGTGTTCGCGACGCGACGTCATTGTTTTCGTCAAGGTACCACGACCTTGGAAAGTAAGTAGAATGGTCGCAATCGCAATCGAGGCCGAAACCGAAATGCTGGCCGGGTCACGAAATAGGCGGCTACTCACTGCCGAACTCATTGCTTATCGGTCTGTCAACGTGACATGATTCTCGCCTTGCTGTTGTTACTTGGCGCCTTAATCCTACCCAGCGAAGCAAAGTAAGTTCCATGTCACTTCTTTCGTGTGTTTTGAGCAACTTACCCTTGATGACCTGCTTAAGCCATGTGGTGGTATACATGCAGAGGAGAAGTCTGCACTTCAGTGTGGATCAGTGTGAAGCGTGTAGTCTCCAACGCTCCACCAAATACACCTCGTATTTCTTGATAAGGGAGGCTTGATAGTGCAGTCGGAGGAGGCATCGTCGGTCACGTGCATGGCGCATCCCACAAAGGGATTCCATAACATCTTTCTACATTCTTCGTCATTATTTATGAGTTGCGCCAAGCGTTCCAATTCTGGCCAGTCCTTTTGCACTCATCTTCTAAAGGTGAAGGTAGTATCATTACTTACTTACTTTGATACTTTGATGGTCCTTTGTCGGCTGGAGGTCTTCTCAGCGGGGACCACAACTCTTCCAGACCGCTCGATCTCTGGCTGCATGCATCCAGTGAGGCAGACTCCGCTCTCTGAAAGATCTTGAGAATGAGTCTGCCATCGCGTTGGCGGTCGTCCCAGTGGTCTCTTATGGTCTCTCGGGAGCCATTCTGTGACACGGAGACTCCATCTATCGTCCTTTCGTTGAAGCAGGTGTCCGGCCCAGCGATATCTGGACTTCTTCATGTACTGCAGCGGGTCTGCTAATTGCGACTTCTCCCGTAGCTCCGAGCTTCGTAGGCCTTCTTGCCATTGCCGACGAAGGCTTGTCCTCAGAAGACATCTCTCCAGTGCACGATGCGTAGTTTGCATCGCTCTGGCGATTGTCTTGTTGTCGGGCCAGGTTTCCGTCGCGTAACACGTCGCAGGCAGTACAGAGGCGTTGAATATCGAGGCCCTGAGGCCGGCATCCTTGACCTGATCGGTGACTTCGCGAATCGAACTGAAAGCTGCCCATGCTGCGCGTCTCCTGCGGGCGATTTCAGGAGCGAGGTCGTTAACCATGTTCAGCTCTCTTCCCAGATAGACGTAGGAGTCGACCTGTTGCAGAGCGACTCCATTTAACCTTACGAGTCCCGTGTCACACCACTGGTTGACCATAAATTGCGTTTTGGACATATTCATGTCCAATCCAATCTTCATACCTGCCACATTGAGCTCGTTCAGCATTTCCTCGACTTCTGCCGTGCTGGTAGATATGAGAACAATATCGTCGGCGAAGCGAAGGTTGCTGATCCGTATACCGTCGACAAGGTAGCCTTTATCGTCCCAGTTCAAGTCTTTCATGGCATCCTGGAGTGCCGCTGTGAATAGCTTGGGAGAAATCATGTCTCCCTGCCGTACTCCTTTCCCGATAGGAATTTAAGCTTTCGATCGAACAGCTGGATGGTAGTCGATGTGTTCGAGAAGCATTCGTCGAGAAGTCGGATGTAGGGCGATGGTATACCAGCGTGCACAAGTGCGTTCAAAATGGCGTTGATTTCCACAGAGTCGAACGCTTTCCGGTAATCCACGAAGACAAGGACAAGTGGGAGGTGGTATTCGCGGCTCCTCTCGATGAGCTGTGAGACAGTCTGAATATGGTCCATGCAGGAGAAATCCTTGCGAAACCCTGCTTGCTCCACTGGCTGATATTCATCCAAGCAACGCTCCATGCGGTTAAGCAGTATCTTGGTGAAGATCTTGTACACAACCGAGAGAAGACTGATGGGTCGATAGTTGTTGATATCCTCCTGCTGACCTTTTTTGAAGATTAAAACTGTTTTCGACTCCTTCCATGAGTCCGGAATCCTACCAATTCGAAGGTAGTGGTTGAAGTGCTTGGCAAGAAGTGAGCAGACGGCACTGCCACCCACACGAAGGAGATTAGCAGAAATGCCGTCCGGTCCGGGAGCAGTGCCCGGCTTCATCCTTCTGATGGCATGAGCAACTTCTGATTCCAGAATGGGAGGTACTTCCTCAGCTGGTGGCATCAAGCATTTCGGGACAGTGATGGAAGAACGGAACAGATCTGTGTAGAATTCCTGAACTATGGCCTCCATCGCTCTTCGAGACGTTTGCGTTGTTCCACCCTTATCCACAAGGGCTGACATTATTGCCTTCTGATCGCAGAGATCTCGTTTGCAGCGCTTTATGCTTGAACCTTTCCTAGCCGCTTCTAACAGCTTCAATCTTCTGTAGGCTTGAATGGACTCCTTCACTGCAATTCGACAGGCCTTCGAGATGGTGACTTTTTCCAGATGGGAAGCATTAGGATCCAGTTTTAACAGCTCTTCTTTGCTCCAAGAGTTTAATCGCATGTGCGTTGAGTCTTGAAGCACACGGTGATGTGGCTTCGCAAGAGCTGCTAGCACATTTCAACAGTCCTTTGGAGAGAAGGTCGTAGTCTTCCGATGGATCTTCAAGAAGATTCCAATCGTACGACTTTATCGCATATTCCAACTCCTCAGACTTGAATGTGGGGATCCTCACCGGTGCCGGTTTATGAGTGTCACGCTTGAACATCCTCTTTTTGAGAGTCAGCTTCGCACGGACAAGACGGTGATCCGAGCCGGTGTCAAATGAAGGCAGCACGGAGACGTCGAGCAGACTCCAGCGTCTGTTTGTAAGAACATGGTCGATCTCCGAACGTGTTTCTCCATTTGGGCTTTCCAGGTCCATCGTCGGTTTGAAGGCTTCTTAAACATAGAATTTCCATGGTAGAGACGGCAGGCGGATAGGAAGTCTATCAGGCGCTTTCCGTTTTCGTTCCTTGAGGAAGTTCCATGTGGTCCTAGCCTCCATTCGTCGTGATCATTCGTACCGACGATAGCGTTAAAGTCACCAACTACAACTTTGTAGTAGCTCTTCTCGTCGTTGACAGTCCTTTCGAACAGCTTGTAGAATTCCTCCTTTTCTTCGTCTGTGGCCGCAGATGTTGGAGCATATCCATTTATGATGGAGATGGTTCCTTGATCTTTGGTTTCCAGACGAAGAACAGCTACTCGCGGACTGATGATCTTATAAGAGTCTACTAGGTGGTGCACTGTCGAATTGACGAGAAATCCAACTCCGCCAATATTCTTTCTGTCCACCTTTGCTCCGATAATGAGAAGCTCGTTGTGGTCGGTCCTTCTTATGGTTTCCGTTCTGCCTTTCGTTTCCTGCAGGGCGATAACGTCGTATTTGATGTTGCGGCTTCTGTAAAGCAGTGTCCGAAGATCCTGCTCAGATGCGATCGAACGACAGTTATAAGTGCAGACGAATAGGCAGTTTCCGTGTCGTGGTGGGAGGGAGTTTCCGGTAGTCCGATTCCAATGACGTCCTGATAGTTTAACTCCGAGATTAGATGGCCCCTCGCCGGAGGTGGATGCAACCGACGTCGTAGAAGTCCACCTCCGGCGCGCGGAGGACTGGGGCGCGGGTTTAGTTGTTTGAGCCGTACCGGTGGTCTAGTTACTCACATGTTCCTGGCCAGGGATACAGGAGAGCCGCCCATACACGACAAAGCGTCGCGTACTGCGTGACCGTTTGTGCCGTTAGCCACCACAAAGTGATGTTCACCCCTTCACCGCGGTGAGGTGGCACATGAAGGGGGTAGTATCATTAGGGCCTTTAAAATAACCAAGGATTCCATTCCTACGGGATAGGATCAAATTCAACATCGCCGTTGGCGAATATACAGTCACATTTTATGGATCGCGATGTAAGGCAACAACAGCGTGAATTGAACATCAAAACCCCAAATTGTTACGTAGTGCTCACGAAGTTGGCGCCTTCTGACAGAGTGCTAGGTCATCTTGTTTGCTTCAGTTTGTTCAAATATACCATTTTGACGTCGAATGAGACACTTTTAACGCCAAGTTGGACACCCTACTAAGCTAACTTTAAGACCTTTGAAACCAAAGCGAGCTATTCCAAATCGAAATGACCTTCATTCAGG
>OX377202.1:9304962-9571887 GCA_947396885.1 Heligmosomoides polygyrus polygyrus
AATTGGTACCGGACTTGTTAGGGAAGGAAAAACACTGACTTGTTCATCGGCTGCCCACCGTACGTTATTGTATGGGCCAGACATCACGTAGAATTAGAATGCGTGGTGCATCTCCAAAAGGAATGTTTAGCATCGTCTTTTAATCCTTTCTCCTTTAATATAATAGGATTTCTTCAAACGCAATCTAGTCCACAGTTTTTTAAAACAATTTTGCAAATATTTTTTCAAAACAAATACTTGCGGTTGAGTCTTGAAAAACGCTAAGTTTAAAACGATTTTATAACAATGTCAGTTATTGAGAACGATTGGTTAACTTCAGACCAACTTAGTATAACAACCAGCTTCCATTAAGTAGGATAGTAGAAGTGTTCATAAACATCATTGTTTCTACTATCGTTTTTCATACCATTTTTCAGCTATGATTGCTCTTGCGAGAGACTCGTCAAGAAATCGTGTCTATGGAACGTCGGGAGGTCGTAGGATCGAATTAGTGGACGACGAACCTGCCCGTAACAAGGGTAAATGCTGTAAATAATAATCGTTGTGAAGAGTAGTCGCTATTCCAAATAGGATGAGAGAGGGTGCACTTCCAGTGGAGGGTTTCTCCCTAGTCTCTCACGTGACAGTTGTCTTCTCCATGTGCGTTCTCACTTCAATTACGAAGTGATCTGGTCTGTCATAGTTCTATAGAATATCTGCACTGTGTTTACGAGTATCATCTTTTTGGAGAGATCCTGAAGAGTGCATCCTTCACTCGCCGTTAAACGTACGTGGAAAAATAGGTGCGGACGAGTTGTCGCTAAAGAGTCGTTGCGGAAACACGCGTGGCGGGAACTTCAAAATGCTGGGGAGTGTGATAGGACACGGTATTGGTCGAACGCCGCGCGTATTACTAAAGCGAAGCGAAGAAGATTGGGATTTCGCGCTTATTCGCCGCGTGCGGTGTCGAATGCAGCAAGGACGCGACGTCGCTTCGGACCCAATGCCCGCTTTGCAGAGAACACTCCTCTTCGACGGAAATATTGACTCGCGACTAAATCGCCAAGGGTAATTACGAGCTGTCCGTCAAAAATTGGTCGAGTTGTCTCACAATGTTCAGGCGTTCGTTGCGGGACCACTTGCTCCGTCAGCTAGTCGATCGATTGGATGCCCTCCATGGTGGGACCGTCGACGCCATTTTTATTTTTATTTTTTCAGTTTAAGCCGTTCTATCGTGTTCATTATGTGTTTCTTCCGTATATCCGTGTTTCATGTGCTAGCTGTACATTTCCGTTCAGAACAAAAGCTTGCCAAGAAACATGAAGTTGCGGAAGAAATTGCGGAACAGCATAAGAAACGAGGAAAACGGCAAAGAAACAAGGAAAGATGTGTACGACTCGCACGAAAAACATGGATATCTGAAAGAAACATGAATGAACACGATACAATGGCTTGAACTAAAAAATAAAACTGAAAATTATACCGACTGTCTTGCCACCACGGAAACCCTGTAGATTGAATAGCTGATGGAGCAAGCGATCCCGCAACGAGCGTCTGGATATAGTGAGACAACTCGTCCAATTCTTGACGGATAACTCGTCGCTAACCTTTGTGATTTAGTCACGTGTGGGGGCCTGTTCATACTTCGCGACAAGAGTGACTCGTTGCCAGTGCAGAACATGAATATCAGTTAAATCCGAGCGTGCGCCTCCGAGAAGTGTTCTACTCGAGCGCCAGCGCTGTCGCTCCAGTCGCTCCATTTCTGCTGTCGCCTGTTCATACTTCCGCGCGCTGTGCGCACTGCGCTCTCGTCGCCCTTGTTGCGAAGTATGAACAGACCCTGGGATACGAAGCTGCTCTGGTTGAGTTCGGAATGGAACAGCACCAAAACCGTTTAGAATATTGAGGGTACTTGTCGTCAATGTGGCATATAGGTGAAGGAGGGAACTCAATGCGGCATGATTGCTCTGGCACATCAACCCTCTCCTCACCCGTAAGCTGTATTAAGGCATAGAACCATATTAAGCAAGCTAAGATTTCGCAACAACAGCAAAAAATACCCTGCAGGAGCATACCCTGGGTAGGCAGTATTGCACGACGTTTCGCACTCCTTCAGTACTAACGTCCGTATAAGGGCGCACGATGGCTCTGTACTGGTTCATTACAAATGAACAGTCGACGAAAGGATTGTATTACATGGTGTCTTCCCAGTTCACGCCCAGGGTAAACGTCCCCATAGTACCAAAACGACATAATACGCCGATATTTAAGACAGACCGTAGTGTCGAACAAGGGTGTGCGTTTTCTTAAATCGTTGAATTTCGGAAAATAGTATAGGTAGCTGCGTAGTACTGTTTCAGTCGAAAAATGCTTATGGGACCGTTTTATGTACCATCCTCACTATAGAATGGGCACTTTCAAATGAAACCTTTGGAATATTTTGAATTTTGACATTTTCCGAAGTCCAACCGAACAGCTTCCAAATAAAAACGAACGCGTTCCGGATTAAATTATTAAATCTTTAAAAATTGAATCACTCTGAAAGGCTGCTGAATTTTGATAGATTAATAATGTGATTTGGAAGGCGTCCGTTTTTACTTGGAAGGTGTTCAGTTGGATTTCGAAGGTTGTCAAAATTCAAAAAATTTCAAAGGTTTTACATGAAAGGGCCCAGTTTGTCGTGAAAATGGTATATGAAACGGTCCCACTGATATTTTTCGATTGAAACAATACTATGCTGCTATCTATGCATTTTTAACGACATTTAACGATTTCACGGAAACGCACACCTCTGTGTCGACGTCGTAAATTTCCGCCACGCATCGTGCAGCAACGAGAATTCGTCCGCTTTTCTTCTCATATACTTCTGTTATAGCAACCAAAGCGTGAAGTGGGTACTGTACCGAGTTTGTCTACTCGGACGTTGTTTGTCCATTGTCTAGTTCCATGCCCATCACTGACAGCTTATCTTCACTTTGTGGCCTACGACATGAATCTGTTCGCTTTGAGTAGTGATGTCGTCTATAGCCGGTGCCTAATAGTCGTGTATTGTATGATAATGTACGGAAGATGATGAAGATCAGCTTGTGTCCAAGAGTCACTGTAGACTTCGTTGGCCAAGCTGTATTATGCGTTCGCCTGTCGTCTACTTCCATGTGCTGATTACTTACGACGTTCATGTTTCTAGTCGGTTTCTTCCATTGATGATGTGCTTTATATCGAAGTGAAAGCCGAATATATAGTGTAATAAAGGTGTAGGCAATGTGAGCGGTTTGATTTGAAATGCGTTTAAACGATCTGTACCTCTGTGATGGCGCTATTGGAGCTATTGCCCTTGTCGACGTGCGCCAGAATGAGCGGATACCAGGCGGATGAATGACTGGTTGTGACCTCCAGAAGGTCTGCCCCCAAAAACAAGACCAGGCAGAATTCCTCAAGAGTTCCGAAACAAAAGCAAATTAACGATGGGAAATGGGAAATTAACGATCCATTTCATTTTTCAGCCTGAAAGGACCATTCCTGCATCTGACTTCTTGCTCTCCAGGGCCAGATTCATCAACGATGCCGCTGGTACCATATCACCGCGGATTCACCATACGTAGTAACAGAATACAGAGAGTTCGACCCCAAATTTACCACACGGCATGTTGATGAATCGCGGTATCAGTATGTTTTGCGGTACTTTTCACCGTTACCGGTCGGTAGGCGGTTGATGAATCAGGCCCCTGATCGTGTTTTTTTTTTTTTTACTGATTTTTGCTGCCAGTAGACATTGATCCAACGTCGATTCAGGTATTTCGAAGTCATCACTTTTTTCAAAGCCGAATAGAAGGATTATGCGATTAGTGGCATTTTTGACCCTCCTAAGCCTCGGATCTTGGGATGATTCAGGGAAGAGTTGCTTCAATAAGAACGTATTTTCGGATATAACTGATTTCCCTTCGAATCTCATATAGGATTGGACACCAAATTTCTGATCAAAGCCAGTTGTCTGAATTATCCGAAATTCTGGTCTGGTAAAAAGCATCCTCATGCGAATCGTCCTAAGATCCAGGCTTTTCAAAAGTACCATTGTTCGCAAAATCCTTTCAACTGGGGTTTGAAGAAATTGACGTATCCCAGTTATCCGAATCGGTGTCGTATCCAATGTCTATCTGCCAGCTGCGGGGTAGTATGGTGGCGAATGATCTGACCTTTCCATGTTCTGGGGATTGGGTGAGAAACCCCGGCGAAAAATCCCATTGACTAAAGCAGGGCAGGAACGTGGGACAAAATACCCTTTTCAAACTGCATGGACGTTACGTGAGTTAGTTCTTCAATGGTGACCCTCTCACGATGCTTTATTTTCAAATGCTCCCCTATTTCTTTAGATTTTAAACTGCTCTTCTTTCTCTTCTTATGCTCCTCAATAGCTTTTCTGGTCTTATAAAGGATAAAGAACGGCGTTATTCAATCCCCTTTGGGATGCGCCAAAGCATTCTACTTCTACGGGATGTCGTGGAGGCGAGTTGAATGTGTATTTGACCATACAATGACTTGCGGTGGCCAGCCCATGAACAAGTCAGCCTTTATCCTTCCCAGCCAAGCCTGGTACCAATTCACCGACCCCGGAGGGATGTAAGGCTTGATTGGCCTGGACGGGAAATCCGAAACAGGAACATGGTATCGGGTGCAAGCGACAGCCGGCGCCTCCTCCGACTGCGCTCTACGCGCCGTAGTGTGGCGTTTTACAATTGAAGTGGGAGGAACGCCCCCGTTATCCTGCAGTGATAGTTTGAAACTGTAGAGAAATTCGCAAAACTTGTCTGTCCGTTTGTTACAAACCTTATAAAGGATAAACGACAGCGTTGATGAATCCTTCCTCGGATGTGCCACGCATTTCTTCTACGGGATCTGGTGGCAATCTAAAGCCGTATTTGACTTATATAATGACTTTCCGGAGCGAGATTTATCAACAACTTACAGCAATTTAACAGAGAAATTACAGCCGAAATTCCTGACAACGCCAACATTTCACCATACCGCCTGTTGAATTTCGGCTGTGATTTCTCCGTTAAATCTCTGTAAGTCGTTATGAGTCCGGCTCCTGGACGCGTGTAGCACAGTCGGAGGAGATTCCGGCTGTGGCTTGCACCCGATACCAGGTTCCTGGTTAGGAATTCCCGTCCAGGCCAACCAAGCCTTCCATCCCATTTCAGTTTAGGGTCATAAACTGGTCTCAGACTTGTCTGGAAAGTATTATGCACTGACTTGTTCATCGGCTGGCCTACGCAAGTCATTGTATGGGCCAAATACGCTTTAAATCACCTCCACCCCATACCGTAGAAGTAGAATGCGTGGCGCATCTCAAAAGGGATTTAGTAACGCCGTCCTTATTCTTATCCTCAATGACTTCCGGTGGCGAAACGATGTAGAAAAGCCAAACCACTATTCTTTTATTCCCGGACAAGTCTGGTCCCGATTCACCGACCCCGGAGTGATGGAAGGCTTCGTTGGCCTGTGCGCGATCCCGAACCAAGAACCTGGAGTTGGTTGCAAACGTGAGCTGACGCCTCTCCCGAGTCTGTTATCACACTCCTTACGAACCTCATAATTTCAAAAAACTGTGTGATTTCTGTCGTCTTAGTCGACATTTCAGTTTTATTTAGTTGATCTTCACTTGTTTCTCTGCTTAAAAATCCACACTTTTGTTTTTTTATGCTGCTTCACCTTGTCCAATGCATTATTATTACTTAGCAACTTTGCTTGGATAAGGGACGATCTTCACGGTGCTTCCCTCCCCCCCCCCCTCCTCCCCTCTCCTCCAGATTAGGGATTCGGAAACGTCTACTATCCGAGCAGTTAGTATGGCGTGGTTTTTAAATGTTTTCTTATATGGATGTGTTACTGTTTGCTTCTCCTCGTCACGACATCGTTAGGATCCCCGTCCAGCAAGGATTGCACCTGCTAGGGTTGTACGGTAGTGTGTGTTACCTACTCTTTACCGCTCCCTCCACCTCACTTTATGACGTCAGTCACCGCTTGATGCTGCTGTGCTCCAAACGCAGTGTGAAGCCGTCGCCGTGATGGCGGCGTCCGACCGTCGCGCTCGGCCGAGTTCCCCGTTCGCATAGTAAACGCGCGGTCTTTCGGGACCGGTTACGACGTGCATATATTGAAATTCATGAATATTGAAAACCTTATGTGAATTTCGATGCCATAGTGATCGACTGGGATGTAACAGCGTCTGCGGATTCCGTGGTAAATAAATTCACTCCTCTTTTTTTACAGGGGTCCTCCGAGATGTTCCGTGCACTCCAGTCGGTTCGCTCGTTGTCTACTTCTGCGATCAGCAAACAGGACCTTGTGCAGCAGGCTTTCGTGAAGAAGATCCGCGAATATGCCCAGAAAGGAGGAGACCTTTCGAATTCGGATCCAGTAGTTAAGAAGGCTCTTTCTGTAAGTTCTCATCGTTTTAACATTCGTTGGTCTTAGATTCCTGTTTATTCATCTTTGGCTCTCCTATATTTTTATATAAACTTTCTTGATTTTCCTCAAAAATCGCAGATCACAATGAAAACTAGCGCGAAGAATCAGTGGGGCCTAACTCCTTCTATTAGGCTGTCGCAAAATTATTCATCATTTCGAGGTATGTAGTGAGTTTTTACCCTAATTCGTTTCGTCTCAGGGGAAGAGACACACATTGTTCGGTAGGATTTCTCCTGCTCTTTCAAAGAACATACGTGGATGTCGCTCTAATTTTCCTAGCCGACCTTTTCTAGGGCTCCGTAAAATCACGAACCGACGCGACTATCGAGTCATCATGCTTTACGAATTTAAACTGAGACATTCTGCGGCAGAGGCATCTCGTAAGCTTAGCAGCGCTTTTGGGACAGACTGTCCCTGCGAACGGACGGCGAGGCTCTTCGAAAAAAATCGCTTCTGGCGATTTCGATCTTGAAGAAAAAACGGGTTTCGGGCGCAAGTCGTCGCTTGACGACGAAGTTTTGAGGAGAGCTGTCGAAGCAAATCCGGAGACGAATACAAGTACGTTAGCAGAGAACCTTGGCGTACATCATAGTGCGGTAGCAAGACATTTGGCGAGAATCAGCAAGTTGAAGATGTCGAAGTGGGTGCCTCATGAGCTGACCGATGAGCAGCGCCTGGCACACTTTGACACTTGATGCATCCTGCTAGTTCGCTTTGAAAATGAGCCTTTTGTAAGCCGTATTATAACTGTGGATGAAAAATAAGTCGTTTACGATAACAGGAAGCGGAGATTTGTCTGGGTAGATAAGGATGCTCCTCCAACATCCTTTCCTAAACCCGACCTTCACCCTAAAAAAGTAGTGCTTACTTTGTGGTGGTGTTGTAAAGGTGTAACCCACTGCAGCCACGCGGTCACTGCTGAGACTTTTTGATGTGATTTAGACCAAATATATAAGAAGTTGTAAAAACGTTGGCCGGCAGTGGTGAATAGAGGAGGGCCGCTCCTGTTGCAGCACGCAAGGCCACACACCTCACAAATTACTCGGCGAAGGTTGATCCATTTAGGTATCGAAGTTTTTCCTCACCCGTCATATTCCTCCGACCTTTCCTACACTGACTATCGCATTTTCCGAGCTCTCGGTTCTCATTTGCGTCAGAAACAATTCACTAATTTGGCCAATGTTCAATGTGCCATACCTGATTTCGTTAGCTCCTGTGATCGCAGTTTTTATTGTAAAGGATTAGATTCATCACCCACTCGTTGGCAAAAACGTATAGATTCTGGGGTTTTTGCTTCGATTAATAAAGCTATGTTTAAGCTGAGTTATAGCAGTTTGAAGTAAGCGATCCGTTTCGGTGATTAATTTTGCGACAGCCTAGTAACATTGAGTGATACGGAGAAAACACGAAACTAGGTGATTATAGTACAACTAAGGATAAGGATAAGGATAAAGGACGGGGAAATCCGAACCAGGAACATGGTATCGGGTGCACGCGACAGTCGCGCCTCCTCCGACTGCGCAACACGCGCCCGTCATAGTTAGTACAACTAACGATGAATTATTACGATGATGGTCCCCTGGTGGAAGGACAGGGCAGTTTGTGCAATCGACAGAGACCTAGCCCGTAATAGTAACCATCTGCGTGTGGCTATGGAGGACAGTGTTTGGCGTCCTTGTTATTGACATAGCAAACGAAAAGAGCTTAATACGAACAAATTTGTGATGGTGAATAGGAGCCCCACTCCAAGAGTGCAGTGATCGCTGAGGTGTGAGTTTAATAGTTCAAAACAAGGGTAGCGTTGGGTTGGTATGAAAGCTTACTCGGCGAAGGCGGATAATTCATTAGCCATTAAACAAAGAGTATCCGAGTAGTGCTAGAGACATACCCGCAATGTGGTGGCATTCGTCATATATCTTACCCTCCCGTTTACGGCTATGATGTGGAGGGTACAAGACGTAGCTCGTGGGTATCTCTGTATACCCGAGAGGATATCCTTGCCTTTACCGCCAGAATAATGAATCGTGCCCCTGGTTCAGTTTGTTCTAACTCGTAACGAAAAATCCTGAAATCTGTTTATGTCCGCTTAATAACCTAATTTCATTTGAAATCATCGTCCGTTCAACACGGATTAGAAATTATTTTGAGTCTATCCTAGTCCGTGGTGCTATCATCTGGAGCAATGTTCTCAAGCATATTAGCAGAAGTAGTTGCGAAATACAGTAGTAATCTACACATAATCTACATCCCTAGTCAACAGAATAATGTTCATGTATGATGAGACCCTCTCGGGGGACGAGCGTTCTACACCCTCGTCCCCTGGCCCGCCCACCCCCAAACCTCTTGGCTTGCTCGAGAGTCCATTGGCTGCCTTACGATATAGTGGAGACGCAGACATTTGCCACGCCTCTGTTTAAAAGGCGGGGGTAGAACGCCACTCTGCCGACCCTCTGTCTCACTCCCGAGTAGGATGATTCAAATTATTTTTTTATTTTGTCTGTCATATAGGTAGTAACTATACGTAGGATTTGCATCAAGCATTTTCGAATATCCGATCGGATTTACCTGGTTTCGAGTTATCCTAAATCCGCTTCGACCGAAAATAGCATTGTATAAATCATACGAAAATCCAGGATCTGGCTTAGTGAAGATTACCCTTATCTAAATCATCTGAAAATCCGGGTGTTTGAAAAAATTATAGATCCGAACTACCAGATTATCCGAGAAATCGGCGTTGAATCCAATCTATAATAGTGACATACCAGGGCAATGAACTACTTCTCCTGACTAGGCTCACAAGTAAGGTTTTGTAGCGCTTCATAATGCGTCAATGTTAAAAAGTTTGAGTATTTCTATACTAACTCTACTACTAATGTTGCAGACCGTACGAGAAATCTTGAACATTGTTGCCTATTTCTTACACATTATATGATGCTTGAGGTTACTCTGCTCGAAGGCTTATTTAAGTGAAAGAGTATGTTGTTCGTATTTTAGATTCGTAGTCTATGATTGAATTCCAACATCTCGATACCGTTTTTTGAGCTTCTCGGGATGACAGGCAGCTTTTGGTAGATTGAATTTAAAAGGGAGTTGTTTTCGTTGTTGAAGTGCTGGCTGTTAAAGTATGGGTGCACGTTAATGGAGCTATCATCAGTAATGTTGCTTTACCTTGTAGAACCTATGTTCGCTATTATCAGACGCGGATGCTAGGAATTAGGCACCTTAACAACGTCTTTCGTTTTTGTTGTCGTCGTTCCAGTGAAAATTGGATACCGCGCGACTCTGTTATTCCTTAGGATATGCGCTTGATTCTCATGGTATAGCGGATACACCTTGAATACAAGTTTACCTATACGATATGATGACTTCTGGGGTCGACGATGGTCGCGATCTGTGCTCCATCGTTCCAGAAAATTCTACAATTGATTTACCTACCCATATAGATGAAAATTTTCGTTGTTTTTATTGCGATTAGAAGGCGAGCTTATGTCAGTTATGAAGTGCTTACAAAAATTCATTCAGTCGAAGGTAGCTGTCATGTTCAACTCCCTTAGTTGCCCTCGGTGTGAACAAGCGCTTTTAGTTTTCTTGCTGAGATCGTTACAAGATGGTTATGCAGCTTTATTGGGAAGCGTTTTGTCCCCCCCCCCCATCTCTCTACCCATTTTCTCAATGATTTCCCCATTTCAGTGCGTTAGCGCTTATCTGCCATAATATGTATTCCTTTACAAGTCGCGTAGGTTTTATGTGCATTTATTTTGGGAGGCTTCCAAGTGCATTGATTTGGAAGCTGTCATGACTTATTTGACATCTCCTTCTACGTCGTGGTTCAGGAAATTTCACACAGTTTGTGAGTACAGTCGATTTATTCGCTTATCAGTTTATCTCAACTTTCAGGACGAGCTGAATCGGCTTGCTGCTAAATTCCACCTAGCTAATGCAGATATTGTTGGCAAGCTTCCCACAGATTTCGAGACACCAAAGGTTTTTGTTATTTCTTGTTTCTGTGAATAATAAGCCACATATTTCCGCTTGTGTTTTCTACAAAGTTTTTTATCGAAGAGCCCTTGCAGGTCGATTCTTCGGTACAAACGCTGCTTGAGGGAAGCTCTCTTCAGAAGATGATTGAAGACGTGCAAAAAGAGAAGGCCGCATACTTGGCCGCGAAGGAAGCGAAGAAAGCCGCTGAAGCTGCTCGTCTCGCCGCTCTTAAACAATAGATGTAGTGCAAAGTGTAGTCAGCGTTGAGAAAATAAATCTCGTCATCGTGCATGTGCCTGTTTTTGCAGCTGTTGAAGACATAATCGATACCTGAAGTCTGCTGTTGTTTTTACGAAGATAGATCGATGTGATAGATGAGATCGACGGAGTCGCTGCGTATATTTAGCAGGTATGATGTTAGGATAGCGAGGAACACTGTAGAAAAATGGGCGCAGGTCCGCTTGTAATCGAGCTGGTAGCAGTGTTTGTTCTGACGGCGTTGATTCTGAACAAGGTATGTGCTTGAATGCTATGCTTGTTGATCAGTCAGTGGGGTGAAATCGTGGAGCATGACTGAACAAGATGAAGGCTATCTAGCTACCATAATAAGTTGACGGTTTCCAAATTTTCTGAAGCTGGTCTGAAACCGTAGAGAGCGAACACCTTTAATGCAGGAGAAAGCTAAGCTTGGGGTGTGAACTGTAGGCACATTTCTTGATTTGTTTCAGAACGTAACCCTAATGAAAAGGATAAGGATAAAGGACGACGTTGTTCAAGCCCTTTTGGGATGCGCCACGCATTCTACTTCTACGGGATGTCATGGAGGCGGAATGAATGCGTATTTGGCCATACAATGACTTGCGGTGGCCAGCCGATGAACAAGTCAGCGCTCTATCCTTCCCAGACAAGTCTGGTGCCAATTCACCGAACCCAGAAGGATGCAAGGCTTGATCGGCCTGAGCGGGAAATCCGAACCAGGAACCTGGTATCGGGTGCAGGCGACCGTCGGCGCCTCGTCCGACTGCGCTACACGCGCCCAACCCTAATAAAGAACCATAAATAACGCACAGAGCTAGAAGTTGAGCACTGTGCTAAAATATTGCTTTGAGCAATAAGTATCCAGCGGAGTTTCTTTTTATTTAAAAAACCAACCCACCATATATTTCTATAGCGACAAGAACTCAATCAGCTGCATAGCCCCTCTTTGTCTAATCCGGCATGTCTCGATTCCCTTGGGGGATAAGTAGATACTATAGTTGTGCTTTTGAGAAATTTTATCGAACGAATAAAAAATGGACGAATAAATTTGATGCCGAAAATATTCGAGCGAATGAGCGGACGACTTTCTTCGATCTCGAAAATTTTCGAGCGAAATAACGAACGAATTCATTCGATCCTCATTTTTTCGAGTGGTCGAAAATCGAAGAAGCCCTATTTTTCGTTTATTCGAATAATTCGTGTGGTCGAGCAATATGTTCGAATCAGTTCAGTGCTTAAAGACTGGAAGATTACTCGATATTCGAATAAAATCATTCGATTTTCGAATATCGCTTTCTGATATTCGAATTCGAACGAATATTCGACTTTTTAAAATCATCGATGTTCGTTTTCGAACGAATTTTTGGAAATCTAGAAGTATGAATATTCAACTATTTGAATTAATTATTCGAATATATTTGTTCGAGCACAACTATAGTAGATACCTGGGTCAATGTCGCGAAAGTTGGCAGCATTCAGGGTGGATACCCGCCAGCCAATCACAGCAGAGCAAGATACCGACTGAACACAGGTCAGCCAATCAGGGTTGCTGTTGTACACGCCCTGTCTAAATCGCACGAGCCTTACTATGCGGCCTGAGTGGCTGGTGCGCGCTCGCCTAGTGATGCCCAGCTTTGCGACATGGACCCTTGATGTTAAGTGATTGTTTTCCAGCGATCCTAAATGGACAGCGCAGCGCTTCTGTTATGTCGAAGAATCTCGGCCATCTATAACAGAGCTCGCTTTCTTGATACAAATACTTCGTTTGAATTCCAAAGCCCTTATTCATGTTGCCGTCGGCTTGGCGATCAACGAGAAAACTCTGATGATGACAAGGCGAATGATTCATTTGACTAAACAATGTTTTCTTTCGAACACCCTCCTTGTGAGAACCGGTCCGTTGAAGAGGGAATTTGTCAGAACCGGAAGAATATGAATCAGCGCAGTAAAACGATAGAACTTTCGGATAGGGCTTTCGGATGCATTTCTGTGAACAGCAAGTGAACTTCTTTCGGGCAGTGTCACAAGGCGAGCTGGCGAAGATTTCGCCCTCAAAACAAGTCGATTTACTTCCATGGAGACAAAAAGTCTTGGGTGTAACCTGCAGAAGGGGAGATCCTCACTCCTCATTCTCGTCATTTTAGCACCATTTCGATGGTTTTGCGATTCTTCAGAACCAAGAGCCATCGTTTAATTTTATGAAGTGTGTGCCAAAATTACTACAGGCTTTATTTCGGCTGAGGCTTCGTTGTTTACGCTTTTTTCGGGATCAAAAGAAGTCTAGAAGATTTTATGAAATCATTCCTCAAAACGCCTAGATGAAGCGGCATGAGCTAACCTCTTAGGTGGTTGCGAAGGAGGAACATCGGTCCCTACAGATGAAGGAAGCGTGGGTGAAGATTTCAGCCCTCGACACCGGCCGTTTACTTACCATGGAGGTCAAGAGGACCTCTAGGGCATCTATTGCATCTGAATTTTCCTTGAAAATGCTACTCTATGCGGTGAAGTATCTTTGGAGAGCAACTTCATGAAATGTTTTCGACTTTTTTGCACCGATGAGGAGGCGGAAGTGCCGAGACGTGCGTGGAAATAAAGCCTGTAAGTGTCTAGGCTTAGCTTATAAAACCCTGCCCTCATATCTTTGCGTTCAACAAGCTTAGGTTCATTAAAAGTCGAATTTGAACCAGTCAATCATAAGTATCTGTCAGTTTTTTTTGCTCTATCTCTAGGATAGCTTTAGAAAAAAAGAATGGAATAGTGATCATTTCTTTCGAGGTGTAGAACTGAAGGATGATGTTGGGCAGTGGTTCACTCTCTTTCTCCTCCATGTATATCAAGAAAATTTATCTAAAAATCGTTGTAGTTAAAAGTTTTGACAGCAAAACAAGGGCGTTTCTGTAGAAAGACATTGAAATTCACCGGGGCCCATGACAAAAGCTGAGAATTATGCAAGATGTAAACAGAAGATCTCCTGGACCTCCGTCAAATGAAGGTATCGCTTTTAGTATGCCGACTGGCGTCGTCATCATTTTATCGTCATGCTGTCGACGTTCATCGGCTGGTTCTTCTCCTTCGTAATCATCTTCGTACTTCCACTAGATGTCGCTATTGTGAGTAACTTGCTTATCCGTTTTTGACTATTTTTTCAAGCATTTTGTAAAGCAAAGTGTCTTCGTGGAGTTCATGTGCAATTTTTAGACGTTCTACAACAGATGTGAAGTGGAGCATTTTCGACAGCTGAACTCAACCGGTGAATCCGTCTACTGCGAGAAACCGGGCGGCTACGTACCAGACACCGTTCTGCTGTACTTATGGAGGGTGGTGTACTGGACTGCGCAAGTCCTTACGTGGTTCGTCTGTCTCTTCTTATTGGAGTTGAACTTTACGTTCTGTGCTATTTTTATGGTTCGATTGAAAGGTCGTCTTTCAGGCTTGTGCTTCCCTTTATGCAAAGCTACGTGAATGCTGGGGACTTCACGACCGCCGGCAAAATGCGTGCGGCGCTATTTAACAACGCTGTTTATTATGGTCTCTACATGATGGCCTTCATAGTGCTTCTGGTGTACGCTATCATCAAAGGAGTTGTAATCAACACGTGAGTTATTGATGTGAGCTGTGCGAATCATATAAGCGTTTTATGATATCGAATCGTTTTGCAGGGAACATTTGAAGGTTATCCTCGTATCCGCCTCAAATACATGGGGTCTGTTTTTGCTGGTTGTGTTGTTGGGGCATGGATTCGTGGAGCTTCCGCGGAGCTTGTGGCACATGGGAAATCGAGGTTAGATTTGACTTTAGATTTTCGTTGTAGTTTCTTCTCAACTTGAGCGATTTCAAACGGCAGCTGGTTACAAAGCTCCTTGATTTCTCCTTGTCTTCTATTAATAACTACAAAAAGCTTTATCGAATGTGACAACACGCGCATTCCATGCTCCTCATAGAAGCTGAATTACTTTCCATTCATCAGATATATCGAAATTCTGTTGTATTGAACCAATACGCATGTTGTCTCAAAAGAAAAAATGTCCGATGCTTGAACGATTCCAAGTACTAGGAAGAGAAAATTGTAGGGTCTGGTTTTATGCTAAGATTGTGATATCTAATAACTGTCCAGCTTCCTGCAATCTTTTCGGAGTTATTCAGAGTTTTTTCGGAGTTGGGTTGGTAGCACCCCTGCTTGGATCTATGGGCTGTAGGGCTGCTAGCTATATTTGTTTATTTGTTTATGGAGTGACTGGTATCCCCGGCAGGCCATTCCTCTAGAATGTCTTCATAAAATGGCCATTATTTTTGCACGAACAGGTCACTTCTCAAAAAACGTCCCTTTAATTCCGAAGAGGCAATCAAAACGCAGGTGTGTAGCGCTCGCTACCACCGGATCAATGAGTTGGCGGAGATCCGTCAAAATGTCCTTCTGGAGACGGCCATTATTTTTGCGCAGACACGCGGAGATCGACATTAGCCTATCCATGCTATCCCGAAGAAGCGTCGAATGTCGCTCGGAATCGCGACCCAAATGCTGGCACAGAATCGATGAGTTGGAGGGATCCGTTAAGTGTCGACCCAAAATGGTCATCATTTTCGAGCGCGCAGCTCATCGCTTAGGTATCCATTCGCCTGATTCCATAGAAGCGATCAAGACACCAGGCTGAAGCGCCACTACTCACTATCACCGTATCCGACGCAATCTGGGATAATTCGGATCCGTTATTTTTTGAAACCTTTTAGAAAGAAATTCTTTTGAAGAGCCCGGATCTTGAAGTGATTCAGATAAGGGTGGTTTTGGCTAGAACGGATTTTCGGATGATCCAGATAACTCGGGCGCGTGTAGCGCAGTCGGAGGAGGTGTCGGCTGACTCGTGCACCCAATATGAGGTTCTTAGTTCGGATTTATCCTCAATGCCATCCAATATTCCATTCCTCCGGGGTCGGTGAATTGATAGCCTGGGAAAGACAAAGCGCTGAATTGATTATCGGCTGGCCACCGCAAATCATTGTATGGCTATATGGGGATTCAAATCGCCTCTTCAACATGCCGCAGAAAAAGAATGCGTGGTGCATTTCATTCGAATTGATTAACGTCGTCCTTTATTTCTATGCTAGTTCTTTCGAGATCCTGTGATTATGCACCTAGTTTAATTTTAGACCTAGTCCACTGATTCATTTATTTATTTACTTCGTACACATATGGGTGCACCACAATAGAAGAAACAGTCAAAACTCCATTAAAAACTATCGTCATTATGTCAAGAACGCAGTAAAAGGAACAAAGAGCGAACACGAAGCAAGGCATAACTAATGAGAGAACTGAGGGGTTTTAATTGATTTGTTAATAATACTGATCCTGAAATTCCTGATAGACTCGAAGAATAGGTACAGAAGTGCACGTCTTCAACAGTTAAGCTATCAGCAAATTATTGTTTTTAGATTATCGGCTGAACAAGACGTATTTCAACATTGACAAAATGTCCACCGATAAGAACGAGGCTGAAGAATCCGTCAAGGAAGCCTACAGGTATGGTCGGAAGTCGTTGGTAGTCTCGTTGGGACCTATCGTTTCTTCTTCAGAGAAACGCGTGCGGTTCTTAATGTTTTAAAGAATGAACATGGAGCGAGAGAACATATACAGATAATTCTTTCGAAATTTCCTGAGGAGGTATGTACTCTGTTCTTACGTCCATTGTAAAATTCACATATCCATTCGCAGGTGGTCGAAGAGTTGTTTCCTGCACGAAATGCCATGGAGTTCAGTAGCTTAAGTGCAGCCGATATGCGTGCGGTGAACTCGGATAAGTTCTTGGTAAGTTTGTGGCGTTTTCGCGTTCAATGCAATGAACTAAATCATTCTTTCGCAGATTCGACTCCATAAAAGGGTGATCTCATCTATTCAGTACCACCATCGAACGACGGCAGAGTGGAGGTAGGAATTTTCGTAAGCATACGTACTAAGGCGCTCTTCTTGTCACACTGTTTGTTGCATAGTCTGGCTATTATACATTGGATCCGAGTGAATCATTTTTGGATGCCCGATTCGGATAACCCGACCCGAATCATCCAAAAACCCGGTGTTCCCGAAATCGTCGTTATCCGAATCACCCAAAAATCCGGGGTCCACAAAATCGCCGTTATCCGAATCATCCAATTATCCGAAGATTTTCGGTTGGATCTAATGTATATTGGCTATTCAACTACAGAGGCTTGATTCACTTTTTCCATCCAGAAGTTGCCAATTGCTAGTCCTCATCAATTTTTTTTTCTTACCAGTCCTTACCAACGTTCATACCAAGTACAGGGTGTCCCGAAATTACGTTCCCAAGTATTCGCCGTCATAAAAGCGGAACTAAAAGAGATTAGAGCACGAAATTCTAGCATAACTTTATCAACATGTTTGCAAACACAATCACATTATCAGATCTCAAAACGACTTCCTCCGGCACGGATGCAGGCCTTCAGACGACGCGGAAAGGCATCCAGCGTGGCACGCACGTATTCCGTTGGCATTTCTTCCCATGCCATCAGAAGGCTTTCTTTCAGCGACTCGACCGACCGATGTCTTTCAGAATAGGCTTCGGTCTCCAAGTAGGAGCAGATAGAGTAGTCCATAGGGTTGAAGTGCGGGCTGTGCGGAGGCCATTCTTCCGGGCTGATAAAGTCAGGAAGCTTGTCGTGACATCAGCGCTGTACGATCGTCGATTGATGAGGTGGTGCCGAATCCTGCTGGAAAATGAGCGGCTTTTCCTTGAAGAAGGTCGTACTTCAGGGAATCTTCAAACCTTGTTCAAAGTACATTTTCGAGTCCATTTTCTCTCTTTTTTACGAGAACCAACGGCGATTTTTCCGCGTAGGTGACAGCGGCCGAATGACTGAATCCGGATGTCCGCACCGTTCATGGATCCCTCCCGCTTTGCTAGTTTCAGCTACTGTTCTAGCAAGCACACAGTCATTTTGGCGGTTCTGCGCTGCTTCGACAGTAAACAATTTTCGTCTGAAAAATGACATCGCGGTGGCGTGCCGAGCTGAGACGCTGGATGACTGCCTTACATTTTCTTTCACGATTCTTCAACAAGTGTGGGAGAAGAATGTGAGCCTTCTGACAGCTGTAAGACCTTAGTCCTGGCTTCTCATTGACATAGCGGCTCATGGAAGATTTGCTAACTTCTATCTGTTGCCATCATCCGCAAAGATCTCTTGGATTACTCCGTACCAGATCACGAACACGTTTGACATTCTGAGTTGAATTTGGAGTAGCTGATCTTCCTCTCCCAGTTCGATCGTTCAATGAACCGAGCTCCTCGTATCGTTTGATGGTGTTGGAAGCCCTTTTCCTACTCTCCGAAAGCGTCTTCGAGATGGGGCTCACCGATGCTCTGTTGATATGCATCGTGATGATGGGAACCCTCAAACGATGGAAAGGCGACACTTTGTAGCTAATCAGTACTGCAACTGGATATTTATCGTCTGACATCACGGTGAACACATCTAGCGCGGGAAACTAAGACAGTACATTATTGACGCTTGGGTTAAGAAAAATGATAGGTCAAACATGTGAGAACGTAATTTTGGGACACCTTGTAAAATTTTGTCGAAGCAAATCCATGATCCACGTTTTTAGATCGCTAATAAAGCAGGCACTGCTGTTAGAGGATCTCGCCCAGGCCGAAATCTCAGGAAGGCTGGAATCGGACTCGTGCAGTATTCTTCCCGAGAAAATTCGCTACTTCTTTTTCATCGTTGCACAGCGACCACTGTGCAAGGTAGCTAGCACTATACCATGGTTAGCTAGTTCATTGACAAACGATGCATTCAGATTCTGTCTGTGCTGCTGGCTGCCATGACGATACTGATACTGATCAGTGAATGCACGTTTTTCATTGTGAACCCAACACTGACGCCAGCCGGGCTCGTTGTGGACTACGCGGCGAAGCGGTTCCATTACAAATACACACAGGTGCCTCTAATCCAATCCTGCTTCTGCGATTCCACTTTACTTATTGCAATGTTCAGATTGTGGCGGTTTGTATCATTTGTTATCTGTGCTGCTGTGCGTATTTCACCGTGTTCCGACTGAAGATCTACCGCTATTATCACCTGGATCCTAACCGACATACCGACGGCAACAGCTTACTGTTTAGTGCGATGTAAGTTATAATCTTGCATTTTCAAGTATTTGTTAATATGTGCAGGTCGTTCGAAGAAACACTTTTCTCTAGGCTACCGCAAAACTCTGTAGCTCATTTTACTTTACACAAAGCGGAACCAGAGTGATCTAATAAGCTTATGGTCGAGATGGATAAGATCTGTACTCGTCAAGGATGTTGAGATGTTATTGTTGTGTTCTTGATTGGTACTGTAAAAGTCGTTCGTGTGGAGTTTTATAGCTGACGAGTACACCTTTTCTGGCGATTCGCTTCGATAAACCACCGCGGAAGCATTTTACTGACCAGTATTAGAACACGAACTTTGAAACCATTCCTCAGCTTCGAAGCGAAGCTAAAAATAGGGTATGCTCGTCATTTTGATTGAAGGTAACGTTTTTTTTTGTTGTTCACTGAAACAGTCCAGAGCGTTTTATGGAAATAGAAATTCATGGACTGCGTTTTCAGGTTATCATTCGTAGTTGTTTCAGTATTAATTAGTTATGTCGTATCGAAAAAGTGATACGAGTCAAAGGTACGGTGGTGAAATGTATGCATATGATGGTTAAATTTTAGCGTGACCCACAATTCTCTATTTCCAGAAAATGTTGTAGAGTACTCCAGTAAAGCAAGAAGGGATTCCCTAGCCCGGGGGCCACATAACTAAAAAGTATTATATGTAACAAATCCACTTGAGACTTACTGAGCGGCTCCTGCGGAACAACATAAGACCCTAACCAAGAAAAAGTCACAATGAAAAAAAACGAAAAATTACATTTGTTGCGGTTGTAAGCAGGCAAAGTTGTGTGCCCTCCTCACCATGTTGGATCCTGGTTATAACATGTCAGGCGGCGGTCAGCACACGGCATGCGGCTTCATGCGCCCTATTCACCATGTTAGAATCTGGTTATAACATGTCAGCCGGCGGTCAGCACGCGGCATGCCTCCATTCCAAGACCTTTGTGAACCGCGGCATTTTTTTTGCTTTTTCAATCGTTTTTGGTTTCTTTTAGGTTCCAGCTCGTTCTCTAGGAGGCGCTCGATAAGTCTCAATTCCTTTTGATACCTACTTTTTAGTTATGTGGCTCCCCGGACTAGGATAGATCCGAAAAGTCTTCTCTGACTGAGAATTAATCAGGATAAAGGGTAAAGTACAGCGCTAGTCAGTTCCTGTTGGGATGCGCCACACGTTCATCTTCTATGGGATGTAGTGGAGACAATATGTATGCGTATTTGGCGAATACGATGAACTGCAGTTGTCGGCCGTTATACATGTTAGTACTTTATCGCTCCGATACCATTCTGGTACTATTTCACAGAGGCCAGAGGGACGGAAGACTTGATTGCCCTATTCGAGAAATTAGAACCAGGGACCTAAAATCGGGCGCACGTGACAGCCGGCTGCCCTTCCTCGCTCTTCATGCCCATACCAAGAATTACAGGGTGCAACAAAATAACGTGGACAAGATTTTTTGTCATAATTATAAAACAACCAACAATTCGAAAAAAAAACGATGACTAATTTGCAACAACATAAACATTAAGGTACACCATCCTGAAGTGGTTTCGAAGTGGCCTCCCTTGGAGCGGATGCAAAGGGCCAAATGTTTCGCGAAGTTTGGGGCGATCAGGGAGTGGCTGGGAACAGATTCTGCTGAGAAATGCGAAGCTGTTCACCGTGGAGCAGGCGCACAATCGCCAAAATGATAAGATCTGGTCTACAGAGGCTCCAAGCAGTTAGCTCTGCTATCGTCCAACACCGCCAGAACCCACAATCGGCAATGGTTTGGAGCGGAATCATCCCTCTGGCAGGACCCCTCTGGTCTTCGTGGATAAAGGAGTGAAAATCGAAAAAGATGTGCACCAGCGAGACATCCTCGAGGCCGTAGTTCTTCCTTGGGTCCAGTAGCACTTCGGTGATGCCCATTGGACGTTCCAACAGGACCCTGCCAGCGAGCGTAGGGCGAAGAGTACGCAGGCGTGGTGCAAGGCCAATTTCCCCGATTCCACCACGCTTTCGGAATGTCCGCCGTACTCTCCGGATTTGAATCCGATGGACTACAGTGTGCGGGCATTTTCAAGACTAGGGTCTGCGCCAAGCGCCACCGCAGTTTCGAGTCCCTGAACGAATCCTTACGCCAGGAGTAGGAACGATTGTTTCCTGATTACCTGCGGCCCATCGCCCCAAACCTCGCGAAGCGTTTGACCCTGTGCATCCACTCCAAGGGAGACCACTACGAAACCACTTGAACGTGATCTACCTTAATGTTGGTATTATTGTAATTTAGTTGTTGTTTTCTCGAATTGTTGGTTACCTTATAATTATGAAAAAAATCTTGTCCACGTGTTCACCCTGTAATATGGATTTCCAATTCTTAGTTTCTCATCGAAGCTCTAGATCAGACTTAAGGTTTATTCTTAGTCTCGGGTAATCAAAATGTTTGCTTAAACAATTGTTCGAAATGGAAATTCGCTAGAAAACGTTATTTAACGGTTGTAAAACTTCCCACCAATCAAGTAAAGATCATGAAACATTCGATGAGTACATGGTGCAGCTTCAGTTACTCTTCAACCAGAGAACTTTTGCTTGCTTATTCTTTTAAATAGGCTATAACGCTTTGTCGTTTCTAAAGGTGTAAGAGATTTATTGTCACTTAAACGATGCGAGCTCTTTTTGTAGTACACCCTAATAACCTCTTTTGCCTGAAACCTAACACATTGGAATCACGGAACACTGTTCATTGTATAAGCTTCATTTCAGCCTTCTTTGTCGCCTCACTCCGCCATTGTGCTTGAATTTCCTCGGCATGATTCATTTGGACTCTCACATAACGTTAGCCAAGGATTTTGGTGTAGAAACTCAGTTCACTAAGGTGAGATTTGTTGTCTTATGTGGTGAAAATGTACGAGAATAAGGCATAAAAGTAATAGGCATCACCGAGTGCAGCTCCCGTACTCTATAAATTGCCAAAGATTTCAATGTTTATTGTGCAGATGTTTGTTGATGGACCAGGTGGTTGTGGGATAGAGGATAAAGATGCAAATAAAATTGGATGGGACATATCTGTATGAACCTCCCTTGCGCTAGTATAGAGCTCTCTTTCGGTTGCTGAAACCTGCCAGACTTCGACCTCCTCCTACGTCCTTACAGACGGCTGTATTAGTGCCGTGGAGGATGTGAATTAGCAGTTAGCAAGAAGCAGAACGAACGTTTCGGGAAAGCCTTTCGAAGACTAGTTGTCTGTTGGATGTTAGACGTCTGTAGCAGATGGTAGAAGGATTTTGAGCAACGTAGTGGCTGGAGGTTTGAAAAAGGCCTTCTGGGACATTAGGGTAGTTTATGGTTTGTTGAAATGCTGCCTTTTCTATCCACGTCTGTTCTAAATAATGTGAACTATTTCAGTTAATGGGACATCTTGATGTCCTGCCCATACTTGCCAAAGGAATTAACATATACCTGCCTATCTGCATTCTATTGTTCTGCGCTGTCACATACTACAAGTGAGTAAAGATCGATCGTTTTTCTTCGAAGTAGTCCAGTTCTACAAGTGTTTTTAAGGCTGGGAACATACCTCCTGCACAGCCTTGGTTTCGACCAGTTTGTTGCGTCGGATGAATTCACACAGGATATGGTGGCCGCGGGAAAAGCTCTTGTACAGCTGGAGAGAAGCTCGATGAGGAGGCACAAGGAGCGGTTCAGGAGAGAAGAGCAGTGGACCGGTCGTTTGGGTAGGTATTTGCACCAACGGGAAAGCGATTGTTGCTGAACAAGCGTCATTGGGGAGCGTGCAGGATAATTTTCACCAGGTGAGATATGAAAATCGACTTTGGAAGGTAAAAAGTTCAATCATATGAAGGATTATCCAAGCATTTAATGTTGTTTCGCATTGTTGTTCTCTTTCAGGAGCTTTACGACACGATCGACGAGGTGTTCCAGAGGATGAACAGCCGATAATATCTGCTGAGGAAGGGTGTTCGGATCTCGATTCGTGGGTGCTTCCTGCGCCGGTTAATCGCGACTCAGAGAGTACTACTCGAAAGGAGCATCCTCAACCGAAGCATATATTCGACGACATGTGACAAATCCGCAGCTCTCACAGATACACGCGGATGCATAGTCTACTCTTCTTCGTAGCACTCATGATTTACAGATCCACACTATCTTATCTAGTCATAAGCAGTATTGTTCATAGGTTTCATACACTATTAGGACCTCCACGCACTTTCGCCGACGCTGTAGCACTGTCCTGAACGACGATGTGAAGACAAAATGTTTGATCTAGCATGAAATCTTGCTGCGTAGGCCCTTCACACTTCAGCTAACCAGTCTTGGTATAGCAATTGTAGCTGCGGCAGCTATGTTTTGTTTCTTAACCCATTGACGACCGCGCGGCCCAATTTCGGCCCGCAGTTTTTCTGTCGCGTGGGACCGCGCGGCCCAATTTCAGCCCGCGGTTAAAAAAATGTTCGCTGCGGCGCACTTCCTCGATTTTTCATAGTTTACTAGTATTCATTAGATTCGTTGGATCCTACCAATGCTACCTGCACAGTGGTCCGAGAATCATTTACTTCTAACGAAAGCTTCGATAAAAAAATCAGCACAACACACTATTCAAACCTCAAACAAATAGATACTACTCACGAGCAGCTACGTATATCTTACAAAAATGATCATGGTTAAGACATCTAGTCAAATTTCTTGCGAAAAACTTGAACCCAATTTAGAAAAAATATTTCAAACACTTGCTACATCGTGTGGTCACCTTATTTGCACGATTCGTGACGAACGTGCACCCTTTTCTGTGCTGACCTTTTTATAGCAGGAAATACATCTTCTACGTTTTGCTTCGAACCTGTTCCGGCCTTTCCCAATATGTGGCTCACCCACTGGAGAGGGAGCTTCATTTGAAATACCGTGAAGTAGTGAATGCACGAGATTCGAGCCTCAAGGCTTTCCCAGCGCGCGGTCCCACGCGTCAGACACGCGATTTGCCTCGCGGTCGTCAATGGGTTAAAACTTAGGTGGCGCGTAGCAGTGGTTAAGGTTCTGTCTACACTTTAAGCCAGAACACCGAAGATACCGTCACCTTTGCTCTATTTCCGGTCGCTCTGCCCCAGTCCTTCAACCGTGAGAGGTCCCGACTGGATTACCTGTACTACCTAGCTTCGCGACCTATGCCGCTCTTTAGGCCTGCAACAGAATTTTGCTGCATAAAGCCGCATGCATACTCGGCAGCGGCGGCAGCGGCAGCCGTGATTAAGCGTAGCATAGGGGCATCGATTCCCGCCAAATCGATTACATCCTCAGCGGGAGCAATTCTTGAACGTTTATGGTTAAAGTTAATGTAGTTGCAGTCCTCGGATGCAATACACCACAGTGCAATACGCGGCGGCAGAATGTCGGCCACAATAGGAAGGAAGAGGAACAGATAGCGGTGCGGTACGACAAAACTCTGTGCGCAATCGCAGAACAGAGGGGTTGGTAAAATATATATACCTAGTGAGACAATATGTAAGCAATACAAAACCGCTTACCATTTCACCTCAATCGCGCCGGCCCCATGGTGGTTGGGGGGTCACCCGGATAACCCATAGCCGGAGGGTTGGAGATTGCCTTAAAAATTGTAATTCCTCCCTTCAGCGGAGGATAGCGCAGAACAGAATACTACTGTTTCATTTGCCCCATATTTTGGCAAGGGACGCGAATCCGGGGTGTGGCTCGAGTGACACACCCGTGTTAAAACTGCCTACTTCCTGGAGTTCCCTCCCTTGCACAATTCGGAAGCAAATAAGACACGAATATGTGATCGAAATGAAGAGGTAAGACTGCATTTACATTCGCTGCATGTAGCTACTCGTCAAGCTTGCCAGCCACGGCATGCTATGGTGACCTCCACCCCCACCAGCCCCCCTCCCCGACCCTACTTGCGTCAAAACGACCACAGCGGCTGCGCGCCACCGATCCGCTGCGGGGAGTGGACACGAAGGGCTAGAATCTCTGATTTTGCGTGCGCAACAATGCGCGAAGTAGGCTTCCGCTACAGGACCCGCCCTGATAGTAGGGCGCGTACATTAAATTTTCCCCAGGAGTTCCCCCGGAAACTGAGCTAGCTGGGTATTTTTCTTGTTATTTTTCCTGTATAGTGGCCTGACTGAGGTGGATTGTTTGGTTTGAATGACTCACCTAAAATATGCTCAGTCACATCATAGGTGATTCATTGAATTTTACCAACCCCTCTATTCTGCGACTGTGCTACACTCTGTTCCACTCACCCACACTAAGGCCTCGTGCATACTTTCGATGGAATCGCGGTGATGAGCTTCGTGGAACGAGGCGAAATGATGTGGAGTTCTCAGTGGTCGTTGCTCTGCAAGACAGCGTGGCAGCAATCCGCTCAGAATCAACACTAAACAACGCTCGCGGCGCGAAAAAGTATGCCAGGCCGGCGATGGATCCGAGAAGCATCGCGCATTCCGGTCGCTATGCTGCGGCGACCGCAGCGGTTCGCGTTGACTGTTCGGCCGTCTGCCGCCTATATACGGTTTTCGACCCTGGATCTCACGATGAAGTAGCAAAGTCATGGAGGTGGGAGCGGTCCGTGTTGGCGCATGGTGATGAAGTGCGCTTGGATGCGTACTTACAGGCCTATCACGGCTCTTCTATCCGCTGTCGCTGTCGCTCCCGTTGCTGCCGCCGCCTGCTCATACTTCCCGTTGGCAGTCGAGCAACGGTAGCGACAGCGCTAGCGTGGGAGCGAGTACTACTGCTGCTGAAAGTCGGAAAAGCTCGAGATTTGGTCATGCGTTCTTCAATTCAATCTACTATCCAAAGTGTCCTCAATGAGTTTTAGCTTGAGAGGCAGAGAGTGGTACCGTTCGCTTGATGGCGAGAACGCGCCCTTCCAAGGTTCTTTTAGATCTTCATGCCGATTGAAAGGAAATTAGCACTGTTTTCTGAATTCTCGCGGTTCAAACCATAGCGAACCTCATGGACCGTAGATATATGGAGTGATTGCCTCAATCGAGGTCTAGAAAGAAAGTGTTATCAGCAGGAGGGCGCTTGGAGTCCGGATTTCAACGGTCTTTCTCCCATGGGCTTCTTTTGTGTAGTTACGTTCAATACGCTCCGCTAGCGCTCCCTTCGCTGCCGTTGCGAAGTTTGGACAAGCTCTGTGAACAGCCGCCGGCGCAATGATAGGGTGGCAGACCATGGGCTTCGACCGCCTTGAGCGTAGCAGTCGGATATGGTGACGTGGAATTTCCAACATTGTACGCAAACTGACACGTACGTACGTGTAATGCAAGTTGCAGCAAGAGGGCCTAGGTCAAACGGTATGTCACGGGCCAACCAAACGGATAAAAACTCGTTCACAAGTGGAAAATGCAGCGTCACCTCATACTTGTGTTTGAGTACTGATGGCTGCCCCTCCTCTCTTCCTTACATTGCGCCCAATAGTCTGGTAGTTTGTCAGAAGCCGCCGTTCGCCCAAATATTGAGGCCGATCTCGCTTTTACATCTACGCGTTCACCATGTCCTATATTACGTTCTCGAGGCTTCCCGTAATCTGTTTGACGTGTTCTGAGGCACGTTGAGTGCGTGAAAGCAAGCAAGTGCGTGCGTGAAATGACCGCTCGTGGCGTAAGGCCCCGTTTATACTTCGTCGCAGGGTGACGCGGCGCCACGTATAATGGCCATATTGATTGTGCGGCGCGATCGATCAATTTGACCTCTGCGTGGCCATCGCGTCGCGCCGCGACGAAGTATAAACGGGCCTTAACGGCGGAGGAAAAACGGCGACCTTGTATCCTTCTAGTCGGGACCTACTGCCGCTGTTCCCTTTCTCGTCTTCTATCCGCCCTCTAGCCGATCCCTGCCGCTGTACGCAAGAGCACGGGCAGAACGCCGCAGCGCCAATAAGGTTGTGAATCGTTATTGCCGCTGCCGCATTTGCGTCGCCGCCGGCCATTATCTTGCCGCAAAAGTGTGCGGTTGCAGCACAGTACCGCTCGCCGTCGTTTGCCGCAGGCGACAAACTCTGCGTCCCTGTCCTACGGTCAAGTCTGGGTCGCCGCTTTGCCGCAAAAGTAGGCGGAGGCCTTATTAAGCGCGTGTTACCACAGTTTCAGCATTAAGAGTGAAGTGTGAAGGAGCGTTCGCGTTAAAACCCCTAAGGAGTACTTACCCCATCCTGGTTTTAACGCATGCCTTTGTTCTCTATCGTGCGTCGCAGTACCGCAAAAGTGTGTGGAGTCCAATGTTTGTACTCTTTCTGTTGTGTGAAGTATGGGTGATCTCGGAATCTCAGAACGCAACATTTTGCCACCGCTGCTACATCTGTAGCATTTGGGTATTCTCATTCATCTTCTCGTATAGTTGGGTTTCACTGTTCTAGGTCACTGTTTAAAGTCTTCCATCCTGTCTTTTGCATTTGTTTTTAGATTTTTAGTATAAATCTGTTTTTCACTATTTTCCGAAGCGGCTGCCATGGGTATACTCCATAAATCTCTAAGAATTCGACATTTGCAGTACTTTGAAGTGGTTGTGGTCGGGAGACCAGATAGAATTCTTCCTCTAGCGGCGCAATGGAGCAGGAGCGGCTGGAGAGGCTCTTCGGGAATCCCTTTCTGCCTCCGAAGGCAGAACCAAAGCCGGAACCGGTGCGCGTTTTGTCAGCCGTTTTTATAGAGAATAGCGTTGAGTTCACTCCTGCTTAGGAATTCACATACACTCCGTCGGCCTATGTCCAGATGATTGATCAGATGATCGGATCAGGCTCTCGTCCATGGAATCCGGATCGAACACCCATTGTTCCGAAGCAGGTCAGCTGTTTTCCGTGCTTTTCATCTACGCTTTCTCACCTCACGTTACGCTTGTAGTGGCACAACATGCAAATGTATGTGGAGTATAAAATGTTGATTTGTTCATCGGCTGTCCACCGCACTTCTCTTCGTATGAGCAATACTCATGTAGTTTGCCTTCATGATATCCCACTGTTCAGAACAAGGATGCAAATTCGAGCACGTCGTGCTTCTGTCTCCATGTGGTAGACCACAGCATATTCGAACACAACCTCAAACTTGGGTAAACAATCATAATAAATCTATACAGGGTGCGCCATAAATATGGTCACTCAATAAAAAGCGAATTACTCACGGGGAATTTGTCAGGGAATAGCGAAACTTCCTCAACAATTTACTAACAATCTACTTAACACGCAAAATGGATATCATCCAGTATGATCTTCCTTGGCACGAATGACAACCTTCAGACGCTTAGGGTAGGACTCAATGGCGGCACGCAAGGTTGCTTGCGGAATTTCCTTCCAGGCTTTTTCCCGTGAAGATTTCAATCCTCGAGTCGTAGTGCGCCTTTTAGCGCAGGCTTCACCCTCTAGAATGAACCAGCGCAGACTCAAACCTTACGAGTTTTTCGGCCATCCAGAAACAGGGATGAAGTTGGGAAAATTCCTTGCGCACCACTCCTGAGTCTTCTTGAACTTATGAGCGGGTGCGCCGTTCTGGTGAAAGGTCCATGTTGTATTTCCAGAGTGTTCTTGAGCCTAGGGAAGCAACTCCTTCATCACAATGTCGTTCACGTAGACATTGGTGTTGACCTTTGCTCCTTTTTCAACGAAAACCAATCGTGTCCATCTTGTGGCGCAAACTCCGGCCCAAACCATAAGGGAAGCTGCATGAGAGTTTCTGTTAACGGTGTCTGCATCCTCACCACTTTCAGCCAATACCCACGAGTTTTGGTGGTCAAAATGGTGCTCATTTGGTAAAAGATTCTTATCAGTGAAGAGCGTCGTGCAGTGGTCGTGCCGCTCGAGGAGTCTTGGACATTTTTTCTTCTTCCTTCCATCTGTGCAGGCGTTTGTCCGTGCAATTGACGGAACTTGTAGGGGTATAGTCCAAGTTCATTCTTAGCAACTCGCTTCATCGTCGTAGCCGATACGTTGAGGTCGGATGCCATCTTTCTCATGCCGCGGCCTGGATTCCACTTGAATTGTTCTTTCACGATTTTCCAAAGACTGCTCGTAGCTACGGATACCGGGCAGCCAGGTCGGGAACGATCATCGAGAGAATTACGTTCCACACAGCGATAGACTGTCATCTTGTGCAGCTTCAACAGACGAGCGATGTTGGGAACAGAAAGTCCTGCCCTTCTCGGATCCAAGATTGCGCCTCTTTGACAACAAGGCTTTACCATTTCTGATAGAAGCAGTGTGGAGATGCAAAAAACACTATATATGGTTAAGATGACACGTAGAATCCGAAGAAACAATGGAAACATAAAAACGTTCGCAAACAAATACAAAAAATGACGCGCGAAAAAGTGACCTTATTTATGGCGCACCCCGTAGAATAGAATAACGGTGATCGACCATAGAAGATTTACGTATGAGTTACATAGGGATGAATCTGACAACCTAATGAGCCTAACAACCTAAACAAAGCTTAATGGATCAGAAACTACTAAGATGTGAGAGCAGGAGGAAAATGGAAACCGAACTGCACCACATCCTCGCCGTCGTTGCTGTACCAATGTCGAGGGTCGAGCCTGAGCTGTGACCGGGCTTATATGCCTCTCAGAACATTCCATAACCACTGCGAAGCTTCCCGCGATCTTCAGACAAACCTTGTGAGGAAGAAACTGATAACGAAATTCCTTCCAAGAAAGAACTTATTATTACAAATAGAAATTTTTCCTCTATTTGACTCACGGTCGTGGTAAAGGACTCTCAGTATTTAAAGACGTGAAGAGAAGTCAATGATTTATTGTTCCTAGACAGGTCTTGTTCAATTACGAAAGGGTGAAAATATTGGCTGGACTGGGCGGGACCCATTATCAAGAACACGCGACAGCAAGCGCTTCATAGGTCTGCGCTACCATGCGGCCTGTTTCATAATTAATAGGTAGAATGCGTAAAGCTTCCAGATGAAATGAAGCAAAGCGTCGTGATAACTTGTGGTAGCATCTTGAATGACTTCTTATGATTAGCTCACGTCTAGATGTTTAGATGCTGTCGTTACCGCCGATGTCACGCGAGGAGCTGTTCCTCTCACGAGCCATGGAGAACTGTGTTGTGAAGTCAGCGATTGCTGGAACGCTGGGTTTCGGAGTTGGTGTGTTCTATTCTCATTCGTTGGCGTGGTCTGTATTACTAGCCATGGTTATGGTTGGATTGGGCTGATGTCTATTTATACAAATTTAGGTGTGGCCTTTGGTTTATTCACCGCTTCTGTCGATCCCTCGTTGAGTATGGTTGGAGGTGATCCAACGAAGCAGGTAATTTTTTGAAAGTACAAGCAATTACAAACGGTTTACTTGAGCGTAGGTGTCTAAGCAGGCATGGACTGACATTTTTGTTATCTTATCAAACACACATTTCCGCTGAAGGCTTCGAAGTTAGACCTAATAGTTGCGGATGAGGCGCTGAGCAACTGATCGAACACATTTAATATGCTGGACATGTAAGCTGAACTGACACTCAGAAAGCGGTGTAGACTGCTGTTTCTCGTTTAAGCTTCATCTCAGGCAGCAGTTTCAAGGAGTGCTACACTTCTATGGCAACGCCGCGGCCCTATCCTAAACCATAGGGCAAGGACGCAGCGCTCGCCGCCGGCTGTGGCGGCAGCCGCTGTTTTCGATTCGGGGTCGGCAGAGACTGTCTGCACACTAGCCCTTCGCGGCAGGGAGCAGCCAGAGCGCGGACAAAAGGCGGGAAGGCAAGTAGTAGCAGTTCTCGACTTTGCCGCCCTTTGCCTCTGCCGCTTGCCGCCGGCAAGACTGCGGGAGCGGCATGACTTATCGCTTTGGCTGCCCGTCGTTCGCCGCAAAAGTGTGGTGGGGCCTTAAGAGAGGCGAAATTGAACCACAAAGGGTTTTGTTGATTGTGAGTATCGTGGTGGGTAGTGCACTGTAAAGGGACTGCTATACTCCCGCCGCGGAGCGGCGCGTCTATTTTGAATTTCCTGGAAACCGCTAGCCACCGGTCATCGCGCCACGCTGCGCCCGTTCATTCTACAGCGCGATTCGCCGAATACCGTACCCCAAAATTCCGTCAGATGAGGTGTTTTACGATGGTGGAGTATAAATGTAATGCGGGGATGGCGCGAAAAAAATCCATACCTATGCCATTAATGGCCCCGAGCCGCGCGGCGGCGAAGGAATGAACTAGACCTAAGCCCCGTTTATACTTCATAGTTGCGCGACGCGATGGCCACGCAATGAGGCCAAGTTGATTGATCGCGTCGCTTGGCGTCGACGCCAGCCGTCCTGAGCAAATCGCGTGAACCCTGACCACGTGTCGCTCAGCGTCGGATCGCGTTGCGCTCGAAAATGGCGCGATGTGATGGATCGCGGTGAATAGGGGCGTGGTATGGCTTCTATTCTCTGATTTTCGCAGTGCGGACTCGCACTTGCTCCTGCTCTTAGCTTTGTTTTTCGTCGGCGACACCTTTCATATGTTTTGTGCTAAGAAAAGTAACGTATAACACGTCAGCAACAACCACTGAACAAATCCTACAGCGAGAAAGAGAAAAATACGGAGAAAAAATGAATAAACAGACGTGGATTTGGAAGTGTGTGCACAGTTGCGTGTGTGCAAGTATGCAATGGTGCGTGATCGCGGATCGCGTCGCCCGCTGTTCAGAGTGCTCATCGTCGTGTGAAACAGCGCAACGTGATTAGACGCATCGCGCCGTTTGAATCGCGTCGCCCGGGATGGTAATATAAACGGGCCATTAGGCCCATTTATACTTCGACGTCGAGCGTCGCGACGCCACGTATGGTGGCCACATTGATTGAGCGACGCGATCGATCAATTTGGCCACTTTACATGCCGTCTCGTCGCTCGGCGGCGGAAGTATAATATAGGCCTAAAGGGCAAAAGGCGTAGTTGTATCGTTTATTGGCTTCAATTGCATAAGAAAGCCAAAAATGGCATGTGGAGGAGTCGTAAGCTAACCCCTCCCACCACCTTGAGCCACTTATCGTATAGGCATATTTCAGCTAACCATGAAAGAAACGATGAAGGAGATGGGTGGTAGGATGAAGACGTATGGAAAGAACTTCGGATCCATTGGCCTTATGTTCTCAGGTAGGTCACCTATTTAGTCTTCTTTTCGTGTAAACCGAGGAACGACTATTCTTCCTAGGCACCGAATGTATTCTGGAGAGCGTACGGGCAAAGAGTGACTGGAGAAACGGGACGTACTCTGGAGGTCTGGCATTGTTCGAAGTCTCCTGAAGGAGCGCCGAATTCACGAAATGATTCTGTTGCAGCGGTCGTCGGCGGTATACTTGGACTTCGTGCTGGCATCAAGCCGGCACTTTGGGGCGCTGCCGGTTTTGCAGCGTTCTCTACGCTCATCGACCACTGGATGAGGGGATAAGCACTTCCTGGGCTTAACAACTCGTTACTTACCATTAGCGTCGTTTGTTATATCGTTGGATCTATGAGCCACTACTGCCTAGAGAAAATCTCTTTGTTAGATGAGTTAGTGAGGAACTAGCTGTGTGGCTTACTGTTCAGATGATGTGTTATCTATTACGGGTAAATATCGTAGTACCTGGATCAGTGAGATTGTCAGGGAATAGAGGCAGATGCGCCAAATAAATTATTTAGATTCCGTGTTTTTGCTTGTTTGAACTGAAACTGGTGTTTACTGGTGTTTCGTGTGCTGCTACATATATGGCTAGCTCGCTGCTTGTCGCAGCACTGCTCGACTGATTCCGAAAGAAAAAGGACGAAACCTACTGGGATTATCGGCGACAGTATGCTGACAAGTAGAAGAAGGTGGCGTAGAAGAAGAAAAACTCGAAGAAAGGGAAGTAAAAAGAAGACATAGCTGACGAGACGTGTAATAACAAAGAATGTTATATAGAATAGGGAGTAAAAGAAGGAGATGTAGGAAAAAAGAAGTCTTTGAGGATGAAGTCATGAAAGAGGATGAAGATGTAGAAGAGGAAGACATCTAAGAAGAAGGCAGATATAGAAGGAGAAGAAGAGTTAGATAAATGAGATGGAGAGACAAAGAATTGGATGTTGAAAAAGATGTAGAAGAAGATTGCGTAGGAGAACAAGACGTGGAAGAGGAAGACATAGAACAGAAGGAGAAGAAGGAAATTGTAATGAAACGTAGAAGGAGGTCTGAAGGATGAAGGGATCGATCCTTGTCCGGGGGGGGGGGCACATAACTAAAAAGTATTATATGTAACAAATCCACTTGAGGCTTACCGAGCGGCCTCCTCAGAACAACATGGGACCTAAACAAGAAAAGTCACAGAGAAAAAAGCGAAAAAGTTACATTTGTTGCGGTTGTAAGCCCATTCGGTCGTTCTTTGCCCACCGAGACGGTTGTAAACCGCGGCGATTTTTTATTTTTTTGTTTGTTCGCTCGTTTTTGGTTTCTTTTACGTTCCAACTCGTTCTAGAAGCCGCTGGGTAAGTCTCAATTTATTTTGTTACCTACTTTTTAGTTGTGTGGCCCCCCGGACTAGGATAGATCCGGAAGAGGATGTGCAAGGAAAAGAAGAGGAAGATATAAGAGAAGAGCAGGAAGAAGATGAGGGAGAAGACGTACGTAGAAGAAAAAGAGGTAGACAAGGGTGGAGATGGAGAAGAAAAAGAATTGGGGGACGGAAGGAGAATATGTAGAAGATCAGGACATGGAACAGGAGGACATAGGAGTAGAAGAAAACGAAGAATGTGATGGAAACGATGAAGATGATGGTGAAGTGTATCATGTCGTTGCATACGAAGTGGCCAATGGCAGATAGCTGCACCTTGGACGTTGCTGTATGCTGACGACGTCATGCTTGCATGTGAAGATAAAACCGAACTCGAGCGACAGACACAGGCGTGGTGCGATCGCTTGGCATTGATCGGTCTCAACTAAACGTGAAAAGACGGAATACTTGACGACAGATGCGAATGAGCTCGGATTTATCAAGATCAATGGTACTGAGCTCTCACGCGTTGCATCTTTCAAGTATCTCGGATCGACATTCACGTCCGATGTCAGCCTAAGGTTGGAGGTGAACGCACTCGTGAGTGTAGCCTGGTGCAAATGGCGCTCGCTGACTGGGGTGCTTTAATGTAATGTAATGGAGACGAAGATGCTACGTTCGACGGCTGGAGTTACGCGTATGGACCGCGTTCGCAACGACACCATACGACAGAAATTCGGTGTCGCCCCGATAGCCGAGAAGCTTCGCGAAGCACGTCTTCGATGACACGGCCACGTTCTTCGCGCTAACGACGACACCATCCGGAAGATAGATCTGAACCTTGAGGTCCCTGGAAGGCGGCCCAGGGGACGCCCGGAGCAACGTTGGCTGGATACATTGCACCTGGACTTAAAGACAGCTGGTGTGCATCCTGATCAAGCATTTGATCGGGAGAATCGGCGTCACCACACCAGAAGAGCGAACCCCGCCATCAAGCGGGACAGACGCTAATGAAACTGATGCTGCTCCTGCTGATGATGATGATATGAAATGTCCGGTTTTGCTACCTCGATTTCTCGTCGATTTTTTCGTGGCTAGGAGTGTTACTATTTCAGGCACTGTGCATACTTAGAAACTAAATATTTGTAGCATTGTGCCATATTCGCCTCTTGCCGAGTTTTTATCGTCGTTTTTACAGTATGAATAATCGTAATATTCGGGTGCTCTACTTAGATGTATGGAAAAGTGGACACAACGCCGCGGCCGAAGCCCGATCAACAGTGCATTTGGGGAGGATTTCGCTAAGAAACGCACAATTCGCCACTGGTTCGAAAGGTTTCGATTAAGAGGTATGAAAGTCTCGAAGGTGAACACCGAGGTAGGCCGCCAGCACTCCTTAACAACGACCAACTCGAAGCCGTGGTGGAAGCGGATCCGCGTCAAACCATGGGTAGAGCCAGCACACCATTTCGGCGGTGACGGCAGCACTATCAGTCGCCATTTGAATGCGTTCGGAAAAGTAAAGAAATTGGATAAATGGATCCCACACGAACTGACCGCCTGGCAGACGCTGAAGCGCCACGACACTTGTGTTTCGTTAATGCTGCGCAATTCAGGGTAGCCTTTTTGGACAGGATCGTGACATCCGACGAAAATGGGATCTTTATGAGAATAGTTGTTGCCCTGCACAGTGGCTGGACAAGAACGAGAGTCCCAAGGAGGTGCCGAAACCAAGTCTCCATCGAGGGAAGACCATGGTGACCGTATGGTGGACAACGGCGGTTCAGTCCATTACAAGATCTTGATGAATTGGGATACGAAACTCTGCCACATTCAGCATATTCGTCAGATCTTCTCCTACCGATCACCATTTTTCAAGCATTTAGATAGTCATTTGAAGGATAAAAAACTCAGCTACCAAGATGATGTCGAAAATGACTTCTTAAGTTTTATCAATTCTTGTAACTGTGATTTTATAACGATGGAATGTCTAAGCTGTCGTCGCATTGGTGAAGTGTGCTAGTTGTAATGGTGCTTATTTCGAATAATAAAATTACTTCCAAGTAAAGTTATGATCTATCAAAGGTTTCAGTCAAAATCGGCCACTTCCTATGCAACGGTCTAATAGAATAAAAAGACGCAGAAGAAGATGTAAAAGATGACGTGCAAGAAAAAAGATGAAGAGTAGATGAGGTAGGTAGAAGAACAGGAAAGAGATGAAGGAGAAGATGTACATAGAATAAGAAGAGGTAGATAAGAAAGGAGATAGAGAGGTGAGACGAAATAGAAGATCTAGAAAAAAAAATACATAGAAGAACAAAACGCGGAAAGACGTAGAAGTAGAAGAAAAGGAGGAAGAAAATGATGGTGATGATGCAGATGATGATGAAATGTAGAAGACATAGAAAAGGAAGGGAAGATATAGAAGAAGAGGAAGAATAATAGGAAGAAGATGTACATATAAGAACAAGACGTGCAAGAAGAAAAAGAAAAACAAGAAGTAAAAGAGGAAGACGAAGAAAAATACATAGAAGAAGATATTGAGAGGCAAACGTGGGAGAAGAAGTAATGGAGGGGGAATGAACAAGAAAGAATTGAGATAAACAGCAATGTATAGCAGAAGAATACGCAGAAGAACAAGATCTGGAAGGAAAGATCTAAAAGAGATAGAGGAAGATATAGAAGAAGAAGACGAAGACGAACAAGACTAGGGGTAAGAAGAAGAGGGGTACCAAGAAGAAGATGGAGTAGAAGACATAGAGGAAATATTCGTGGAAGAATACCTAGAAAGACAAGATCTGGAAGGAAAGACCTAAAAGACGAAGAGGAAGATATAGAAGAAGAAGACGAAGACGAACAACATTAGGGGTAAGAAGAAGAGGGGTACCAAGAAGGAGATGAAGTAGAAGACATAGAGGAAATATTCGTGGAAGAAAACACCTGGAAGATGAACGCACTCAAGAGGAAGCAGAATGAGAAAACGTAGGAGAAAACCAATAATAATAAAAAGAAAGTGACTGCTGAACATGCTCATGATGTTCCTTGAAGTACGGTTTTTTCTTTGCTAACCACCTTCTCCCATCATAGAAGACATGTCTAAATGGGAGCAAGCGCAGATAATGTTCAAAAGGGGAGCTCAATTGCTCGCGTCTAGTTTAGAAGTTCGATTAACCACGATTTACATGGCGTTCAGATCACAACACTCCTTATTTTATCGTTTTTGAATTCAGCATCATATTAAAGACGTGGCGTAAACCACATAACATTTCCTCTTCGCCTTCAGGTTTTCGCCCATAGGTCCCAAACCTCACGAGGTCTAATCTGAGGACTGCTATTTCCCGCTCATTGCGCCTCGCCTAGTCGCCGGTCCATCGAATTCGGGCGAGCCGAGCATTCCAGCTGGCGCTAACCATTCTCTCTCTCTCTTCGTCGCCGGTCGGTCAGAAGAGTAATTAAGGAGAGATCAGCGAGTGTTCGCGACGCGACGCGACGTCATTGTTTTCGTCAAGGTACCACGACCTTGGAAAGTAAGTAGAATGGTCGCAATCGCAATCGAGGCCGAAACCGAAATGCTGGCCGGGTCACGAAATAGGCGGCTACTCACTGCCGAACTCATTGCTTATCGGTCTGTCAACGTGACATGATTCTCGCCTTGCTGTTGTTACTTGGCGCCTTAATCCTACCCAGCGAAGCAAAGTAAGTTCCATGTCACTACTTTCGTGTGCTTTGAGCAACTTACCCTTGCATGACCTGCTTAAGCCATGTGGTGGTATACATGCAAAGGAGAAGTCTGCACTTCAGTGTGGATCAGTGTGAAGCGTGTAGTCTCCAACGCTCCACCAAATACACTTCGTATTTCTTGATAAGGGAGGCTTGATAGTGCAGTCGGAGGAGGCATCGTCGGTCACGTGCATGGCGCATCCCACAAAGGGATTCCACAACATCTTTCTACATTCTTTGTCATTATTTATGAGTTGCACCAAGCGTTCCAATTCTGGCCAGTATTTTTGTACCTTATCTTGAAAAAGTAAAGGTGGTATTACTAAGGCCTTTAAAATGACCAACGATTCTATTTCTACGTGATAGAATCGAATTCAAAATCGCCGTTGATAAATATGCAGTGGCATCTAATGGATCACGAAGGACTGTAAGACTTTGATGATCTGAACCTCAGCGTGAATTGAGCATCAAAACCTCAAATTATTTCGTAGTGCTCACGAGGTTGGCGCCTTCTGACAAAGTGCTAGGTCATATTGCTTGCTTCAGTTTGGTTTAAATATACCATTTTCACGTCGAATTGGACACTTTTAACGCCAAATTGGTCACCATACTAAGCTAGCTTTAAGACCTTTGAAATCAAAGCGAGCAATTCCAAATCGAAATTACCTTCAGGCAGGTTAAACTACAAACTCGATGGGATTAGTTAGAAGAAAGGATAATAGAATTTTCTGTTCAAGGAAAACTTAAGATTTAGTATAACATTCTTTGAATTTTTTAAAGCTCACCTGATCCAATAAGTATAATTAAGAACTTTATAAAATTTTCACTTTTAAAGAAAAAGTAATAATTTAAGTGTGTCTTAAAGCACAACAAATAAGCGTATAGAAAGCGTATAGCGCTTTAAAATATTAGATCGCGGTATTCACTTGAAAAGTTCACCGCAACTTTTATTTGATTGAAAGTGTAAGTGCTGTTTATATGAACCGTCGAAGTGAGGATATATGTATGTGCCCTTCACAATTGTTTTTGTTGCATCGTTAACAGGTGTCAAACTCCATCACTTGTATCACCTGTCGTCCCATTGATCACCGACTTGCTCGAACGTGCGTCAGCAACGCCTCCATTCGTCCCTGTCGCGTGCCAGAGTGATCCAATGGATCCTCCTCGCTCGAGGGACACGAAGAGCGTCATACCGGTCGTTCAGGGCTTTCACGAAGAAGTGCGACCAACGTCTTGGTTGGCTTCCTGGTGTTCTCTTGACATACCACGGAATCCAATCAGTGGCGGCTGTCGTCCAGCGGGTGTCTGCGAATCGCATTACGTGGCCGGCCCACCTAATTTTCGACAACTTGGCCCACGCGACAGCGTCTCTGATCTTCGAACGTCGGCTAAGCTTGGAACTCCGGAGGCCTTCTCTCACTTGCGTGAGTCGTGTCACTCCGAGCATCGTCCTCTCGATTCCTCGCTGCACGACGCTGATCGCGTGTTCATCCTGCTCTCGGATAGCCTAGGTCTCTGAGGCGTATGTTAGGGCAGGAAGAACGGTGGAGTCGAATAGGTGGGCACGGAGTCGGACGTTCTTCGTCTTCTTCGCGACTTCTTCGACGCTTTTGAAAGCTCCCTAAGCCGCTCGTTCATCAAACTCCATGAAACAGAAATTTTGCTCTCAATCGAATAGAAATCGCGACGTGTTGGAAAAAAGCATGGCGCAGTCTCTTTCTTTGCACTAAAAAACTGACCGTCTTCCTGTTCTTTTAGACAAGCTTCAAACCATTATTTTTCCTAAAAAATTAGGAATTCTAGAAATTTCTGACAGCATGATCACTTATTGTGTAAGTGAATAAGGATAAGGATAAAGGACGGCGTTACTCAATCCCTTCTGGGATGCGCCAGCGCATTCTACTTCTACGTGATGTCGTGGAGGCGACATGAATGCGTATTTGGCCTTACAATGACTTGCGGTGGCCAGCCGATGAACAAGTCAGCGCTCTATCCTTCCCAGACAAGTCTGGTACCAATTCACCGACCCCGAAGGGATGGAAGGCTTGGTTGGCCTGGGCGGAAAATTCGAACCAGGAACCTGGTATCGGGTCCACGCGACAGTCGCGCCTCCTCCGACTGCGCTACACGCGCCCATGTGTAAGTGAATAAGTGAATTAAAACTTCAAAGAAAAATATACCAAAGTGTTAGTTGGACAAAAAATTATTATGGCCTTTTTGGAGAGTCTCTAATTTAATATAGAAAGGGCTCATTTTGATTTAAAAGAGTTCGGTGTGATTTTAAATGTTTTAGACTTGCTTTGCAAAGTGTCCGATTGATTCGACAAGTGTCCGAAGGTGTATATAATTTTTAAAGCGTTCAGTTTGATTTTAAAAGTGTTCAGTTCGACGTGAAAATGGTATAGGTAGATGAAGTTGGTATCATGCACAGGTAAGGAGTGCACGTGCTACCAACCTTGTAGGTTTCTATACCAGGATTCGTCAGGTCTTTGCTGGTGGATCGTAAATGCTTCATGTAAGCAACATCTACATTGTCAGTCAAATAAAAATCGCGACGAGCTTTTCGAGTGCATGGGGCGATCTCGTATTTTAATGCAGTAAATGACTGAGGCCTTGTTGAAGTTTAAAACAAAATTTAAATTGCTATTTTTTAAACAAAACTTCTACAAAATTACTACACTTATTTGGACAGACGAAGTGAAAAGTTTCAAAGAAAGTTACATTATATTTTCCTTTAACAAAATATTGTCTTGAACATTTTTGGAAAATCTGTAGTTTAACCTGTTAAAAACCGATTTCGACTTGGAAGACGTTCCCTTTGATTTCAGAAGCATCAAGTGTGTTTAAAGAAGTATCCAATTTGATGTGAAACGTGCCCAGTTTGACGTGAAAATGGTAATAAAAATGCTATAAATTTTGTATTGTTTCAATTTAACCTGTTGGACTTGCCAAAGGTAGAAACTGCCTGAGATTAGCTTTATATCAGGATTACCGATACCTTTTGGTCTTGTATGATTGCATTTTGCTCCCTCTGTGACCAGTAGGGAATAAAAGTCATCGAATATTATCTTAAATTCACTTTGCAGTGTTCGAACGAAACGACAAGACCTGCTCTCCGGCTTGACGCAAGGAATCGGCGGTATCCTTGGTAATCTTGGACGTCCGGGAGGCGGACTCGGACAACAGAACTACGGTGGCAATCCTTATGGAGGCAATCCTTATGGATCACAAGGATACGGTAGCCAGATGTACGGTAATCAAGGATATGGTGGCCAAGCGTTTGGACGGCAAGGATATGGAGGTCAGACGTATGGACAGCAAGGATACGGTGGTGGCCAATCCTACGGAAATCAAGGATATGGGGGTCAGATGTACGGACGTCAAGGATACGGTGGTCAGACGTACGGCAATCAGGGGTATGGAGGTCAGGTCTATGGACGTCAAGGGTATGGAGGCCAGACGTATGGGCAGCAGAGCTACGGAGGCCAGATGTATGGACGACAAGGATACGGTGGTCAGAACTATGGAAGGCAAGGATACGGTGGTCAGAACTATGGAAGACAGGGCTATGGTGGCCAGAACTATGGAAGACAAGGGTACGGTGGTCAGAACTATGGAAGACAAGGGTACGGTGGCCAGAACTATGGAAGACAAAGCTATGGTGGTCAGAACTATGGAAGACAAAGCTATGGTGGTCAGAACTACGGAAGGCAAGGGTATGGTGGTCAGAACTACGGAAGGCAAGGCTATGGTGGTCAGAACTACGGAAGGCAAGGCTATGGCGGTCAGAACTACGGAAGGCAAGGCTACAGTGGCCAGAGCTACGGAAGACAAGGATACGGTGGTCAGAACTACGGAAGGCAAGGCTATGGGGGCCAAGCGTACGGACGACAAGGCTACGGTGGACAGATGTATGGAGGACAGCCAGCTGTCAACTATGGAGGACTCGGAAGGCAGTCGTTTGGCGGTTTTGCCGCTCAGAACGGATTCGGTGGCCAGAATCTCGGCGGTGGTTTTGCTGCGAATCCTCTACAGTCGTTCATGGGATGATTGCCGGATTTCTCAAGATGAGAAAATATCTCAGACGGTATCAGCGAGTCTTCAAATTGCATCATGTCTTTTTCTACAGGTCTTTATTTTTAATAATTGTAAGCATTGTAATAAACATTATACACGCTCAAATCTGTCATCTTTCAAATTTGTAAATTAATATTCATCTAGGAGAAAGAAGTTTCGTTTGTGTTTGAGAACGCAACGGCGTGACTACATCATTCTGGAAATTCGAGATTCAGGTTTATATCCAAAAAAGGTTTAGATAGTGAGGAAACGTCCTAATGACGGCGAGTTTTCGTCGACTTCATCAGTTCGTTATTGTCAGCTATCATGGTCGAAAAATTCCATAATTTTATAGGCTACTTGAGGCGAAAATGGTATCGATCCTCGATGAATCTCGGCATTGATCATTGGACAATTGTTTATGGTAACGTTGAACTCGAAACCGAGATGGAACACGCTTCATTGCTCGCTTCACGCTTTGGCGATTTCACCCTTTCCAGAGTCTCAAATTTGGGTACTTAAACAGAATCTGGAGTCGTGTCTTACTCGGAAGCGTTGCCAGTGGAGTAAGCCGTATCCTAACCTACATAAGTTCAATCAAATTTTAATTAAGAACTAAATAAATTAAATGAGTAAAAATAGAAGCTTAGCACTATGCTATTATGAATCGAAACATTCGCGGAGGTGCAAAAAACGTTAAATGCTCTGCTCGAGGAGAATGATTGACCCTTTCACGACACCGGCGATTTTCAAGTGACTGCCGCGCGGGACAGCGCGTATTTTTCCCGGATATTGATTATTCATATTATAAGAACATCTTCATCCATGCATCATCTGCACATTCTGACGCAGTTAAACGTGCGATTGTGAAGAATATATGGTGAACTGCAAGTGATGTATGCACTGGTGCTGAAGAACGACGAGAGTCTGTGCAACTAGCACGTCAAATACAGTACCAGACATGCCGCTGCGTCCAACAAGCACAAGCGGCGCCAAAGATGAGAAGCGGCGCCCTTTTGAACCACTTGTGCTTGTCGGACGCAGCGCGTATCCGGTACTGTAGCTGCACAGAATGGATACACGGTACCACATCACCACAGGGGATCCCATTCTGGTCAGCGAGTTATACCACACCAAGATAAATTACCCTTCTGTGTTCCTTTCATTTCCGACAACGTCACTTCCGCTCTACAAGGAAGCATAAGGCAAGCCCAGTTGAAGAATGATGTTGTCCTAGTTAACATACCAAATGGCAACATCGGACCCAGCTGGTTCAAAATAGGCTTCACGATAAGGAGTGCGTAACGTAAAACGATGTTGTATGTCCTTACGGGACGGCAGGATGTTGCGCTAAAGTCGGCGTTATCTATGAGCTTTAACGCCGGACATGCAGCCAGACATACATTGGAGAAACCGGAAGGGTACTTGCCATTCGCGATAATGAACACCTAGCGTTCAAAAGGCGAGGTATCCTAGCCAATCCTCTGAGCAAGCATAAAATGGAGAAAAATGGCAGAAATGACTTTGATGTGAAGCGCACGATTTTGACTATCGAGACAGATATTTCCTCTAGAAAAGCGCTGGAGGGGTTCTGTATTCCTTCACGAAATCTGCGAATGAACAATCGAATGAGTGTCCTTCGGTCACCGATGACTTTCTGCCGTTTATTTCGCATTGTGAGTTATAGAGCTCCCGGTTGTGACAAGGATGTGGTTAAGAATGACACTGGTATACACAGTATACATAGTGTAGAATGAACAGTATAGTGAGCCTCAGTCACCATCTGTCGACTGAGGCTCTTGATTGTTTGTCGCCTGAACACTTGTTATAATGGCTCCAGGACCTAACTCCGACGCGACGTCTCGCGCTGTCCGCGTGCGACATCGCGGCGCTGAAACGCGGACGTGCGCTCGGTGACGCATGGTTAGCCGCGGAGCACGAAATGTTCTCAGTGTTCAAGCTCCCAGACCACATTTCTAGCAAGAAACTTAAGATTCCACAGAATGTGGTAGGCAACTGTCTGCAGTAGGACAAATGATCCGAGAATGGGTGGTAGTGACCTTTTCCCGTAGTGTAACCATAATCACGGGTAGAAATTGACCGAAGAAGTTGTACATGGCAAATGCTGACGCTGGAAACCAACCACACGACCAAGATTCCTGTATAAACTGTCGCTGATCGTCCTATTGAAACCACATTCATAAAGCATCTCCAAGGAACGTTGAAATGAGGCAAACGCGTGCCGCGTGTCCCTGTCGGAAGCGTTTGTAGCGGAGGCATCGTACCGCGACAACTGGTCCAATTTCGTCGCGCACCGTGCGCGACGCCAGGGGGGTTCGCGCGGCGTCGGAGTTATGTCTGCCCCCGTGTTATAATTTCTCTGCAATCTGGTCGTATTGATTGATTTGTGCTTTCAAAGCTTTAAAACTTAAAAACGCTATGATAAATGCAGGGCATCCTAAAAAAAGTGAAAAGCAGCATATACTTCAATTTATTTATTTATTATTAATTTTTTCTTTTTTCGTAGACGTAAAGTAGCCTTTAATGAAGGGTTTCGTAGACGGATCTACTGCGTTCGTTTTTCAACTGTGTCATACCAGACGACTAAAAAATTAGAGGAACTAGCGAACTTCATATGACCATGTGTAAAGTTCACAGGTTTAATTACCCAAATTTGAGGTCCCATGTTGTTCCGTAGAGTCCGCTCGGATTGTGTCTGGAATGCTGAGCGAGGACGGATCCCGTCCTTGACTTCTTCTTCCGGTCCAAGACTTCAGTAGGAATGCACCGCTAAAACGATGGCGATACCTTCAGATCATTGCCTTCGATAATCTTCATAATACACAGCTCTTTGCAATGAAATGTGTGCATTTTAAAATTAATTGCATCTCATCAAAAACAGCTGAACGCTTAATCTGTGGCTTTAGTCATTGAGTAAACACATCTCTGATCATTAAAAGGTAATCCAATTTCCGCGAAGGAATCTCCTACAAAGCGTTGAAGGAGCGCAACAAAAATCTTGACCAAAAAACAAAAACTTGCGATCCCATCATCATGAAACGTTTCTTTCACTCTTTGGCTACCGAACATCACAACGACATCATCTTGAAGAATAAAGGTGTCCGGAAAATTACTAGATAGTCCTCTTCTTTCATAGTACTATACCTTGCAGTGTTATGTCAGAAAATTTCTATTCTCTTGCGCTTTCATATGAGCTCCCAATTTCTTCAGTACCTTTGCTGTGAGCAAAGTTATCACCTTTCAAACAGTGTATACATTTTTTGAGACACCCTGTATATCGACCTGTCAGAAGACACGGTCAGAGATTCGCATCTGACTGCCTGAGTTAGGAGTCACACAAATATCAAGTACCAGCCATCAGAACGGCGTCTCGGCCGCACTGACGGCTTCTTAACGGCTTTGTCGCGGTAATAACTTCTCATCATCAATTGTAGCTGCCACCTGTGTCACGGTTTTCTCAGGAAGAACATCTTAAATACGTCCATTGGGGAAGTTAGAAGAAAGTCGAACAACCGAACGTCATCTACAGAAAATCGATAATTTGACCAACATCGACTGATGGCGATCGATACTTCAAAAACAAACTTCAGATTCGTGTTCAGCGACCTCGGCACCCCAGGGCTAAAGTTTCGAGCCTCTTGAGTGACATCCACCGAATATCGATAACTTGATCGATATCGATTGACGGCGACCGATACTTCAAAGCGAACATAGATTCGTGTTCAGCGACCTAGATGACTCCTAGGGCTAAATTTTCGAGTCTCTTGAGTGACATCCACCGAAAATCGATAATTTGATCAGTATCGAGTGATGTCGATCGATACTTCAAAAACGAGCTTTAGATTTGTGTTCAGCGACCTCGACTACCCCAGGGCTAAAGTCTCTGACCGTCTGAACGTCATCAGCAGAAAATCGATAACTTAATCAATATCGATTGACGGCGATCGATACTTCAAAGCGAACGTAGATTCGTGTTCAGCGACCTAGATTACTCCTAGGGCTAAAGTTTCGGTGCGCTGTTGATCAATCGTCGAGTATCCCCAATACGGAATTCCCCCACTCCAGTTACGGAAACACACACACACACACACACACACACACACACACACACACACACACACACACACACACACACACACACACACACACACACACACACACTCACTCACTCACTCACTCACTCACTCACTCACTCACTCACTCACTCGCGTTGCTACAAGCATTATTGATTCGCCGATCGATTATCGACGGCATCGATTTTTGACCGGATTCAACCAATTAATAAGTGAGGCACGGGTGTAATGGCCGATTGCTAGGTTTCACAGCAACATCGATTTACCGCGGTGGGCTTCTGGGGCGAAGCCCCAGTCAGTAATCAGCCAACATGCTAGGTTGGCTGAATGTTCGTAGCTTATAGCCTCGGTAGCGGACGCTTCTGGATTGAATAAAATGAAGCGAACAGTTCGTGCATCCTAAATCATCTACAACTTTGAGAAACGACTTTGCTTTGTTGCTGTTGCTAGGATGTAACGAGGAAGAGCGGGAAAAATGTCCCGCGCACAGCTCTTCGAAGGAGACGACCACTCATCTCGGTATTCCGTTACATAATTCTCCGCCATTGCCACCGATCATCAACAACTCAGACGTCAGACATATATTTATGCGACAGAATATTACACATACATACTGAATAGTCGGCTATCGTCACGCACATGCAATCATAGTGAAGGCGTTTCGGGAATAAAAAACGTGAACAATAGTGAATGCAGTAATAAAAGGAAAAAAGAAGTACAATGCAAATGAGGCTATTTCCGTTTCTCCTCCAGTTGAATGGAATCCAACCGCACGACGTTCTTCTCTGAAACACGAGAGCTGAATGACCAAGGTTAAGAGGTAAAGGGTTTCGATCTCGAATTTCGCGAAAAAACGAGGTCAAACCTCTCCATCAGAAATTTTTGTTGCTAATCTCATGACCAGTCTAAGAGACTTTATCGAATACGAGGAATTCTGCCAAGAGTAATAATACGTTGTTCAAATGTCACAAAGTTATTACAGGTTTATTTGAATAAGTTCATTACATTTCCACTTATTTTAAGCAAAGATTACAAGAAGCTCACCTTTATTGGTATCAGGCACTTTCATGGTAACCATCATTGACGACCCAATGAGATCGCCTGAAATGAGCCGTAGTGAAATTGTTGAGAAGACATTTCACACGACAAGGATAAAGGATAAAGGGCGGCGTTACTCAATTCCTTTTGGGATGCGCCACGCATTCTACTTCTGCGGAATGTCGTGCAGGCAATTTGAATGCGTGTTAGGCCTATACGATGACATGCGGTGGCCACCAGATGGATAAGTCAGCGCTTCATTCTTCCCAGACAAGTCTGGTATCAGTTCATCGACCCCGGTGGGATGGAAGGCTTGGTTAGTCTGGGCGGAAAATCCGAACCAAGAAGCTGGTATCAGCAGCACGCGACAGCCGGCACCTCCTCCGACTGCGCTACACGCGCCCTTTTCACACGATACTGTGGAAAAATTACCGTTTCTGCGTGGGTATTTCATGACCACGAAAACCTCCTCCATAGGGTAAACAGGACGATGTTAAAGCTGCGAAAGCAGTGTATGTTATTAATTCGATTGACGTGATTCAGCGCTGGGAATACACAAGCGTGGCTAAGGGTTTGGGTAACCTGGATTGTGAAAAAAGTCCTGAAAGTTTTCCCTTCTTAAAAAGTTATTGTAAACCTGACGTCTACGGACTACCGGCACCCCACCCTGATAATACTATACAAGACATTGGTCACAGTGCTTCTTCTTTTCTTCTTTACCCTTTCTTAACTTTGTCACAGAGAAAAAGTAGCCTAAAACATTATATGATGTCTAATTGGATGGCGAGATATGCTAACGCAACGTCTTCGGACAGATTTCTTTGAAACTTGTTGACCATTCTCGCATTTGTGCTATTTATACTCCAATATACGCCTCATTCTCCATGCGGCGACAGAGATACGCACATACATTTCCTCGCTTGTTATGTGGGATTGTATGATTTCCAGACCAAAATGTCCAGTCTGCAGAAAAAATACATAATATCGGTCGATATTGGTCGGCTGATCGATACCTTTACTGTGCGGTAGCCAACCCATGATCGGTCGTAATATCGATAATATCGGTCGACGTTGCTCTCATAATCGCGTCCTCGTCGCGTGCGGCCTGTTTTCATGGATTCTTTGAGTGAATTATTTGTTTTTTCTTTGTCCTTGGGCAAGTTTTTCTGGCCGTCCAACAAACTGTTCCCTTAGAGGAATCAGTGATGGTCCTTCTCAGCGAGTTAATTTTGAAGTTAGTCAAATTTTTGAAGTTATCTGTCCACTTTCTGTAAGTTTTATCGCTGCGTTGGGGAACTAGCGTGTGCGGATCAATATAGCTGGCCGTGACTGATCAAATTCCACAGTGCCGCCAAGAGCGTCACAAACGACAAGAGATTCACAAACTGTAGGCGAGAGCTTCTGCAGTTTCGCAGGTAACCAACTTCTGCAACCACATTGCAGTCCCTGTCCCTGTAAATCAGGATGCGGTAGGTGACGTCGACAATCTATCTGCAGGAGAGCTCATCAGGCTAGCCTTCGATATTAAGAGGGATCCCGTCGTGGAGCGTGTTATTGTAGCTCTTAAGGACAGGGTCTCCAGAGGCTTCGACGTGGCTCAAAGCGAAACTCATGGTCGAAATATAGTCATTGCTAATCTTGATATGAGGTACCAGGTGATACACGTCCCTCTGATACACGCCAAAACGGTCTGGAGTGCAAGGTAAGCGATATCTTAGACGTGATTAATACGGAATGTAGACCTTCTGTCATTTATCGGATGGGAGCGTTTGACCCCTTTCGCAGGCGCTTGGTGTATTCCCACTATCGCTCACTAGCGACTTTGTCTTGCTAATGCGCGCCTTCTGCGACGATCTCGCTTCTACGGGGTCCCTAGTTGTCGAAGAGTGTTATTCGCCATCAGTCTTCGTCGTTTGTAAGTGAGGGTCATTCTGACCGATACACACACAGACAGACGGTCTAACTCTGTATAATACTAGCATTCTTAAAGGCCATATTAGGCCAAGCTCTCGTAAGGAGGTTTTGTTGCGATCAAAACTCATACGCTAGGCGGGAGTCGAACCCGCACCACCTGCTAACCGAGCAGGAGTGCTCTTCGCCATTACACCACCGCCATTTAATCGAACGCAACACCCACACTTCGTGGGGACCTATCGCGACTCGCCCCGGGGGCAGACATAACTCCAACGCCGCGCGAACCCCCCTGGCGTCGCGCACGGTGCGCGGCGAAATTGGACGAGCTGTCGCGGTCCGATGCTTCCGACGGCTGAAACGCTTCCTACAGGGACATGCGGCACGCCTTCGCCTCAATTCAACGTTTCTTGGAGATGGCATATGAATGTGGTTTCAATGGGACGATCAGCGGCAGTAATACAGGAATCCTGGTCATTTGATGGTTTCTGGCGTCAGTATTTGCCATCTACAACTTCTTCGGTCAATTTTTACCCGTGATTATGATTATACTATGCAAAAAGGTCACTATCACCCATTCTCGGATCAATTGTCCTACTGCACACCTACCGTATTCTGTGGGATCTTAAGTTCCTTGCTAGAAATGTGGTCTGGGAGCTTAAACACTGAGAACATTTCGTGCTCCGCGGCTAACCATGCGTCACCGAGCGCACGTCCGCGTTTCAACACCGCGACGTCGCACGCGGCTTGCGCGCGATGTCGCGTTGGAGTTAGGTCCTGGAGCCGGACTCACCCATATATCGGTATTGAGATCAGCCGGTCGCTGATCTCAGCATGGAACCTGTTAAGGAGATGATCTTGATAGAAATGATTCAAGTCATCTTCTTTAAGCCTGAAGTGGTTGATGCTGAGATTGCAGCTCTCATGCGATTAGGACAAGACCATAGTGAAATGTGGTAGGTTTTCGGAGCGCCGCCTAGAGGATTACGTAAACGTAAACGCCGTGGATGCCTTCTCCAAAGGAACGAAGGAGTGTTTTCGTGTGAAAGAAGGTCATTTTGAAGTCTAGCTGCTTCTATATATGTACTTGTTCGAAAGTAATGAATATTAAGAATTTCATCGCATTTGCTTTAAACCAGCCGTTAGGGCAGCCAATTTCTTGTGTCCAAGAACTTTTGCCGAGGGCGTATATACGGTTTCTTACCAGCCGATGTTTCAGACTGAAATTGCGGTAATTCCGTAAGAATCCCTGAGCTCCCTGAGCCTAGTACACATTTTGCGAAGCAATTTCACGTGCCAGCTTTATAGAATCCCTGCGCTCTTGCTAACTTCGCTGCTGTATTGAGCATGTTTCTTATCACAGCTTTTTTAGTCCGAGTGGGATGGGCCGAACGATAGTGCACAATGATGTTTTTATTGGTGGACTTACGATACTACTTCGTGGTGAGCCTACCACCCAGGAGTTGCACTTGAACGTTGAGAAATGGTAGCTCATTTACGCTAGGTTTCTTCCTGGTCAGTTTCATGCGGTGAGACTGGTTGTTTATTACGGCCTGTTCATACTTCGCGACAGCAGCGACAAGAGCGATGAGAGCGCAGCGCGCGGAAGTATGAACAGACAACAGCAGCGACTGGAGCGACTGGAGCGACAGCGTCGGCGCTCGAGTATGAACACTTTTCGGCGGCGCGCATTCGGTTTTAATCGATATTCATGTTTTTGTTTTTGATTTGTTTTGAACGACGAGTCGCTCTTGTCGCGAAGTACGAACAGTCCCTTAGACGAAAACACTCATACATCTCTTGCAGATCGGCACATATGACGAAGGAACCACTCCATGTTCGAGCCGAGGAACACTCGGAGGGCAAGCAAAAGTCGGGGGTTTCCACTGCACTGCTTGGCCATAGGGTCTGCGCCCACCACGGAGCTTCGGCGCGGAAAGAGCTTGAGGTAATCTGGATACAAGCTAGTGACCCAAAAATCAACCGGAAGGGGTGTGCCTTTATATTATCCGGGAGCTCAGGAGGCCATATCTCCGGCTAGCATTCTAGTCAGGTACGGTCTCCTTTGGTATCCTCAGGAGTCCTGCTGCCCTGATCTCCTGGGGATCATTAGTTAGCCCTGGTTTATATTTGCGCCGCTGCGCGGCGCAGCACCATACTAGGAATACGGAATACGACGGAATAGATCGACCAGACGGCGCGAAAAATCGATATCTGTGGCGACAATCACGCCAAGCCGCGTGACGGCGCAAGTGTAAGGCCTCGTGCATACTTCCCGTCGCCGCGATGGAATCGCGGCAATGAGCCTTGCAGAGCGACGCGAAAGAATTTGAACCTCTCAGTGCTTGTCGCATCGCCCATCGCTCTGCAAGGAAGCGCGACGGCGATCCGTCCAGGACCAACGCTAAACGACGCGCGCGGCGCGAAAAAGTATGTCATGCCCGCGAAGGGCGCGGGAAGCCATCGCGTATGCCGACCACCACTGTTGCGGGGCCGCGGCGAAGTTTCCTTTGACTATTCGACAGTGTGCGGCGGAATGGCTAAGAACTGAGTGCCGCGATGGCACCGCGGCGATGGAAGTATGCCCACGGCCTAAGCCAGACCCTAGGTGAGGTCGATTGCTGTCTCGTTCTAATCTTGTGTACGTCTAATTGGTCTCAAAATCCAGCAGGGTTGAGGAGAGCCTTGGTCGAGTGGTTACACTTAGGCATGTTTCCTTTCAGGCTCTGAAGAAGGCGATCCCGTCGAAACGTAAGCCTAATAAACACTGTTACCAACCTCGGCTAGAGTTCAAGGAAGAACTACTACGAATAAATAAATAAACAAATAAATAAATAGCAATAGTTGGTTGACAGGTTGACAAAACCACTGTGTAGTGTGAACTGAATAAGCCAAGCCTGGCGTACTTTTAGCGTCCTTTTGAGGTCGAGGGCTGTCTGGCGCCACAGTGGGCGGCGCAAGATGACTGTGTCGAACGTTCAATTCCGTCTGAAATTCATTGAGCAGACGTCCTTCCAGCGTCAAATAGAAAAGAGAAAGAACAAGCAGCTCAGCACAATCTCTAAGGAGCCATGACGACGTACCTCTTTGGAATCTTGACGAAAGGCCATTTGTCGTACTAAACTTGGTCTCCGCACTCCCAACATATCATTTTTTGCTCCTGAATGGGGACAGTCTGAAACACTGTGCATGATGAACGATGAAAACAGGAAAACGATGGCGTCAGCGAAAGGACACGACACGAAAAAGACTGATGGTGAGTAATGAGGGCCACGACAAATTGTCAAGAAAGAGCAGTGGATGAAAGAAAACAAGCAACGCTCATAGGAATCACGATTCTCTAACATATGTAAGCTCTGGAGAAGGGCTAAAAACAAGAAAATGAAAAAATATTCAGGAATGAACGGTTGATGAAGAACTTATCTGGGGTTGAAATCATCTGAAGAGGAGCTAGAGCTACCAATAGAATAAACCTCGTTCACGAAGGGATAATTTGATGTCTCTTATAATCCGCTTGCGGGGAGTAAGGAGGATAAAAGCTGACGTTAGTCAGTTGATTTTCAGGATGCGCCACGCATCACACATCTCTCCACGTTGTGATGCATATTTGCCTTGTACAATGACTGTTCGGTGCCCAACGGATAGTTATTTGAGAGCATAAAGGATAAAGGATGGATTATCACGTTGGTAAATCCTTTTTGGAGTGAGCCGGGCATCCCACTTCTTTACGGGATGACACTTTACGGGATGTCGTGAAGGCAATTTGAATGAGTATTTGGCCTGCACAATGACTTGCGGTGGCCAAGCGATAAACAAGTCAGTGTTTTATCTTTACCGGACGAGTCTGGAGCCAATTCACAGATGCCAGAGGGACGGAAGGCTTGGTTGAGCTTGGCGAATAATCCGAAGCTATGTCGATCAAGCAAGCGATTGAGGCAAATGCCTTTTAATCTACTAAGCACTCAAGTATGGTTGCAGCCAGCAAAGCCTGCTTGACCGTCTCAGCCTAGATACCGGAACTTCGGCACATGAGTACGCTAGCCTCCCCATGGAGTCGGCGGCTAGGACAAAAACCTGCGACATTTAAAGCCAAAGATTATAAAAATAGCACATGCTGTCTTGATATAGACCGCTGGTGCCTATATAGTGGTAATTTTGCCCCATCCAGTGAAAATAGCGACATTGAATTCGAGAGCGTAACAGAAATTGGCGACGACCTAGGCGTTCTATTCATCGGCAAGCTGAGTTTCTCTCCCTCATCTAAAAAGGATTCTCAATAGCTCCCACTCCACTACAATCTGTTCAAAGCCTTAGTCACCATTCTCACAAAGGCCTGCAAAACCTACATCGACCTGTTGTGAAATGCGGAACTACGGTTTCTAATACATTCTCAAAGAAGGACAGAAATTCTCTCGACAGTGTGGAAAACAAGAAAAGTACAAGAATACCTTCACCAGAAGACTTTATTCTCCCTTCTCTTTTAGGTTCGCGTAGTAGTTGATTCTCCTACCGTTTAGTTTGCCTTTATTAATAGATAGTTTATGGTCGTTCCTTTGATTTGCGTCCTTACAAAAATTGGTTGTCCACACGATATTTTCTTGTAATCCCTAAATAAATAAATAAATAAATAAATAAATAAATAAATAAATAAATAAATAAATAAATAAATAAATAAATAAATAGTGATGCGACGTAGTGGAGTTGAGTACCGCTCTATCCCTAGCATTCTCTCCAGAGTACAAGAATGAAAAATGATCTATTTGTGGCTTTCAAAATTCTGGCTGGCAGGTCCCCAGTGAAAACTGAATGCTTCTTCAAAATTGTCTCATCTCGGTCTCAGGGTGGCTCCTTAAAAATTTGGTCCTCTCGTTCTAGGTTTAGAGGGGTCAGGTTTGCGTTCTTTTGACAGAGGGGTTTTCCATTGCTTGCGCCATTGGTGGTCAAAGGTGGATTACTCTTTGCTCTCAAATTTTTTAAAAAGTGAGTTGCCCTTACGGTACTGTTTGCATCTTGATATTAATGATCTTAACTTAACTTGACTTAACTCGTTTGCATGTTTTCACCGCTTTTCTTGAGTTGTTACTGTGTCGTTTTGTTTGTTGCCTTACTATTTCTTGGCCATTTTTGTTATGTCTACTTGTCGTAATTTTTATTTCCCTCCACTACTTAGCTGGTTTTTTGCTACTGCTTGTGCACGTTCAAAATTCTTAAGAATTTGTTCTAGGTTTGTAAGCTGTCACAATGATGTTTTGTTGCGATCAAAACTTCTAGCGCCAGGTGGGACTCGAACCCGCATCTCCCTCTAACCGGGCGGGAATGCTCTACGCCTTTACACCACCGGCGCCGTTACACCACCACCCAATGCACAGGCGCTAGAAGTTTTGATCGCAACAAAACATCATTGTGACAGCTTACAACCTCGATACCAGCCACCTGAGGCTTAAAGAAACTGATTCGAATTGTTCTAGGTTTATTTTCAGTTGATTCATTCTACGCTCGTCTTAATGTGCGTCTTAAGATAAAGACAAAGATAAAGATATGACCATACAACTTATGCGAGCGAAGAGTGGTCCTCTGATAAGATCCATAAGGTCAACCAATGCACAGAAATGCGAGGAATCATTGGTGAACACTACGTCAAAGAGATCCAAACAAGGGCCAGAATGAGCACTGCATTCAACAAGCAGCTGTAATGGCATGTAAATGGAGAGGACAGTCTGGAGCTGTATCGAATAGCATGTCGTTTGCGCTGCAGCAGAGAGTGTTTCTTCACAGACGGCTTTGTCCGCAAGTGGTGAAGTCACATGCAAATTCATCTGCTGTTTCTGGACGGCCTTCATTCTCAAAATTAACATCTGTTTGAGTACAGGAAGGTAACTAACAATTAGTCTATTTCGACAATTCACACGCACCATCGGGCGTTGCTTGATAAGAAACTAATTGCTTTAGAAACCGGCAAAATATAGCAAGTCGAGTCTTACAGATAGCATATGCATAAATAAATTAAGAATAAAAGAATAAATGACGGCACTACTCAATCCCTCTTGGGATGCGCCACGCATTCTACTTCCACGGAATGTCGTGTAGGCGAATTGAGCGCGTATTTGACCATACAATGACTTGCGGTGGCCAACCGATGATCAAACCGGCTCTTTATCCTTCCCAGACAAGTCCGGCCCAAATCACCGACCCCGGAGTGATGGAAAGTTTGGTTGGCCTGGGCGGAAAATCCGAAACAGGAAACTGGGGCCGAGTGCACGCGACAGCCGGCACTGTGCCATATGCACCCAAATAAATAAATAAATAAATAAATATTAGCTAGTGTTCTGTGCCTCTCGAGGTTTTCACGGTGGATCTTTATTACCAAATGACCTTACTTCCGATGCGTTCGTCTTCTTCAGAGACTTGAACATGGCGCAAGTGCTAGAAATGCGCTTACAATAAAATACAGCGTTAGAAATAAATAAATAAATAAATAAATAAATAAAGGTAGTTGAAATGGGAAAACTAATGTCTCACTATTTCATTTTCAAAGCAAACGGTTGTTCAGCGTATGCCATAAATGGGATACAAGGTGCAATCAGTAGACGATTGAGGAAGGGTGGCTCCCCCGATGAAGCAGTTGGACATTTCATTAAAGAGGAGGTAGACCGGCCACGTAATGCGGTTCTCTGGAGCGAGCCAGACGAGAACCGTTACTGGATTCTGCGGAACAACAAAAGAACGCAAGGAAGCACACCAACGAGTTAGTAGAACTTATTTATGAAAGTCTTACATGGATGATTGGATGCTGTTCGTGTTCATCGAGCGAAGAGGATCCATTGGAGCACTCTGGCACGGGGCAGGGATGAATAGAGACGTTACTAGTGGAATTCATGAACGGGACGACAATTGATGCAGATGAACGGTAATTGACGATGAGCGATCAGTTCAAACACACTTAAGCACCACTCTTCATGGACCACTTGGTTTGCGCAAGGTCCTCTTGTACTACCGGTAATGGTGAGTCACTGCCTTTACGAAATGAGAAAGACCGTTGTCGCGGACGAAAGCTGATAAATCAACAGACAAAGCCGATGTCGATGATGAAGATGATGACGAGGGTCAAATAGAGTCGGTGACTGAATGCAAGAACGCTTGCTTCCGAACGCAGTTTATGCGGCTTCGAGTTCATTCTGGTACCAGTCTTATATGGGGCATGGGCGCGTGTAGCGCAGTCGGAGGAGGCGTCGGCTGTCGCGTGCACCAGGCACCAAGTTCTTGGTTTGAATAGGCCTAAGTCAACCAAGCCTTCCATTCTTCTGAGGTCGGTTAATTCTGGGAAGGATAAAGCGCTGCCTTGTTCATCGGTTGGCCACCGTAAGTCATTATATTGCCAAACACGCATTCAGATCGCCTTCACGATATCCCGTAGAAGTAGAATGCGTGACGCATCCCAGGAGGGATGGAGTAACGCCGTTGTCTATCCTTTATCCATTTATCCTTGGGAAGAATAAAACAATGGCTTGTTTGTCGGCTGATCAGCGCAAGTCATTGTATGGGCAAAGTACTCATTCAAGCTGCTGCAGAAGTAAAATGCGTGGCGTTCCTTAAATAGGGATAGACTAGTTCTATTATCCTTACTACTATTGAGATATACGGAAGGTTTTGAGAAAACCAGGTCGTCCACTTCAACAAATATCAATAATAAGAGTACAAATAATAAACGCAGAAGCTCAGGCTGTTGTTCGACGCGATGGAGTCTAAAAAAAGGTTACAACCTTGCCGCTAGTAGAAGTGCTGAAGAAATTAAGAGCTCATGTGAAAGCGCAAGAAAATGTAATTTTTTCCGACATAACTAATAGGACGTTCCACGTAGAGCTAGGAAAGACTTTTTCAGTGTGCAGGGAGGTTAAGAGAAGAGTGCCCCAAGGAGGGGTGCTTTCTCCCCTTCTGTTTATGATTTATACTTCGGACATTCCAAGCTTACTAGAAGACAGCGGTGTGGTGGTCAAGCAATTTGCGGTGTACAGAGAAGTCATTTCTTGTGAAGATCATAACATTTTGCAGCTTGCAATTGATAGGCTGAATGGTGGTCTTCTCAGTGGAGTCTCCCCTTGGCGCTAGAGAAAACACTTTTCACGAGGATTGGTGTCCCTTCGGCTCCTACTGAATATAAGGTCGGAGGATATAATATTGAGAGAGTTCAGGCTGTAAGAGACCTAGGATTTCATTATAATCAAAAACTCGATTTTTCGGAGTGCTATAGAGTTATTCATTGGAAGGCTCAGGCGCGGATCTACCAAATCTTCAGAGGCCTTTCGACTTGAAGTAAGAAGGTTTTGCTGCAGGCGTATAAGACCTATGTCCGACCTATTGTGGAGTGCAGTTCTACAGTATTTTCGCCTTCAAAGAAGGAGGATATCGAATTTTTAGAAAAGATTCAGAAAAACTTCACAAGAAAGGCAGTGATTGGGTCTGGGAGATTTCTTTACTCCAGAGTGCCGCGTTGTAGCATAAGAAACAAATATCTCAGTCTGAACACTCTGGAGTCACGTCGAAAGGTTAGGGATGTGTGTGTGTGTGTGTGTGCTCTTTAAAACGCTTGCAGGAATCATTGACGTGGACGTCTCTCAATTTTATACGATAAACTCTTCTAAGACCAGGGGTGGGCCGATAACAATATCCTATCGCAGACCGAATACAAAATTACACTCCTCCATGTTTACTTGTAGTCCAGCTTCATCTGATTTGAAGTTAAGGCACAATTTCATACTTGATCCTCAGCTTCTGTGCTCTTTCAAGCGTATGGCGCAGGACAAGTTTTTGTCTTTCTGAGAACTAGATGTAACATGGTTTGTTTGTGAGTTTCTTGATTTCTGTGTTTTATGTCTCACGTGTGTACTAAATCAGGCAATAAAAATAAAAAGGATAAAGGACGGCGTTACTCAATCCCTTCTGGGATGCGCCAGCGCATTCTACTTCTACGGGATGTCGTGGAGGCGACATGAATGCGTATTTGGCCATACAATGACTTGCGGTGGCCAGCCGATGAACAAGTCAGCGCTCTATCCTTCCCAGACAAGTCTGGTACCAATTCACCGACCCCGGAGGGATGGAAGGCTTGGTTGGCCTGGGCGGGAAATCCGAACCAGGAACCTGGTATCGGATGCACGCGACAGTCGCGCCCTCCGACTGCGCTACACGCGCCCCAAATCAGGCAAATCAGGCAATAAATATTATTATTATAACACTGCAAGGTACAGCACTAGGAAAGAAAAAAAGCGCCTTCTAGTAATTTTCCGGACACATTTGTTCTTCAAGATGATGCCTTTGTGAGGTTCGGCAGCCAAAGAATGAAAGAAACGTTTCATGATGATCGATTCGCAAGTTTTTGTTTTTTTGGTCAAGATTTTTGTTGTGCTACTTCAACGCTTTTGAGAAGACTCCTTCGCGGAAATTGGATTAACTTTCAATGATCAGAGATGTGTTTACTCGACAGCTGAAGCCACAGATTAAGCGTTCAGCTGTTTTTGATGAAACGCAATTAATTTTAAAATGCACACATGAGCATGCTAATCATCGCTAGTTTCGTTAATTTTTTATTCATCTGCTATGACACATTTGAAAAGTGAAAGCAGTAGATTCGTTTACGAAATCCTTGAGCGTACGAATATTCGTACAGATGTAATGATCCTCATGCTATAGCAAGTGTGTGCTTGAGAAGCAGTTAATCTATCCTAATCGGGGGGGGGGGGAGACACATGGTGATTCGCGTCTTCGGTCACTTCCATGGGTTTCCGCGAGGCCTTCAGCAGCTGTCTCATGGTGCGAGGGTTTCATTTAAAATCAGGGAATCTGGGTGTATGACACGGTGATGTATGCAGTTAACACTTTAAGGCTGCCCCTCCCTACTAGGATAAATTCGTCAATTGAAGCGTCGCTGCACTAAAAGTGAAGAAATAAGTGCTGCGCTTCACGCCATTAAAATATATAGGATGGTCTTGTCCAAGCCGATTCTGGGATGCGCCACGCATTTTATTCTAGGGGATATGTACATTTAGTGAAAGTAATTTGACCTACAAAACGACGATCAGAGAACAAGTCAGAGCTTAATCCATCCGAAGCAAGTCTGATACCGATACGCCAACCTCGGACGAATGGAAGGGTTGGTTGGCATAGGAGACATGAACCAAGAACCTCGTCGTCAGACATGCAGACACCTCCGCCAACTGCGCCATCATGCATCAATCACCACGATACTATTGAAAGAATAAGCCTACATGTACCTGAAATATTTCGGGCAGACAGTTTTCACCAATTTAAATAGAGCAAAAGTGAAAGCGAAAACATAAAGTTAGAAATTTTTCTTCTTTGAAAGTGGTTCGTTTCTCCATCTATCTCCAGACGAATCTTTTCTATTGTAACACTTCCACGATGGCTCATCAGTGAAGAAAAAGGTGTTCTAACCCTTTTAATGTGCAAAACTATTAGGTTCAATTCAGCAAAATTTAGTGTCTCTAAACGAAAATACTTTAAGCACTTTAATTTTATATTCTACGTTTTATTTATTTATTTATTTATTTATTTCTAGGCATAAGGCATACGTGATATAGGATGAAATACAATAAGAAACTATTACCAATGCAAGATTAACCAATTTCTATACAGTTTTTTATTTTATTTTTATTATTTTAATAATTTAGTTAATTTCTATTTAAAGCTATGTGAGAATTATGACAAACATTGAACTTACAGGATGGCGATCAAGCTGACTCTAGCTTTTATTTTACTAAGAAGAACACCACTCTGAGGGCGCGTGTAGCGCAGCCAGAGGAGGCGCCGAATGTCGTCGCCTGCACCCGATACCAGGTTCCCCGTCCAGGTCAACCAAGCCTTCCATCTATCCGGGGTCGGCGAATTGGTACCAGACTCGTCTGGGAAGGATAAAGCGCTAACTTGTTCATCGGCTGGCCACCGCAAGTCATTGTATGGCCAAATACGCATTCAAATCACCTCCACGACATCCCGTAGAAGTAGAATGCCTGGCGCATCCCAAAAGGGATTGAGTAACGCCGTCCTTCATCCTTTATGCATGTGCTTGGAATAAAAAAGCAAAACGAAATAAAATTAAATGAATGGCAGTCAGACTGCACCTCACAGACTGTTTTGTTCGCGCCCTGTAATTGCAGGGCAACAAAAGTACAGATGAGAGAACAAATGAGTAAAATTGCTCTGACATTTGACTTGAGAGATCTAGATGTGCAAGAACCTCTACACAGCTGGGTTTCATATCAAGAACTTGACAAGGCTTTTGTGATAATAAGCAGGCTGCTAACCAATCATCTAACGAGGTTCCGTGAATTAATTCCCTCAGATTGTTGCTCTTCGGTAAAGGGTCTATGGTTTCTTGTCATTGACCGCCCTCAAAGGGTAACATCACATGAAATTGCTTTCTACAGTACTCTAAAACACAAGATTATTTTGAAAGATATAGTTTTGGTAAGTTCCCGGTTGAAACGCAAGGCAACGCAGCACAAGAGAGATAAATGCAGGCTTTTGAAAACGCTCCTTTAAATTCCTAAACGAGAGGAAAACAGGAGTGTTCTCTTAAGGCATTCACATCTCTTCCATCCTCTTTCTTCCGGAGGAGCCACGAGAGAGTTGTTGTTTGACGATTCATCTTTGACTGTTAGCCGTCTGTAGGCGTGTGATCGCACAGTTGGAAGAGGAGCCGGATGTCACGTGCACCCGATATCTGGTTCCTGGTTCGGATCTCCCGCACAGGTCAACGAAGCCTTTCACGCCTTCGGGGTCGCTGGATCGGCAGCACGTCTAATGCCTATGTTATACTCCCGCGGGAGCATCCGCGGGACGTACGTGGACGGTCGTCGTCGAGCCGGGGCGACTAGCGATTGGAGCGCGTTTTTGGCGCGGGACTCCGCGGGAAGTATAAAGGCCCCTGGAGCGGCACCGCAGGAAATGATTTGAATCATAAGCCGCGTGCACACTCCGCTGCGGCAGTGCGGCAGCCACGCTGAAGCATAGTGCGGAGGGGCGGAGTCACACCGCGGTAGCGGAGCCCGCAGTGAGGGGGTGCGCACACTTCGCTGCCGCAGTGCTGCCGGCAGCGGCCGCAGCGACAGTAGCAGCGAGGAATGACCCGGGCATTCCTCACTGTCGCTGCGTGCCGCCGCGGCGTAGTTCAACAGTGCCACTGTGTGCGGGACCAGCTCCGCCCACATTCCACTGCCCGCTGGCCGCTGCAAAGTGTGCATGCGGCTATACGAGACGGCGCCACTCCAGCGGTGCCAGGAGAGTCTGTCTGCGCTCTGCCCTTTCGCGGCGGGGTCCCGACTAGAAAGACTACAGTACCTCGCCGTCGTCGCTGGCCGGCGTGACCATCGATTTCGCCGTCCGCCCCACGCCGCTGGCCGCAAAAGTCTGCGAGCCATGCACACTTCTGCGACAGCGCGGCACGGCCATGATGAAGGATAGGGCCGCGACGGGCGCGGCGCGACATAGCGACAAGTGCCGCAGAGGGGGGCATGCACACTTTTGCGACTATCGCGGCGGCTATCGCCGGCGATGCCGCGCTGAGTATCGCAGACTGGAATGGTTCAACTCATTCCTAGCGGCGCGACATGCACTGGGACGTCGGTCCTGTTGCCTATAACGATGCTCTAACGCGACCGCGCCGCGACCGCCGGATTTCGCGGGGGTGACCGTCGCTCCTCTTGCCGCGCCGCGGTGTCGCAGAAGTGTGCATGGGCCTTAAGGCCCCCACAGAGTTCTGCGCCAGCGCCGCGGCCCTATGCTTAACCATAGGGCAGAGACGCAGAGCTCGCCGCCGGCGGCGTCCTTGCCCTATCCTTTCCTACTGGCATCTGGATTGTAGGAACGCAGGTGATCCACTTTAAAACAGACCAAGCCGTTAGTAGTATGACTTAGCTGAATAAAATGTCACATATCAAGGAAGTTAAACTTGGTTCGTGTCCATTTACCCGCTTCACTTCTGAAGGAACGTTGAACTCAAGATATTATGTGAAACTTATGTCCAAGATATACAGTGCATGGCCTAGAGCTTCATGCTATTAAGGCTGGTCAAGTATGTTTAACAGAACATTCAATTGAGGAAGATATGACATCAACACTGGATGCTGTTATGGTTTCACAAAATACAGTAATGCTCCAGAATTCTGTGCCAGTAGCCCATTAGCGAAGATCGTACAGAACCTTGTATCACAATTAAGGTTCATTCTTCGTAGGGAAGCGCCTTCGATTCGTTGAACCCCTACTCGATCCTTGGTATCCCGGTCAAGGCGCCCCCCCCCCCCCTTAATAAGCATGAGCCCGTGCGTCCATGTTCATCAAGAAAAACATGCCGCGATCTCGCATCCTTGACGAAGAGATGGATTAGTTTCTCCCGGACTCCATAATCCACTGCAGATCTCCTACTTCAGATTTTAGTAAGTGGGACAAAAGGTCGATGGATATACCTTGCAATCCAGCTCAATGTGGTAATCGAATGTCAAATGGCCTTCCTCTAGTGTTGTAGCATAGTAATTTGGGGAGCTCATAATGGAGCGGGCAGACGCTGACGCGAAGGAGAGCATAGAACTAGGAAGGGAGGGAACTCCGGGGTGTGGCTGATCTAACTTACCCGTTTTAAGCCACCTTTCCGGTGTACAGCAGGTATCATCCCACTTAGTACTGTAATTTCTTAAGTTTCATAACCCCAAATCCGGTTACGTTCCCTTCCCCTCCCCCTTTCCACCTCGTTCGAAGCCTTTCCTTCGTGGGCAAGCGCGTGAAATGCACGAGAGTTCAAAGAAGCAGTACAGGTGCTGCCACTGGCCTTTTCCCTCTGGAATCTGCCTCTCCGATGACTCAGCATGCTCGGGGCGAGCTGCCCCGTAATCGGCCGACAGAGCTGGCAGCGCGCCAGGCGCCGCCGGCTCGCGACCGCTGTCGCTCCCGTTTGGTATCTTTAAATACGATCGGCCTAAAGGCCCCCACAGAATTTTGCGGCAACGCCGCCGCCCTATGCTTAACCATAGGGCAGAGACGCAGAGCTCGCCGACGGCGGCGTCCGTGCCCTATCCTTAACCATAGCGACGAGCGGAGTTGCCGCAGAACTCTGTGGGTGCCTTAAGGCCCCGATTATACTTCCGAGCGGCGCGTAGAGTGACCAAATTGATTAATCGAATCGCTCGATCAATGTGGCCTCGTGGCGTCGCGTAACTCGGCGTCGATGTATAAACGCGCTCCCGCCAAAGGGCGTGAAAACAATGCATAAAAGTGGTATCGACGGTTTGTGCCAAGGCTAACCCTTCCTTCGTCACTGTGCGTTGGGTTCTCTAGTTTACTGGCTCGCCGTCGTGTCGTGTTGTTGTAGATGAAGGTGCCCTACCGTTTGTGACCCCTATGTTCCGGTTTTAGTCGGGTTGCTACAGATGGAAGAGTCAACCAGGCAGTCAAAGGTCGGCAGAAAATAAATAAAATCTACGCGACAATGACGACGGCGACGCACGTTTGGCGTATCGCATTCGTCAGGGCCCGGAATCATGAATGACTTACCGGCAGGTAAGTGCAAAACCTACCGCCACCCCCACTTACGCGCGAATCATGAACGCGCAGCGGAAAAACCAAAGGTAAGGCCTATGTTATACTTCGGCGACGTTGTGTTGCGCGGGCTGCTACGCACTGCGTAGCTGCCCGCGTAACACAGCGTCGCCGAAGTATAACATAGGCTTTACACGGGTTGCTACTCAAAACCTTGCTTTGGCTATCATGAATCAGAAACAGAGGTAAGTTACCGGAAAGTGGCTTGTAAGTGGTCGTCGAGGTAAATCGGGGTTGAATTTACCTCTGGCCGCGTACATGAATCCGGGCATAGATCTTGCACAGTGCGCGGAATTCTGAGTACAGAGACTAATGTGTAGTTTTCGGATCTATCCTACTCCGGGTGGCCACATAACTAAAAAGCATTATATGTAACAAATCCACTTGAGACTTGCCGAGCGGCTCCTACAGAGCAACATAGGACCCCAAACAAGAAAAAGTCACAAAGAAAAAGTCGAAAAATTACATTTGTTGCGGTTGTAAGCCGGCAAAGTTGCCCTCCTCACCATGTTGGATCCTAGTTATAACATGTTAGGCGGCGGTCAGCACCCGGCATCCTCCATTCCTTCGTTCTTTGCCCGCCGAGACGGTTGTAAACCGCGACGATTTTTTATATTTTGTTTGTTCGTTCGTTTTTGGTTTCTTTTAGGTTCCAATTCGTTCTCTTCTCTAACTCGGTATGTCTCAATTCGTTTTGTTACTTACCTCTTAGTTATGTGCCCCCCCCGGACTAGGATAGATCCTAAATTTCTCATTGATGGACAAATAGGTTCCAATAAGGAAACAGCGACTAAGCAGCTCAAGAAGCTTCGGAATACGATGATTATGGTAAAAAATTGAGAACAATAGTCAAGCATGAACAAAAGCCTCAAGCAGAGCTCAAGCGTGGACGAAGAGAAGCTCATTAATACAAAACCAGCTCCACGAATAATAAAGTGTCTAAGTACCACACTTCTTTGCTAAGCACCTAATAACAAATAAAAAGTGAGCTGTCTAGCACATAAATATGTGCATGTGTGACGAAAAACAATTAGAACACGTCAGCAGCGCTCATGAGGCAATCATCAGAAAACAAAGTTGGTCTACGAACAATACTGACGATTAGGAAGATTGAGTCACATATTACCACAAATGTGCAAGAGGCTGCACAATAGGCGGAGAGTCGTTGGATACACCGCCCTCAGAAAGGAGCGGGGCGAGATGCACGCCGAGGACAAGATGTCCGGGTCCCTGCCTTCACATGAAGGCCTCGCATTTTTAATCACTTCCCTTGGCCCTGCAGCTCTATCCTGAACTGATTTCGTTCTTGAGACAAGAGTCAGAATCTTGTTCACCATGTTCTAACACGTGTAAGGCGAACATCGCTGCCCGGAAAGCAGAAGATGCGGGTTCGAGTCTCGCCTGGCGCAAGAGTTTTGATCGTAACGAAACATCCTGTAACAACTTGTTCACCATATTTGGAGGAAAAGAGTTTTCAGCTGCAGCGCCAATGCTTTCTTCAGGTCCCGCCTCATTTCTCAGTGCTAAGGCGTCGTCCACATTTTCCGACAAGTAAAGCAACATCTTAGCGAGATATTTCATGACAACAACGGACATCTACTAGAAAATTCTTCAATACAAGGAGAATTGTTTGATCCTTGGAAAGAGATGACGGTGAGCCGGGTTTGCGCACAATTACGGATAAGCCTTTGGAACTCCTGACCGGAATCACCCATAGTCTCTGGTCGAGGCGAAAATTTAAAGAATTGTGATGAAAATTGGATGAATCTTGAGAGAAGAGCGACGCTCTCCTTTCCTCAACTGCCTCCATAACCGAACCAACTGGAAAATGACTTCAGAGTTCTTATGATGCGCTTCTCAGTCGTCTCCTATCAGCTGTTAGGTTTTTGGACGACGTCACGTCAATTAACGATGGTTTCGCGCGCAGCAAACTCACCCAAATAGGGCGGCGCGAGCAGGGCGGGAAGTGGGCGGCAGGCAGCACGTTGTACCAAACGACTGCCCCCCCCCCCCCCCCCCCCCTCCCTCCCCCAAAGGCAGTGTTGGGGAGGAATTCCCGATTATACATATAGACAAAAAGGGCAAAGAGAAATCCGCTATAAGAAGGCAGCCAAGGTTATCTATGTACGACTTCCTATAAACGTCAGCATTGAAAGCATAGTAGCGGTATATTTATTTAATCAAAATTTAGAAAAAATCTACTAAAACAATGCAGTGAAATGAAATTTTCAGAAGAGAGAGGAGATAAGATATTCCCATGGCTAAGCCTTCAGCAGTTATTGTAAAGCATTAACAGTAAAAACAAAAGTGCAAGCTTAGATGCAAATAGAATGAAACTCTTGATGAAATGAAATAAAATTTCGTGAATAAAAAAAATAGACGTCTAGTAGGAGGCTTGCGTATAGTGAGAATAGTATATTGAACTCAAGCAAACTCCTACACGTAAGGGAATGCTGACATGGCTGTGACCCCTGCAGGCGGCACAAGTAAACGAAGCCTCCTAATATATAGTTGAGCTTTGCATAATATTGGCCATTGCTAGGACCTCCACTGGAATCGTCCAGCATACAGCGAGCAGGGATGCGTGACAGAATTTCGAGGAGAAGATCAAGCAGCAGAGAGTAGAAGTCCATTGCTCGCAATCCTCTGCAGGGATTGTGCATCTACGTCGAAGGTCCCAAAGTAAACCGGGAGGAATATTCCAGGATCGACTTTTCACGAATCGCGGCATTGTTAGTTGCTGATGGTACACGGTTGGCTCAAGCTACTCGCCAAGGTCATTAAATGGTTAGTCAAAGGCGTTGTAGGACAAAAAACGTAAGGATTTCGTGTATCTTGACTTTTCAAAGGCCTTTGACAAAATCTCGGCAGAGAAAATGGTCGCCAAGGTGGAGGCTGTTGGAATTCATTCTATGGTGATAAGCTGAGTTCGACAGCTATTAAACAGAAGGTGTTATTTATTTATTTATTTGTTTATTGAATACGTCATAAACAAAAAACAGACGAACATTCTCAAGCTAATCTAGGCGGAAACAAGCGTCGTTCACCTATCAGTAGAGTAAACACTGACAACACCGAACTTCAGAAGACGAACAAAAAAAGGGCGAGTCGGAGGTGCTTAGTGCGGAAGGAAGGGCAAGAGGGTAAGAATAAACCTGATTTTTAAAACCTGACAGTGGGTTTAAAGAATCGGGTTGAAGTCTGTAGACTGCTGGTTCAAATATATTAGATAAACCAGCCATTACGGACAGGCGCATGCCAGCGAGGGCCAACGAAGAACGAAGATGATAGGGGAAGTGAACAACAAGCCATGCAGATAAAATAAAAAGAGGAAAAAGTAAGGAGGTACTCTGGTTTTCGTTTCGCACGGGCTCATTAGTAAGGGAGGGGACGGATGAGAGATCTAGTCAACATACCTGTATCCTTCCTAGATGATGGATGTCCTGATAATGGGGCGTGTCTCGATGACGCTGAGGACTGTTCTCAAACTTGGGTAACTAAACCGGAGCCAGTACTCCAAGGCCTTTCTTACATTAAGCGGTGTTCCCCAAGATGGGGTATTATCCGTAATCTTATTCCTGCTATCAATCAGCCTTGCAGTCATGTGTAAAATGTACGCTGATGTTGTACAACTCGACAAAACAATCCATACCAACATAGGCTCTTCAGACGGCGATTTTAAGAGCTCTTGGGCAGATAAGTGGGAATTACCTCGTGCAGCTGAGATGATGCACCTTCTGGAGGTTGGATCTAAAAACCATTCTTCGACATATAGGATTAATGGTCGTCAGGCCTCAGAAAATGCTGACGAAGTTCGAGATTTGGACTTTGCTATAAAAAGCGACTTATGTTTCTCATAACGCTGCAGACTCCAGAGACCAGGTTCATCAACGGCTTACAGCGATCTAACGGTGAAAATGCCCGAAATATCGGGATTTTGGCAGTATTTTCACCGTTAGATTGCTGTAAGTCGTTGATGAATCTGGCCCCTGGTGAGTTTCTCAAAACACAGCAGACTCCTGGTGAAAAAGCCAGTCTTCGCTTCTATAACTTCTTCAGCGTTCTGAAATCCAGTCTTTCAGAGGTGCACATAAAGGCCTTTAAAACCTATGTACAGCCTATATTTCTTTGAAATTGATCAAAAATTCAGGTGCCCAATAAGTGAACACACTGCATGAATTTTTCTAAAATTTTCTCTAGGAAAAATAATAAGTTAAAGGCTGTTTTAAAGCGGAAGGAAGGCAGCTATCGTATGGTATAATAAAAGGAGGGATCGCGCCATGCACGCAATTGGATTGTCGCGATTTTTATTTGATTGATAGCAAAAAATTCTGTTCCTGTGGAGTTACGCAGCATGCGGGGAGCAATCCGACGATTATACGTCAGAAAATTTCATTTTTTCGCATTTTCATTTTTTCATTCTTTCATTGGGGCACTTAGCTTTCTTATTTCCTAAACGGGCAGCAAAGTTATCACCTTTCAAACAGTGTATACATTTTTGGACCTATCTTAGTCGGGAGGGGCAACTGTAGAGTTGTCCGCGATACAGCAAAACCAATTGTTAAAATTTCGCGATTTTAAGAAAGCAGCATTTAGACTATCAATGAAACTGAAATCTCAGTCAACCAGATGGGTGCACAGCGCGACCTCCTCTTTTAGTACATTAAAAGGTTGCTGTCTTTTTGTGCTCCAGAATAAGCTTTATACCACAAGTTTTTCTTGAAAAATAAAAGGACATCGATAAAAGATAAAAGATGGCGTTACTCTAACCATTTTGGGATGCGCCAAGCATTCTACTTCTGCGAGGATGCCGTGAAGGCGGTTTTTATGCGTATTAGGACATACAGTAACTTGCGATGGCCAGCCGATGAACAAGTTAGCACCTTTTTCTTTCCCGACAAGTCTGGTAGCAATTCACCGAACCCGACAAGATGGAAGACTTGATTGGCCTGTGCGAGAAATCCGAACCAGGAACCGGGTAGCGGGTGCACGCGACAGCCGGCACCTCCTCCAACTGCGCCACACGCGTCTTTTTCACACGATGCTGTAAAAAGGCTTTATTCTTCTCCTAGTATCCTAATGACATTATAAAATTTCAAACAGTGCTTTCACTTATTATGCCGGCTGAATTAAAATGTTTAAAAAAATCATGCTAAAATTCCATTGGACAAAAAATATTGCAGCTTTCATGCGTATGTGGAAGAGGCTCGTTGTAATTTGATTTAAAAGAGTTCAGTTTGACTTCAAAAGCCTCAAGTTTGCTTAGAAGAGTGTCCACGTTGATTTGAAAAGTGTCCAACTTGACGTTAAAATGCTTTTGAACGGCGCCCTCCTTGTCCGATCCGAAAAACTTCCAAAATCAGGAGTTTGTCGGCCTCACTAATCATCTCCTAAACGTTTAGTTCTAAGTTTATAAGGTCGTGGTCAAAATGGCTAACTGTCATACATATTATCCTTTCAAGGTTTTATGGAAGAAAAATCCTGAAACGCTTTTACTTGCGTACAAAACATATTTACGACCCGTGGTATGTAGAGTTTGGTACGACGGTTTTCACCTACGTCAAGAAAAAAGACGTTGATATGTTGGAGAGCGTTCAAAATAATTTTACACGGAAACTCACAATGAGATGCTTTGGCGTAGATTATTCGCAAATCCCAAACGGCAGAGAAAGAAACAGGATGCTTGGACTAAGATCTCAGAAGGAAGGTTACTGATCACAAAATGCCGTTGAAGATTCTCGCGGGCAATCTCCACATAAGCCCTCCACATTTTTTCGGTGATAAACTAGTAAGAACAAGAGGAGGTCCGTGTGCAAGCTCCCATTGCAAAAACCACGATGCGATTTTCATTTCTGACATATAGAAAATTGGGTACATGTCGCGTAGGTGAGCAGCATTGGTAGGTGGAAGCGCGTCAGCCAATAATAACCAACTAGAGCACAGCCCGTACACATGCCAGCCCATCAGGGTACCGACTGTATACGACATCTCTGATTGGCGCGCCCATGCCATGCTGTCTGACTGGATGGGGCGTTCCCACCTACCAATGCTGCTCACCTGCGCGACATGTACCGTAGAATGCATAGCGCATCCCAAAAGGAACTGGATAGCGCCCTCCCTTATCAATTCGTCCGGATCTATCCTAGTCGGGAGGGGGAACCGGAAAATGTCATTTGCGTGTGTCATTCCATGCCACATCACATCCCCTGAGTTTAAATAGAAGCCCTAATCACATCCCCTGAGTTTAAATAGAAGCCCTCGCATAGTGGCACAGCAGCTGAAGCACTCGTAGAAACTCGAGAACAGATTGGAGATACAAAGCACTCTATGCCACTCCAATTAGGATAGATACATTTATCCATTTCTTTTGACGTCCATCCAAACGCTACGCCTCTCCAAGACCTGCTCCCTTCCAGAGAAACGTCTGATGCTCAGCAGGTGAACGCATGCAGATCAGAAGCGAAGGCGTTTCGTTCAGACACAGCAGAATTCCCGATTGTTTTCGAGGCGTTTGGGTGGCTTGACGTGATGTTGACTCAAAAATGGAATCCCACCTAGCAACGGTGGTGCCCGCTCAGTTGCTCGCGGCGAAAACTCGAAGAATTACGTCGTGTAGCAATTATGTTCCATCTCATGTATATCACGTCTCATTCCTTCTAAAGGGCACACTTCTTCCGAACGAGCGTCATCTCCGTCGTCGTTAGACAGAGCAGCAGCAGCAGTCCTCAATCATCTTTATCGAGTCCATCACACAAAACACGACGTGCTTCACGACGTGAGATTAGCCTTCTGACGATGAGGACGCTCTCGGCCATCCATTAATGGCGCCTTCAATTCCAATCCGTTGTGCTTCGCGGGAGATCCGGCGAGGAATTAACAACCGAAAAACGCAGCTTTGTCTCCGCTTGCACACCGCTGTTCAAACTTTCACAGCCTAGAGCTCCTGCGAACGTCGTCCGCGGCCTAGTCAGCAGTTCTCTGCGGGAGCGCTTCAGTTCCAGCCGCTCTACCGAATCTGCCACTCGCATACATACTTTGGCCAAATTGAGCGCCGTGTTTGTGTGGAGACGTGAGTGTGGCTGCCTAGGCGGTCAACAGCAAAATCGTTGTTGTGTTGGGCTCAGCTTTAGGTGTAATACCGCCGTTTGACTTCCTTTTCTTTTTTCTTCTTGCAGAACGGGATAAGAAGCGCTATAGAAAGCCCAAGGTACTACCGGATAGCCATCTGATTCCTTCAATCCTTCCCTTTAACTTTATTTAGCTTGATTCGTTGATATTTTGTCATACAAAGCGTAAGGATGATACTCACGCGTAAAACAAGTGAGAAAAAGAAACAAGGGTACATGTCGCGTAGGTGAGCAGCATTGGTAGGTGGAAGCGCGTCAGCCAATAATAACCAACTAGAGCACAGCCCGTACACATGCCAGCCCATCAGGGTACCGACTGTATACGACATCTCTGATTGGCGCGCCCATGCCATGCTGTCTGACTGGATGGGGCGTTCCCACCTACCAATGCTGCTCACCTGCGCGACATGTACCCATTCTACTTCTACGGGGTGTCGTGGATGTGATTTGAATGCGTATTTGGCCATACAATGACTTGTGGTGGCCAGCCGATGAACAAGTCAGCGCTTTATCCTTCCCAGACACGCCTGGTACCAATTCATCGACCCCAGAGGGATGGAAGGCTTGGTTGGCCCCGCGCGGGAAATCCGAACCAGGAATCTGGTATCGGGTGCCCGCGAGAGTCGGCGCCTCCTCCAGCTGCGCTACACGCGCCCAAAACAACAGATAGGACGAAAAATTCTGTACAGAAAGTAGCATTAATGCGCGATGCAAGCTGAATTTTTACTAAATAACAGACGAATGAGAAATAGTAACAAAAAACGCTGAATGCGTGGCGCACAACAAAAGGAAATGAATAAGGCCGTTCTTTATCCTTGTCCTTATCGTGGAAAAGAACTCAGTGTCTATCATTTCCAGAGAGCATATTTTGCACCAATTCACCGACCCCGAAACGACGGAATGCTTAGTTGGCCTGGGTGGAAATCCGAACCAAGAAGCTGATATCGGATGCACGCGACAGCCGGCACCTCCTCCGACTGCGTTACATGAGCTCCGTTAAATGATAGAGAATAATAATAGTTCAGGGGAAGAACCAACGGTAAGTGACAGAAGATATGTATGTACCATCTTCACATCAAGCTGAACTTCTTCCAAATCGTATGTCTATTGAGTTGAACTGGGCACGCTGAAAAAAAATACTCGAAATAAATGTTGGATAGAAAATTAGTTCGTCATCGTTTGAAAATTTTCAATTTTAAAAGTAACTCAGAGTGGTTGGAAAGTGAATGCACTTGAATAATCACAAAATTCATCCTTTTTAGCTAAATGTTAGGTTGGCCGGAAAGTTCTGGCGGTTTATGTGCAACCCCTTTTCATTCATTTACTCCTAAATCCATATTCAACATACTTCTCATTTTTATGTAGAGTCTAGTGCGGAATTCTTCGCTCTATCTGGCGGAATAATTTGTGCTTCACCTATGCTCAGTCGTTGTATTTCTTCGAAGACTTGTTGAAGTATATCGAAGGAGCAATTCAGAATGGTATTTTGTTTCAAATCGAACTGGGCCAATTCGCCGTCAAAATATCCAGACAATTCAACCATGTGGGGGCCGAATAGTGTTGGAGGAAGGACCGTGCAACGGTGGTTCGAGAAATTTCATTCTGGAAATTTCGTACTTGAAGGTGTGCTCAGAAGCGGCAGAGCTACAGTAGTCCAGGACGACGATTTGAAGACCTCCACCGATATGACGCTCTTCGTGTCCCTCGAGCGAGACAGGGACGAATGGAGACGCTGCTGGCGCCCGCTCTAGCAAGTCGATGGTCAACGGGACGACAGGTGATACAGGTGATACAGGCTGACGTTGAAGTTCTATCTCACCCGCCTACGCTAAGCGACTACCATCAAGCATTTTCAGAAGTTTCTTGCTGCTACAACCTTCGCAATTCAAAACCACGCAAAAACAGCCTTTCTAGAATTGGTCGCATCTCGGCCATCGTTTTTTCGCTGATGGAATTAATCAACGAGCACCGCGTTGGAAAAAGTGTGCTGATTCGAATGGTATCAACTGAAGTTGGTGAGTATGAAGAAGGTTGTGATCGTTTGAAGTGGATCAGTCAAAACCGCCAGAATTGTCCGGCCAACCTAATACAACTGGACGACAAGGTGAAGGTAGCTATGCCGCTGTCAGCCTGTAGTCCATTTGTAGCTCAGTGCGCTGCGTATTCCATCCTATAGCTACCACAGCTTGTGGTTCCACGTTTCCATTGCTAATGAGGGCTGGAGAAGGAATGTTGTGACTACTAGAGCGAGAACAAAGGAGTGCTAAGCGTCAGGCTGCTACTGGCAGGCTTCAATGTATAGAAAGAGAGCGGAAATGGCGACGACCAAAACAGAGCTACCGCCGATCACTTGAATTTAAGTGGAAACGCCCAAAAAGCGCCTGTGTCGCAATCCATTCCCGGCTAAAAGCTTTTAGCTGCTCGAAGCGAACGGACAAGAACAGTCGGAGCAAAACCAAATTTGGAAACATCCCATCTCCAAGCGATTCGAATGGTTTCGTAATCGAAGCGGCCAGACATCCTAGTGGAGCGGTGGTCAGTGCTACCCGTACAAAAGGTTGCATGTGGGCATAAAAAATGAAGGGGAGAGAGACCAACCTTAGCCGTCACTGTGTCGCGCCATGCATTCAAAGAGCTCGCCGCAAATTTCATTTGATTGATAGTGTAATTACCACTTAAATAAACCATCCAAATGAGGATATGTGTGTTCTTCGCGACCGTTTTTGTTTGTCGTTAACAGTAGGCAAACTCCATGCAAACAGAAATTCTGCTACCACTAGCGATGTTTTGGAAGAGGGCATGGCGCAATCTCTCCTTGGCTCTAAAAACGATCCCTTCCTGCTCTTCATAACAGGCATTAAACCGTTTTTTTCTCAAGAAGTAAACATTTTATAAAATTTCAAATCACTTATTGGGTATATGATTTGAAACTTCGAAGAAAGTAAAAATTTCATCGAACGAAAAATCATTCTAACCGTTTCCGGGAGTCTCTGGGTTGATGTAGAAGAAGCCCGTTTCAATTTGGAAGTTAAGATGGTACAAATCTCTGCATGAAAAATGCGAACGGGCCTGCTTTGAACAGAAGCACTCCCTTTTGAAGGATAAATGCATGCTCATTCTGCTCAGCCTCTGCAATGCAGCTGTGATGTTGTCGAAGGCCTATACAATACTTCGGCGACGCTGTTGTCGGCGACGTCGGCGACAACGTCGCGCGGGCTGCTATACACTGCGCACTGAGATGAAGGGGACCACAAACGGCAACATCTAGACGAGGTATTTCTTTCCGGTTAGTGTGAAATCGTCGCTGACGATGAGGAACCGTGTAGCCATTTGAAACGTCAATGCCTAAGGTTAGTTGGAAAGATTCTTTACGCTCTTGAAGACCTGATCACATTCCTGTTGTCGCTCAGATTCTGCTTCCAACAACGGCTTGTTTAACGGCGGCAGGATAAGCAGATTTGGCATTGAATTTGAATCAAAGTGTTTTTTCTTCACACGAGATCTTCACAGGCAACAGGAATTCGGTTAAGAATTCAGACGGAAGTTCATTGTGGGCTCTAATTTCTGAGATCCTCAGGGAGTTTTTTGTAGTGCGCTTGAGAAAGTCTATCAAATGGGTGAGGGCGAGCGCAGCAGTGCAAGGAGATGTAGGAGGACACGCCTAGCGTGAATAATCGCAGAGTGGGCGAGGTCCGCTGAACATGGAGTGAGGGATTCACAAACACGGAATGATTAATGAGGCGCGACGACGCAACAACAAACAAATTTATCGTCAGCCGTAGCATAGCCATGTGGGACGGCAAGGCTGAATTGCCGGCGGCTGAATTATTCTGACGCAATTCGCGAGCAAGCCGTCGAAAACAGAGCGAAGGGCAAGGAAAGCCGCTCGAGAGGGACAGTTCGACGGTGATGACGACGCTACTGCCGGCGCTGGTGTCGAGTGTCACGGTATTGCAGGGTGCGAGTGATGTTCAAACACTGGTGCTCAGACCCGAGCGGGCGATGAATTGCGGCCGGATATGCGGTGACGCATACAGACCGCCGCCGAAATCAGATCCTCACCAGGTAGTCGTCATCGACCTCGAACACGAATATTTCTCCGACCACAACAGCTGAAGCCGTCGAGGGGTGCAAAACGCTCAGCGGGGTTGCCATGACAACCCGGGTGTTTATCGACGACCACACAATGGAACAGCACCACTCGCCGCACAAGTCTTCCTTAAGAGGGCTTCTCTGTTGGTGGGTTTCTCATATGAGCCAAAGAGCGAACAGAAGCTGAAGGGATTGTGCAGGAGACGAGTAATGAAGCCTGGAGGCTTCAACAACAGCGGTTGTTATGTTTACTCCGCGAAATAGGGCACATTCTCTGGGGTGAAGTGCAGTTCTTCCTCGCCTTAAATGAACTTTCTCCTATATACAGTGGCGAGCAAAAACTACAATTTCTATTCTAAAATGATGAGTGTTGAAATCAAACATGAATGCGCTTGAATACTTAATTTTCCAATAAAACCCCGAAAAGGCACTAGACATTAATGTGGTCTGAGGAGAGGGAAAAGCGCCAGACAATCGCAACCAATCAGAGCGGCGACCGGACACCTACTAGCCAATCACGACGCGGACCATACACACGCCCTCCGTGCAAGATGATTTAATGCGCTTGCTAGTCTGGCGTGTTGCCCTACCCATGTAGGCCAGTTAACGACTAGTACGTCAAACGTTTTCCAGTGTTGTAGCGCGTAGCGTCCTGCCCGGAAGCCGGAGAATGCGAGTACGAATGCCAAAGGCAGGTTTTAGTTTGCCTAAAGTGGCCTTACGATTAGTTTTGAAGTTCTTTACTTAAATCAAGCCAAACACGTTCCAAGAAGTGCAAATTAAATATTTCATTTGAGAAATTTCTATAAAACCCCGCCGATTCTTAACGTGCTTCAAACGATGCCTCAAAAAATGTTTATTTTTTATTTTTAAGCGCATTATTTCAGAAGGCTATAATATTCTCAACCAGTTGGCTACAGCAATGTGCCATGGCCTGCTTAAAGTGAAGAAAGCGAGCATTTTGTAATCTGTTAAGTATGGAAATTGGGCACAATTGTTACCTTCAGAATTCCTAAGGTAGAGAAAACAGATATCCTGGGGCCGGATTCATCAACAATTAAACCCGTGGGTATGCGGGTATAAGGGGTAGAGATAAGATAAGAGTCAGGTAGAGATGAGGCAAGAGTTAGAGACGCAGGATTCATCGTGGGTATGTCTACCACCACCTATACCCGCGGGTTAGTCGTTGATGAATCCGGCCCCAGAACTCTTCACAGGAAGGTTATTTGTTGTGTTGATCACAAACATAACACGAGTTTTTTACTAACAGAGTACGGTAGATTAAAGGGGGGATAAGGTGACTAAGGGTGTCAGGATCGGGCTCATCGATTTCGCCGATAGATCACTAAGGTGTTGATTTAGTGTGCTGATTACAATGAGATGGTTATGGTGTTATAGTCATGAATGAATAACGCAAACAAGGAATGGATAGAGAAAAAATCCCGTATTAAGGTACAAGGTTGTCGCCAAGTTAATCTCCGTTTCGAGGTATATAAAAATAAATGCGTTTTTTACTCTAAATCATTCCGTCTCAGGGAAGGTCACGCATACCGTTCGGTAGGTTTTTTACTGCACTTTCAAAGAAAATGTGTAGATGTCGCCCTAATTTTTCTAGTCGACCTTTTCCAGGGCTGCATAAAATCATGGACTGACGCGACTGTAGAGTCATCATGCTTTACGGATTTAAACTGGGATATTCTGCGGCGGTGACACCCCCCATAACCTTAGCCTTAATTTTTCGGACGGACTGTCCTTGCGAACGAACGCTGAGAGGCTCTGCATCAGAAAAATTCGCTTCTAGCGAGTTTGTTCTTGAAGAAAAACGGGGTCGTCGCTTGACGATGTCGTTTTGAGGAGAGCCGTCGAAGCAAAGCTGGAGACGAATACACGCACGATAGCAGAGGACATTGGCGTACATCATGGTACGGTAGCAAGGCATTTGGCGAGAATCGGCAAGGTGAAGAAGATGTCGATGTGGGTGCCTCATGAGCTGACCGATGAGGAGCGTTTGGCACGTTTCGACACTCGCTCAAGCCTGCTAGTTGGCATTCAATATGAGCCTTTTGTAAGCCTTAATATGACTTAGATAGAAAATGGGTCCTTTACGATAACAGAGGCCGGATTCATCAACAATTAACCCGTGGGTATGCGGGTGATAAGGGGTAGAGATAAGATAAGAGTCAGGCAGAGATAACGCAAGAGTCAGAGACGCAGGCGTCATTGTGGGTATCTCTACCCCTTATACCCGCGGGTTAGTCGTTGATGAATCCGGTCCCAGGAGGAAGGATTTGTCTGGGTAGATAAGGAGGCTTCTCCAGCATCCTCTCCTAACCCCGACCTTCACCCTAAAAATGTTATGCTTACTTTGTGGTGGTGTTTTAAAGGCGTAATCCATTACAGCCTTTTGCAACCTGGTCAGGAAAACACAGCAGAGCCTTACTGCTGTGATTTAGACCAGGCGCATGAGAAGTTGCAAAAATCGTGGCCGGCAGTGGTGAATAGAGGAGCGCCGCTCCTGTTGCTGGACAATGCAAGGCCGCACACCTCATGAATCACTCGGCGAAAATTGACCCATTTAGGTAGGTATCGAAGTTCTCCCTTGGGGCACGTTTAAACTTCCACGTATTGTGGCAACATTGATCGAGCGACGTGATACATGCCGTCGCATCGCTCGGCGTCTGAAATATAAACGGGCCTTTACCCACCATATTCTCCTAACCTTTCCCTCACTTACTATAACTTTTTCCTAGCTCTTGATTCTCATTTGCGTCAGAAACAATTCACTGATTTGCCCGATGTTGAATGTGCTCTCCTTAATTTCGACAATTCCTGTGATCTGAATTTTTATTGTAAAGGATTAGGTTCACTACACGTTCATTGACAAAAATGTATAGATTTTGGTAGCTTCTACTTTGATTAAAAAAGTTGTATTTAAGCTGAGTTATAGCAGTTTGAAGTAAGCGGTCCGTTTCGGCGATTAATTTTGCGATAGCCTTATAGAGCACACAACAGGCCATATGCCCCAGGCGTTCCTGGATTATCTCTACGTATCGCCTCTACGGTCAAGCAGTCAACGCGTACGAATTTGTGTGATGACGCGGGAGCGCGAGAGAGATTATTCATTTAAATGGGAATACCCACAGGAGCCTTTTGCCCTAATTTACACTTTCGCCGCCGCGCGGCGCGGCACCGCGATCGCCATAGATATCGATTTTTCGCGCCCCGCCCGGTAAATATCTATTCCGACCGTCATGCCGCGCCGCGCAGAGGCGAAAGTATAAACTAGGGCTTAGACTTGACTACAACTGGACTTCCACCATCCTTACACGGCGACGTATGCTGCATAGCCATCCGTGAATATGTATTTCAACTATTATTCCCCTCCTCCGAGTGGATTTGCACCAGAACTTTAATCAAAAGAGAGATTCATCACAGTCGAAAACGCACTGTAAGCGAAAGTGGGATCCTGCCACATCTGAAAATTGAATAAAACAAGTCCTCAAGCAGACAGTGCACTAACCGACCCACAAACACGTGTTGGGAGGCCGTCATCGATCTGACGGAGTCACGGACGTTGAACAGTTTTTGGACTCTACCGTAGTTCAACAGACCCATGAATCACAGTTGTTGAGAGGAACATAAACGGGCCTGTGCGAATGCGGGTGACGATCAGGAGCACTCGGTCGGCGCTGCTGTACACTATCGATGGCGTGGGCGCTGTGTCAACAGAAGCCGAGTAGAGTTACAGGTGTTCGTTATGAGACCAACTGACGAGGGGACCTGGTGACGCACCAGCTGTGGGAATAGGGAGAAGTGGAAGGGCAGTGTTGACAAAGCCCAAAGTCGACCGCGAATCGATCCTGGCGTACTTGTGTGTTTGAGCATCGACTGGGGGAAATGGAATGAGAAGAGGAAGTACCTGTGGACAATAAGCCGCTACGGGATGGTGGCGGGTAACATGATCACGCTCTCGGCGAGCAGTGGTGTTTGGTCGTCTATTGCTTTCCAGCATAAAAAAGGACCGCGACCTGCGTCACGCATTCGGGTTGCTAGAAGTGGGGAAACGGACCTGCTTCAGAGTGAATTGTGGAGGCTAGTGGTGCTCCACTTGGCATTCAGTTCTTCCTCCTTCACTCTCGGAGCGCACGTCACAGCAAGAGTTCATATATACCATTTTCAGTTGAAATTCAACGTTGTCCAAAACGAATTAAACGTTGTCCGAACCAAGTTCAACGTTGTTCAAAACGAATTCAACTACTTCCGAATCAAACTACACGTCTTCTTTGCAAGTTTTACGTTTCAATGCTTACTTCTTTTCAAAAAAATTCTGCTTGCAAAAAAAGGCTATGCAACGAAAAATTAGAAACAGCTAGCAAGTTAAGCAGTACTCCAGTAGCACTGCGATGCAAGTACAAAATAAGCAAATTGAACGATAAAACTGCAAGCAATACAACAATACGATATACAATACAGAACACAAATAACAACACAGCAATAACTATTCAAAATACCAGAATGAGCAAGTGAAAGCAAGTCCTTTTTTAGGTCTTCAGGGGTTCTGAAGTGTGATGTGGATCTGCCAAGGTCTTTTTAAAGTGTGATATGGAGCTTCGTTAGAGCGTTGAAAATCGTAGAATCTGATACAGACGTCGAATTTTTCATCCGTAAGAAATGGATGTCACTCGACAACCTCTTCGATGAGAAGCAAGTTTCAGCAATGAGTTTTTTTTGCGTTGCTACCCATAGATTGAAAATTGAGTGCTGAAATAACGAGTGACTGGGTGTGAACTCAAACCATTACCTCAGCGAGTGCGCTCAACTATTTCGCCTTCTCGTTTGTACGAGTTGATAATGCTTTGTACAGTGTTCTCTATGACACCAGCAATCTGAGCAGCTTCATGTATGGTCATTCCGTCGCCGAACACCAGCTTGACAAAGATTCCGAGACACTCGACTGCTTCGGCCATGTCGCTGACTTTGTTGAACGTCTTGTTGATCGTTGCTCATGTTTTCTGCAAACCTGGCATATTCCCTAGTGACAAGAAAGAGTGGAGGGGTTTGTTTATATGATACGGAGGAAGATTCCAGAAGAACGTTGAAGGTGTTTTGAAAAATGTTGAATTTGTTTTGAACAACGTTAAATTTGGTTTGGACAACGTTGAATTCGTTTTGAACAACGTTGGATTTGGTTTGGACAACTGGGAATTCGTTTTGGATAACGTTGAATTTCAACTGAAAATAGTATAGAAATCGCTCGAGGTTTCTAATTATTACAGATAGATCTCTTCTGTTCACTTTACAATGTCAGTAAATGACATAGGACCTGTACAGTAACAATGACTTTGTTCGGCAAGTGCTTCAGCATAGCTGCCTTATTCAGAGCCAGAAAATACAAAACTATTTGAGGACCTTATTCATCACTTCCCTTAGAGGAGTTTCAAAATATGGTGAGAAAATGGGATGCCATTTATCTCTCATGAAAATATTATTTTGAATTCTGTTAAATTCGGTCAAATCTCTTCTGTTGGAGAAAAAACAAATTCTTTATCCTCTTGGAGCGAATTTTAAGCGAGCGACCGTTTATTTGTTTATATATGTTTGCTAAGAAACACTTAGAAAATCAATATCCAAGACTAGTTAATCAAAAGAAAAACAGCTCAAAAGTATGAAAGAAATCGAGTCATCTCGTGAAGATGGGCAGCATTAGAATATGGAAGCGCGCCAGCCATTCAGTATACCAGTTGTACTCTGAATGGCGATCGAATTACCTGGCTCGTTCTCACATCAATGCTGCCCACATTCGTCACATGGGCCAAGAAATCTATTAAACAGGTTGAGAACAAACAGTAATTCGCATTTTATTTTCACTCGTATTGTTAGTAGAGTCACGAGAGCTCACAGGATTCTTCTCAGAGTCTTGCGTTGTCAATGATCATGTAGAGCTTTCCACGCCGTAACACAGAATGAGGGATCTTCTGGGCAACCATCTCTCGCCTTGCTTATTTTTCTTTAACTCTGCGCTGGATTACTCTGCACGCAAGCCAGAACAGCACTAGTTTTTGAAGATTGCGCACATCCACAGCGAGAGGACTCCCCTAACGAAAAGTTGCCCTCATCGCATTGCCTGTATCGTCTCTAGCAGGTAGTGTAGGAGGAGGAACGTTGAGCGTGAGCTGCAAAGCGGCCGGAACGATAGCAATGAGGCAAAAGACGACGGTATTCTTGAAGATACGACATGACATAAACAACAATAATAACTATAATAATTATGCAAATACTTTTACGCATAAATTTTCTCCTAATTCTATTGTACAAGGGTTTTCAGCGACAGCGACGATTTCAAAAAATGATCGGCTGGAGCTTAGATATAATGACCTCCCCGCTTAATATGACGCTTAAACCGTAGCATAAGTTTGCCGCGTTAGCACGCTACCTTCTTTCAAAGGAAGACACTCAAATTCTTGAAACACTTTCTGCACACCCGAATATATGAAGGATGGAGTTCAGGTGCCGAGAAAAAGTCGTCTAACGTGCGTAGAGATTCAGGAGACGTGCTGTGGACGTCATCCAGCGTGCGTAGAGATTCAAAAGAGTAAGTGAGATCAATAAGGGAGACCAGCAAAAGAGGGCCAGCAAAAGGGGGACCAGCAAGGGGACCCGTAAATGGGGTCCAGTAAAGGGAAACACAGAGGGGAGGGGGAGGGGTTAGCCGCCAACAATAAGAGAAACCAGTTTTTTTAAAATCTCAGTATCGTCCAACGTGGGTAGGGATTCAGAAGAATAAGAGGGAATATCAAAGAGAACCAGTATTTTATGTCCATATCATCCAACGTGTGTCGAGATATAGAATACGTTTCATAGACGTCGTGGCAACTTCGTGACACGTGCATCGACACTCAGCAAATGTGTCACAAACGTTTGCAACATGCGTCCGCATTCAGAAGACGTGACACGAATGTCGTGTGCCCAGATCCAGAAGACGTGCCACAGCTCAGAATTAGCGCAGCATACGTTGGATTTTTACATGACCTTTCAAAGGATTCGTGTAACATGCGTGGGGATGCTTCACTCTCTTGAGTGACTACTACAGAAATCGTAGGAGCATTACTGTATTACCGCTACCGACCTGTCAACCAATATCGACTATTCATGCTTTTGCAGATTAAGTGCTCCGGATTGGAACCCTCACGATCTTTTTTACGCTACGTAGAGAGCGCTTACTCTGGAGAATGAATCCCGTACATGCGAGAGAGGATAGACAGGCTTCGTAGAAGCAGTTCCGAAGATGCTGCCTTACCATATCCCCCTGTACTATTCTATACAGTAAGATCAGTTCTCCCCTGCAATAAAAGTAATACCTTACCACGTTGACGGCGAGAACGATTTCCGCGTGTTTGGCCCATGGGACGAAGCACGCCGCACAAATATGTGACACGACATACCATGACCCAAACTTCGTCTGAGCATAAATTTGGCATGCCAAACATGATGCTAATGTTCGTCTCAACGGTTACCCTCTCCCATCCTATAACGCTATAGTTTTATTTTTACTTATTAATATTATTTCTTATATTTATTATTTAATTTTTTATTTTAAGAGAAAATAATAAGTTAAAATGTGACTTAAAGCACAGCAAACAAGCAAGCATACCGCATTAAAAGCTCAGGTCGCGCTATGCACTCAAGAATTTCGCCGCAACTTTTATTCGATGGATAGTCTGAATGCCGTTTACATTAACCATCAAAGTTAGGACATTCTGTTCTTTACAGTGTTCCTTGTTGTATCGTTAACAAATGTCAAACTCTGTGAAAACAGAACTTTCACTATCAATCGACTCAAAATAGCGAGCTTTTGGAAGAGGGCTTGGCTCAATCTCGTTTATCAAGTTACAGGTTAATTACGCCCTACTTGAATCATCCTACGTAGTTCTATTCTATTCCTAGATTACAGAACACATTATTCAGTATGCATATTTATTAGTATCATACTGTATGGTAAAAGAGGGGAAGAGGGGTGACGTGGGATGAGAGGGCTGGCCTGCCCTCTTACGGGAGCTGACGGTACCAGGCGACCCTGCGGTGTGGGTGGTGTAGACGTAACTGTCCGTGGCGTAGCCCGGTGCCGCTATCTTGCAGCAGGGCGTTGCTATCGGTAGAAGGGGGTTGCCGTCCAGGGTACAGATTGGGTGCAACCCGACATCTCCATTCCTACAGTAAGCTCTTTTTCGAGCTTACGAGCATCATCATCGTGTTGTCGGTCGATAATTATCCGAGATAAAGAAGTGTCATATACAGAAAAAGGATATAGGAACTACATAGTAGTAACGCTATAGCTCAAGCTATATGGCGAGTTATTGACTGTAAGGGGAACATGTGAAGTTGTGGTCTGCGGTTAATTTACCGAACTGCTTTCAATGAGGATGAATGAATGAGGTCGTATCAAGTTGCAGGTTAATTACTCCCCACTTGAATCATCCTACGGAGTTTCTATTCTATTCCTAGGTTATAGAACACACTACTCAGTACCTATATTTATTAATATCATACTATATGGTAAAAGAGGGGAAGAGGGGTGAGATGGGATGTGAGGGCTGGCCTGCCATCTCACGGGAGCTGACGGTACCAGACGACCCTTCCGTGTGGGTGGCGTAGACGTGACTGTTATTTTTTAAAATTAGAAAATGGCCGGTAACCCACTTTTTAACACAAGTTTTAATCTAGTTTTTCCTCAAAAATGAGATTTTCATAAAATTTCGAGCACTGTGTTCACCTAGTGGGTAGCTGAATTAAAAAGTAGGTGGTCCTGACACGACTATCGATTAAGAGGGAAACCTGCCGTAATCGTTCAAAAGGACAACGGCATCGTGTTCAGCATCATGAATAACCTCTCTGGACAAGGTTTGAATGGACCGAATACCATTTTTGTTGAAATAATATGCCGTCGCTCACCATTGCGCGACATCGTCCCATGAGACAGACTGGCCATTGAGGAACATTATCGTCAACGCGTTAAGAAGGACGAGAAGACGGTCGGGGTGTTCTATTCTTAGAGTGACGCAATGTGGCTCGGGGGGGGGTCACCCCCCCCCTACACAACGGTTTGTGCTTTTTGAAACCGGAATTTTTTTGCAGCACTGGTGTGTTCTACCCCTACAGTGAACTGAGGTAGGCTATTTCCGACGTAATTTCACACACACGTATCCTTTACTAAGGCGGACAACCACTGAGTAGGGGGGTGACCCCCCCCCCCCCCGAGCCACATTGCGCCCTTAGAGTTTGTGGTGAAGCTTTTAATCAAACATTTGGCGCCTCTAGTTCGCTGAACGTCGGTATTCCTCTTATAATTTAAAGCGACGTATAAAAAATTATTATTTATTTACTATTATTATTACTCAGCACACATATCGGCGAGATGGACTCCCGTAGAAAGATAAGAAGTTATTCCATCGTTTTATTTACCCATTACTTGAATAGTTTTCTAGTTCATTTTTCGTCATTATTTGGTACCTTTTCCTGATTTTCTCCCCTGTGTGGCTCTTTGCGATTTTCGTTCTGCTGTTCCCGTGTTTAATTCAACATTCATTATTCACTATTCAATATTCGTTTCAGTTTGCATGGCAGCTGACTCTCTCGTATTTTGAGCTATAAAATCAATTTTGATTTATCTGCGCAATTGTTCCTTTATAAGAAGTTCTAGAAAGATTCTTATCTTTCATGAAACAGAACGAATGTAGAGTTTTCCATTTTGATGTCTTGTATCGAATTGTTTATCTATTGCGCGTGAAGCGCAGTCGGGGGAGGCGCCGGCTGTCGCGTGCACTCGATACCAGGTTCCTGGTTCGGATTTCCCGCCCAGGCCATCCAAGCCTTCCATTCCTCTGGGGTCGGTGAATTGGTACCGGGCTTGTCTGGGAAGGAGAAAACGTTGACTTGTTCATCGGCTGGCCACCGCAAGTCATTGTATGACCAAATACGCATTCAACTTGCCTCCACGACATCCCATAGAAGTAGAGTGCGTGACGCATCCCAAAAGGGATTGAATAACGCCGTCCTTTATCCTTTATCCTTTATTTATTTAATCTACAGTTACTGCAGAGCAGATAGTGGGCCCGTACGGAAGGTGTGTCATCTTAAGAAACCGGAGTCGTTCAACGTGCGTAGGGATTCAGAAGACTTGTCGCAGACGTTGTCCAACGTTAATGGAGATTCAGAAGACTTGTCGTAGACGTCGCTCTACGTGCGTGGATATTTAGAAGAGGTTTTGACTCGGTTATTGAATTAAGAAATTAGAATTTCAGTTATTAGGGGTAAAAAGAGAAGGCGTTCATGGTTTATAAATTTTTTCGTTGAAGTTTATCATATCTAATAATTTTTTTGGGCGATGTTTTTGTTTTACTTGAAGAAACGAATTGTAATAATGGTAAGATTATACCATTTCCACGCACGTCAAAATAGACACTTTTCGAGTTAAATTGGACACCCTTCTAAACAAATTTGATGCTTCAGAAATCAAAGTAAACGTTTTTCAGATCGAAGGAAGCTTTTTACAGGTGAAAATGTAGTCTCTTTCTCCAAAATGGTTAAAATATTTTTTCTTCAAGGAAAATCTGATGTAACTTCCTTTGAAATTTTTTTACATAGCTCATCTACCCGAATAAGGAAATAATTTTATAAAATTTTCATTTTTTACGAAAAAAAATACTCAATTAAATTTTGTTGTGAACAACGGCAAGAAGAAAACCATGAACGTCAAGAGCGTGCCATACACTTAAAGAGCTCGTCGCTGTTTTTGTTTGAATGATAGTGGGAAAGCTGCTGACAGTAGTGTCAAAGTGAGATAATGTATATTCTTTACAATCCCTTTTGTTATATCGTTAGGTGTAAACAAAAATTGCTATCAGTCGAATAAAAACCGCTACGTCTTGGAGGAGATCTCTTCGTTTCACACTAGAAAACGGCCGCCTTCCTGCTCCTTCAAAAGAGCATAAAACCATTATTTTTCTGAATAAAGGAGAATTTTATAAAACTCCAAAAAATGTGTTCACTTAATAGGACGGGTTCATTTTAATAATTTCAAAGAAAGTTATACAAATTTTTAGACAAAACATTGTTTTAACTGTTTTGAAAAGTCACTAGATCAATATTGAAGGAGCTCGTTTTAATTAATAAAGTCTTCAGTATGATTTAAAAAGAGTTAGATTTGTTTAGAAGAGTGTCCAATTCGACGAAAATTATGTAATTTGACGTGGAAATGTCCAACTTGATGTGGAATGTGTCCAGTTTAACGTGAAAAGTGTTCAGTTTAACGTCTGAACCTTGAGCCACAATTAATAGGCAATTTTGAGTCTTTCGGAAGTTTTGGAATTGGTCATAGTTATTAGTTGTCAAAAAGGGATAGCCTCCATACAATTTTAGGGAGTTCAATGAAATTAGGGGCGCGTGTAGCGCAGTTGGAGGGGCGCGACTGTCGCGTGCACCCGATACCAGGTTCCTGGTTCGTATTTCCCGCCCAGGCCAACCAAGCATTCCATCCCTCCGGTGTCAGTGAATTGGTACCAGACTTGTCTGGGAAGGTTAAAGCGCTGACTTGTTCATCGGCTGGCCACCGCAAGTCATTGTATGGCCAATGTCGCCTCCACGACATCCCGTAGAAGTAGAATGCGTGGCGCATCCCAAAGGGGATTGAATAACGCCGTCCCTTATCCTTTATCCTTTTATCAATGAAATTGATAATTGGTACCAGCAAGTACGACCATGATACCTACTTGGTCATTTCCTTTAATGGCTGTTTTTGTTTGTTGATATTTTGGTTATTTATGTGCTATGTTTTTCTTTTTTCGACACTATGATAAGGATAAAGGATAAAGGACGGCGTTAGTCAATCCCTTCTGGGATGCGTCAGCGCATTCTACTTCTACGGTATGTCGTGGAGGCGACATGAATGCGTATTTGGCCATACAATGACTTGCGGTGGCCAGCCAATGAACAAGTCAGCGCTTTATCCTTCCCAGACACGTCTGGTACCAATTCACCGACCCCGGAGGGATGGAAGGCTTGGTTGGCCTGGGCGGGAAATCCGAACCAGGAACCTGGTGTTGGGTGCACGCGACAGTCGCGCCTCCTCCGACTGCGCTACACGCTCCCAAACACTATTTCTCGACACTATGAAGCATGTGATAATTACTAAATATTAAATTTGAATGTAGACCAACTATTTTTGCATGGCATTGGCCCCAATATTACGAGAGCAATTTTGTTTCCACCTTGAACAAGAGCGGGTATCGAAAGACCAGGTTTTATTGATTCGATATTATGTTAGTTTAAATAAAGTTCTCAGGTCAAAAGAACAAATACTAGCAAGACAATTGCCCTAAAAAATTTGTATCTGTTTTCAGACATGAAGCTCTAGTGTTAGCGGAGCAGCCATTTGGGTATAGTTTACTTGCCGGTTGGTTGTTTGTTAGTTTAGTTTACTTAATTTTTTAAAGATTAGTTTCTTATTTGGTATGCGGAGATATGTCGCTGGTGATCGAGGGACTGATACTGTTGTGTTGTCCTTTTCTCCAATTTTTTTTCCTGTGCATGGCTTGATCCCAGTTTCCAATTTCTTTTTTTTTGTTGACCGCATCCTCTTGGACGTATAAATAAATCCTATTATACATAATTCGTTAACGTCAGGTGTCCGTCACGGGGAAGGGGACTGAAGCCAAGAGATGCCTACGACAGTACGACGCCAGCCAGGTTTTCTATCAGTTTTAGCCATGGGCGATTGCTGGCGAACTATATCCTTGGCGGAGGAACACCCAAGTTTACGATATCCTCAGCGCAACTCGTCAGAGTATATCTGGGGATCAAGTACAGAGTGTAGCGATTCAGAAGACGTGCCGCAGAAGTCGTCCAACGTGGGTCGGGGCTCAGAAGACGTACCGCAACGTCGTAGAACGTGCGTTGGGATTCAGAAGAAGTGCTTAAGACGTCGCACAACGTGCGCAGGGTTTGGAAGACGAGCCGGAGACGTCGTCGGCCCCACGGGCGTCGGGATTTAGAAGAATAAGAATCACCAGTGAGGGAAACAGTAAAGGAGGACCAGTAGGAGTGGACCAATAAAAAAGGGGGGGGGGCAAGTAAAGCGGAACTACCACAGGGGGAGCAGTAAGCGTGAACAGTATTTTCTCGCAATATCGTCCACCGTACGTCAGGATGCGGAATACGTGTCATAGACACCCGTTATTTCTTTCGTGGCACCGTAGCGACTCATACGTTGGGACTCAGAAAACGTGTCACTGAGGTTAAGCAATATACGTCCTGATTCAGAAGACGTGACATGGACGTCGTACAACGTGCGTCCAGGACCAGAAGGCGCGCTACAAATCAAACTTTGCTCAGCATGCGTTGGATTTTCAGCACACCTTTTAAAGGCTTCGCGCAACGAGTATGCGCGTGTTGGATGTTTGACTCTACCTCCGTTTTTCTGCATGGGTAAGTGGTATGTCAGAGAATAAATCGCCTTTGTTCGATTGATGGTGGACAGACTTCATATGAACAGTTTTAAACTCTTCCTGCCCCCTTTTTCCTTCCTAAGTAAATAAATAAATAAAGAAGACAGTTTTTGAAAGAATGAAGGTAGAAGAACTTGCTTTGTGAAGATTTTTTCTTCAAAGCGAGTTCTTTTATTAGATTGTAACGAATTAAATGGCACTGGCTCGCGCCATTTTTTGCGCGTCTTTAGCGTTTGATCAAGAACAAACCGTAACATATGGCATATCGTTTAGAAGCGCAAACTTTGCTCTACCGGACAGTACCAAATTTTCTATGTAAAAGTGGGAAAACTTTAGAATTTTATTGACTTTTTTGCAGATGGACAAAAGGGTAATCCGAGGCATTTACTTGTATGAATTGCACTACAGCTAAGGAGGCGGACGAGAAGATCAACGCGGCATTCGGTCAAGGATGTTCCACAATTCGGACGGCGTATCGTTGGTATCAGAAGTTCCGGAATGGAGATGAGAGCTTGGAAGAACATGAAGGTCGTGGGAGGCATAGTGATGTTGATGAGGACAAGCTGAGAGATGTGGAAGAGGAGGATCCACACAAAGGTACCAGGGAGATAGCGAAGGTTCTTGGCGTCAGTCACAACACAGCTGCCCGGCATCTGAAGGAAATTGGAAAGACCAAAAAGCTGGAAAGATGGGTGCCTCACGAGCTGTCTGAGGAGCAAAGAAACCCACGATATGAGATCTCGTCCGCACTGCTTCTACGGAACGAACGGACCCACTCCTTGATCGCATCGTAACCTGTGACGAGAAATGGATAATGTACGACAACAGGCGACGATCGGCACAGTGGGTGGACAGCGATGAGAGCCCCAAGGTCTTTGCGAAGCCGGAACTGCACCAAAAGAAAGTGATGGTGACAGTATGGTGGTGCTCGCTGGGAATTCTTCACCACAGCTTCCTCCCTCCCGGTGAATCCATCACGGCAGAGAAGTACTGCATTGAAATTGAAGAAGTGATGAAAAAGTTGAAGGATATCCGGCCGGCCTTGGTAGACCGAAGACGAGTTCTCCTTCTGCACGACAATGCTCGCCCCCATGTAGCACGAATGACGTTGCAGAAACTGAATGAGCTGAGCATTGAAACTCTACCACATCCTCCGTTTTCTCCCGACCTCTCCCCAACAGACTACCATTTCTTCAAGCATCTTGGCGACTTCTTGGTAGGGAACATATTCAAATACCAACAGGATGCCGAAAGTGCCTTCGAAGATTTCGTCGATTCCAGAACTTCTGATTTTTATGCTACTGGGATAAAAAAAGCTTGTGTCACGTTGGCAAAGATGTTTAGAATCAGAAGGTTTTATTTCGATTAATAAACTTGCCTACAAGCCGAGATATTAACTGTTTAAATTTACAGTGGTTCAGTGAAATTATTTCGTTACTACCATACCTAATAGCTTCATTTCTTCATAGGAATACGTCCCTGTTCAACCAGAAATCAGCAATACCAAGTGCCAGGCAAGACAGAGCTAATCGTTATCTGAACAGCGACAAATCAACGTTTTTTACGACCCGGCTTTCTTCAACATAAGCCCATCAACATTGTTCCTGTTATTAAAAACTTTCTTTGCAGGTACTTTTTCCAGCAGCAGCAACTGTTTCATTTATTCCTTGCAGCCTAATGGATAGTGCTCTCCTAGAGACCGAAAAATGTTTCTCAGGTCAATTAATCTTCATTCAGTAGAACACAACGTGCCGCATACAAGAAGTTCGTTTGTGCCACATTTTCTGGAATATTTATTGTTTATTTATTCTACATATTTATTTGCACAATGAAGGCGGAAATATATAAAATGATGTTATTTATGTGGATCATTATGAGGATGTCACTTTTTGTTCACGGCGATCAACGATCGCTTCACTATATCACTCATCAGCCCAGGAAATCATTTGCGGGAATGAATGCGGGCAGCGCTTTTGATTGTTCTTGTCGCGTGCCATAGTTACCCATGATGCACCTTGCTCGAGAGGAATCGCTCCCCGTGCAGACGTCCGGTGTGGGCAGCTAGACATTCATGCGAATATTTATGCTCTTCATGAAATGGACTACACATACTCAACCGTGGGGTCTGAGCTATAGTATTTCATTGAGAAACCGGCCACCGAGGGATACCCAAGTCCATCGTAGGACGAAAGGCTTATGGAACTTCACACCTGACAGACAGGACTTCTGCCTTGCTCCTTCCACTTTATACCTTGAGCCTCGATATTCGTTCTGGGACTCCTCTTCTTGAACTTCACGGCCTTGTCTCCTTGACGCGAAAAGTAGAACCTTGCGCGAAGGAGGCGGTGGTCCGATCCCGTGTAGAGCTTGGATACAACGGAGACGTCGGTCAGGCAATACTTGCGGTTGAAGATGATGTGGTCGATCTCATTGTGGAACTGGCCACCGGGGGATTCCCAGGTCCATCTTAGGGAGGGAGGCTTCTGGAACTGTGAGTTCCATGGATGGTCTTGGTCGACATGATAAACTCAGACAGCCTTTCACCTTGCTCGTTCCACTCCAAACTGTGGGTTCCGATGTGAAACTCTTCCGGCGACCTTCGCGGCCCGATCTTGGCGTTGAAGTCGCCGACGATCACCTTGTAGAAGGTGTGGTCTTCCTTATAGAACTCCTCCAGCTCCACGTAGAAGGCTTTGACCTCTTCGTCGGCGTAGTCGGATGTTGGGGCATACGCGACGAACACAGTCAAAGCTGGCACGGAGGCACATCGCTTCTGTCGCAGACGTCCGATTCGGCTTGTCAGAGACTCGCACGAATCGATGTTCATGCCCAAGTGCGTGTTGACGAGGACACCAACGCTTTCAACCCCTGCTGACGCATGTTCCGAGGAACGGTTGCTCTCCAGAGTCGTAGGCGGCGTGTAGGGGGTGGCGTCTTCTCGTCTCGAATAAGTGATCAACCTTACCTGATGAATCCTAAGACTTCTATTCTTCGGTTCCAGTATACGGTGGTTGGTATGTCATCTTTATTAGACGATGGCATACAGTATACTATATTAAGTGGCATACGGTAAGTGATGAGGGGTAAGGCAATGAAGGAGAAGGCTGACAGGCTACTGGCGAGAGCAGACGACCTCGTGGTCCGGACGACGTAGAAAATATTACCGTATCAGGGTATCGCTTATCAGCATGTAGTCAGAGAGGGTGCGGATTGGGTACAACCCGACAAGTGCGATGACGTCGTACTTGACCTTCTAGACTTGCATCACCACGTTTGACGGATCCGATGCAGGCATACGGGCGCTGCAAATTCAAATCGCTACCTATTTGCACAGGTGTCATGTGACGGTTGAGTTGATATTCTCCTAGTGGATTTGTCTTCATAGCGCTAGATGGCCTTGACTTCCGACTATTAAATGTTCACAGAAAAAGGTAGGGGAGCATCATTACGTGCTGCTTTGAACATCGCCGGGTCAAGAACTTCGGTTAAAGCTGCGATTGTTGGGGCAAATGGATCAAGGCAAAGATGGGAAGAAGAGTCGGAATGGATCCTTCTGATAAAGAACCGATAAAGAACCCATTCCTTCTTCAAAACTGATAGGATGCGGCTGTCCTTATAGGAACACTTCGTGAATGATTTGGGAGTGGCCAAAATTGGGGCGAAGGTTTCTAGTGACAAATAACGTTGGCATACCCGTGTCCCGAAGCTCCAGCAATGACCTATGACAACTGGCTGTTAGAGGGTACCATGACCAACTGGTACGGATAAGGATAAGGATAAAGGACGTCTTTCGTCTTTCCATTCCTGTCTTTCGATTTTTGGGCGGAGTAAAGGTTAAGTGACGGCGTTTGTCATTCTTTTTGACATGCGCCACGCATTCTTCTTCTACGGGATATCGTGAAAGTGACCTGAATGGGTATTTGGCCGTACAATGACTAGCGGTGACCAACTAATGCACAAGTCAGCGCTTTATTCTTCCCAGACAAGTCCGGCACCAATTCACCGAGGGATGGGAGGCTTGGTTGGCCTGGGCGGGAAATCCGAACCAGGAACCTGGTATCGGGTGCAGGCGACAGCCGGCGCCTCCTCCGACCGCTCCACGCGCCCAGGTACGGATAACAACCGCTTTTTTAAATGGCAGATTACACCGTGTACAACCATTTGTGGTATAGTCCTTAACCGATTTTCTCCGATTTTCTGAGCATGGGTAATTTTCAGCTGAATCTGGTCATTACCGCTTTTTCTTTTTACTCACCATTTTTATTTTATGTGCGCTAGTATTCTGATGTATTTGGTTGTTTTATGGCGCACTCTTTGTAGTGTATCACCTGTATCACTTGTATCACCCGTCGTCCAGTTGATCATCGACTTGCTCGAGCGGGCGCCAGCAGCATCTCCATTCGTCCCTCTCGCATGCCAGAGTGCTCCAATGGATACTCTTCACTCGAGGGACACGAAGAGCGTCATATCGGTCGTTCAGGACTTTCACGAAGAAGTCCGACCAACGCGTTGGTGGGCGTCCTGGTGTTCGCTTGACGTCCCGCGGCATCCAGTCGGTGACGGCTATCGTCCAGCGGGTGTCTGCGAAGCGTATTAAGTGGCCGGCCCACCTAATTTTCGACAACTTGGCCCACGCGAAAGCGTCTCTGATCTTCGAACGTCGGCGAAGCTCGGAACTCCGGAGGCCTTCTCTCACTTGCGTGAGTCGTGTCACTCCGAGCATCGTCCTCTCGATTCCACGCTGCGCGACGCTGATCGCGTGTTCATTCTGCTTTCGTATAGCCCAGGTCTCTGAGGCGTATGTTAGGGCAGGAAGAACAGTGGAGTCGAATAGGTGGGCACGGAGTCGGACGTTCTTCCTCTTCTTCGCGACTTCTTCGACGCTCTTGAAGGATCCCAAAGCCGCTCGTTTCCTCCTGCTCAGCTCTGGTGCTATGTCGTCGGCCATGTTGACTTCGCGACCCAGATACACGTAGCTGGAGCATTCGGAGATGTTCGTTCGGTTGAGCGAAAATGGGGCATCAGAAACTTGTCCGTTCCTCTTTGTAGTGTATAAGTAAATAAAAGAAAATAAGAAAAAATAAATACCAAAGATTTGTATGGTACCCATTGGATAAACGAAGGCGTACGCTTGCAAGCAGGGAAATAAAGGTTTAGATTTTGTGCGTCTGCTTTGAAGTTCAGGTCCTGTGTAACCATTCTCCGAGATCTGCCTAAACCTCATCTAGTGGGTTCTCTCATCCTCCAATTTTTTTCTTAACTTCGTCTAGCGAGTTTATCCCAACATTCCCAGTACAAATCTGGAGCGCATATTTCAGCGAACGAAACTGCAACCTAAGATGTACAAGTAGCACTGCGACTGGGGTCGGATTCATCAGCGACCTACACATTTAACGGAGAACTTACAGCCGAAACTCCTGAAAAAACGCCACTAACTTATCAAAAGGCGATATGGTGAAATGTTGGCGTTAACAGGAATTTCGGCTGTAATTTCTCCGTTAATCTTTGTAAGTCGTTGATGAATCTGGCCCCAGGTCGCCTGACATGTTCGCATGGCTAGTGAGTGTCCCTCCCAAAAAATAACTGCTATCCTGTGTGGTGCTGAAGAGTGTATGCTCTTCTTTTGCTGCCGTCTCTTTCCTCGTTCCATTCACTGCGTTCCAGCATTTTAAACATCGCGGTCTATGCCTCTTTCTTTCACTTTCGTTAATCGAAAAGCACACCAGCATGAGCTTTTAAGATTAATGACAAGCTAGGTGACGAGTGGAGACGAGATTCTCGATCGGGGCCACCCATGGCATAAAAGATTGAATGCCATTGGAAGTTGCCTTTAGATCAGATGAAAAGGCTAGCTAGGATGGCTTCGAACGTACATGCTGAGTTCCACGTGAACTTGAAATAGGCCATTGAGCGGTGAAATTTTTCCAAACAATGCCTGAGAAGGAGATGATTCGCGCCACGTTCTCTCTGAATTTACACTGCTGATTCATCGCTAGGTGAATCATATGGGGAGATTCTAGAAACCCGCAGTCCTTGTGTTAGGCCATCTTCCCTAAACATCTCGTGTTGGCTTTTTATCATTTTCTCGTCGAATTCGACACTCTTCTAAGCTGACATAAGATTTCCGAAATCAAAGCGAACTCTTCGAAGTTGAAACCATCTTCTTACAAGTTAAATTGACTCAATAAATTGAGTAAAATAATTTTTTATTCAAAAAAAATTTGTTATAACTTTTTTAGACAATTTTTAGTTTAGCTGCCCGAATAAGTGCAAGAATTTTATAAAATTTTAATTTTCAAAAAAAGGCTAAGTAAATTAAATTTAGTTTTGACGCGCAACATAGTAGCAATCATTTATTGCATTAAATGGCACTTATCGCGCCATGCACTTAAAAAACTCGCCACAACTTTTGTTTGACTGACAATGTAAATGCCACTTACATAAATCAGCAAAGCGAGGATATTTGTATTATTTGCAACGGTTTTTGGTGTACCGTTTACAGACGTGAGACTCCATGCAAACGGAAATTTTGCTATCAATCGAATTCAAGTCGCGACCTCTTGAAAGAAGACATGACGCAATCTTTTTTTGTTTTTAAAAATGGCTGCCTTTTCGCTCTTTAAAACAAGCTTTAATCCATTATTTTTTCAAAATAAAATAATAAATGAATAATTTTTTTAAAATAAGATTTTCATAAAGTTTCAAACATTTGTTCACTCATTGGGTAAACGAATTTTACCTTTTTAGCAGGTTTTACCAAAATTTTAATTAATAACGAAAAAATAATAATACCTTTCTGGAGTTTCTCTAATTTTATATAGCAAAGCACATTTTGATTTGGAAGAGTTCGCTTTGATTTCAAAAATCTTAGGCTAGCTTAAAGGAGTGTTCAATTTAGCATGAAAGATGTCCAATTCAACGTGAGAAATGGTATATATTGCAATATCTTATGCAATTTTAGCCTAAGCTGGTGAGACCACATGGTAGCGCAGTCATATGAGTGCAGATTGTCACTGGTACCCGTTTTAAGGTCATTATTTCGTATCCCGACAAGGACAACCAAACCTTTCATTCTTTCTAGATACCGCTGGCTATCAGAATTGTATGGGAAAAATAGAGCACTTACTTGTCATCGGCTGGCCATCGGAGTAAACTTGCTCCTACGATATCTTTCAGGAATATGATGCGCGGCTCATCCCAAACAAAATGAAAAAAATGAAAAAATAGTGTTGTATGTCGTAGTTAATCGATTGTCCTGCATACAATTTTAAAATCCCACAAGCACTATAAACTATAGTACCTGGACTTCTAGATATCAGAAATTAGAAGCCTACAGGAGGCAGAGTGCAGCACATCTACTGCGGTAAAGACACAGACGTACAAAAATGGGTAGAATGGCCCAAATTCGACACAGTCTACATCTCACTTATGCTTACGTTAGATTATGGTGCAGTATCGCTCCTAGCGGACCACTTCCGGCTTATATCAGAGCCACAAGATCGGGTGTGTGGTTTTACACACCTCGTCGCATAACTTCTATGTAACTTCACACCTTCTTTGTTCCAATGACAGCAGCATCAAGCTTTCAGTATTTAAGCTGTGTAGTGCAGGTCTTTCTTCTGAACGGGACACAGAACACTAAACAACAACAGAACAGAACACTAAACAGTTAAAGTTTACCAATGCTTTGGTGACCAGTTGAGGCCATGACTGTTTCATGCTGGTAAACACGCGTTTAATATCTCCATAAGTGACGTTCCACCTACAGCGCAGTCAGAGGGGAGGAACTGCCGGCTGTCGCGTGCACCCAATGCCAGGTTCCTGGTTTCGATTCCCCGTCCAAGCCCATCAAGCCGTCCATCCCTCTGAGGTTGCTCAATCGGTACCAGACTTGTATGGAAAGGATTAGGTGCTGATTTCTTCATGGGCTGGCCACCTTAGCCATTTTATGGCCAAATACGCATTCAACACGCCTCCACGACATCCGTGGAAGTAGAATCCGTGGCGCATCATCTCAAAAGGAACTGAGTAGTGCCGTCCTATACCCTTTATCTTTTTATTCTTGTTTTAGCATTTCATTTATCGCCTTTGGTTATTTATTCTCTACTGACACCACGTTTGATAACTAATGTGAATTTCAACAGAAAAATCACCTGTCGTCCCGTTGGTCATCGACTTGCTCGAGCGGGCGCCAGTAGCGTCTCCATTCGTCCCTGTCGCGTGCCAGAGTGGTCCAATGGATCCTCCTCGCTCTAGGGACACGAAGAGCGTCATATCGGTCGTTCAGGGCTTTCACGAAGAAGTCCGACCAACGCGTTGGTGGGCGTCCCGGTGTTCTCTTGACATCCCGCGGAATCCAGTCGGTGACGGCTCTCGTCCAGCGGGTGTCTGCGAAGCGCATTACGTGGCCGGCCCACCTAATTTTCGACGACTTGGTCTACGCGACAGCGTCTCTGATCTTCGAACGTCGGCGAAGCTCGGAACTCCGGAGGCCTTCTCTCGCTTGCGTGAGTCGTGACACTCCGAGCATCTTCCTCTCAATTCCACGATGCGCGACGCTGATCGCGTGTTCATCCTGCTTTCGTATGGCCCAGATATGACGTATGAGGCGTATGTTAGGGCAGGAAGAACAGTGGAATCGAATAGGTGGGCACGGAGTCTGACGTTCTTCGTTTTCTTCGCAACTTCTTCTGCGCTCCTGAAAGCTCCCCAAGCCGCTCGTTTCCTCCTTTCCAGCTCTGGCGCTAGGTCGTTGGCCATGTTGACTTCGCGACCCAGATACACGTAGCTGGAGCATTCGGAGATGTTCGTTCCGTTGAGCGAGAATGGGACATCAGAAACTTGTCCGTTCCTCATAGCATCGTCTTTGTAAGATTCAGCTACAGTCCAACGTTCCCATCAGGGCTTCCATGACCGCTTCAGTCTCGACGGAGTCGAATGCCTTCTTCAGGTCAATGAACGTAAGGCACAGCGGCAGCTTGTACTCTCGCGACACTTCGATGAGCTTCGTAATGGTGTGTATGTGGTCGATCGTGCTGAATCCTCTCCGAAATCCTGCTTGTTCGCATGGCTGTCCTTCGTCCAGCGTTCCGCTAATCCTATTCAGGATAACTCGAGTGAACAGCTTGTAGACTGCGGACAGCAGGCAGATCGGGCGACAGTTGCCAATGTCGTGCACGTCTCCCTTCTTGTACAGCAAAACGGTCTTGCTGGTCTTCCACTGAGATGGAACCTTGCACTCCGACAGGTAGCGTGTGAAGAGCCGCGCCAGGGTGTTGATAAGCGCTGGCGGGAGGTTCTTCAGGTGTTCGGGTCTGATCCTGTCAGGACCCGGTGCTGTACGTTTAGGCGTAACAGAGAAATAGTATTTTATTTTTTTTATTTCTGGGCTGTATTTAATAAATAGCATTTTTCCTTCAAAACTAGACTTTTTGGTTTAATCCAGACATGTCCCATTTTAGTTGAGGCTCTTCATTCTATGCTGAACACTTTTTAATTTGAAACGGGATGGCTTGAATTGAAATGAAATGGGCATTTTGCAAACCAAATTAAACCTCTCTAAAGTGTTAATAGACACAGTTCAATGAAGTCAAAATAGTTTTTAAAGAAAATTTATATTAACGCAGGGAGCCTTGTGAAGGGATAATGGCTGCACTGTTAGAATGAAGGCAAAACTCTTGTCGTTATTCTACACTTTATTCTATAGCTTTGGGCACGTGTAGCGCAGTCGGAGGAGGTGCCGACTGTCGCGTGCACCCGATACCAAGCGTCTGGTTCGGATTTTCCGCCCAGGCCAACCAAGCCCTCCATCCCTTCGGGGTCGATGAATTGGTACCAGACTTGTCTGGGAAGGATAAAGCGCTGACTCGTTCATCGGCTGGCCACCGCAAGTCATTGTATGGCCAGATACGCATTTATGTCGCCTCCACGACATCCCATAGAAGTAGAATGCGTGGCGCATCCCAAAGGGGATTGAATGACGCCGTCCTTTATCCCTATCCTTCATTCTATATCTTTATGTTTATTATAAGGAGTAGGAAAATGAGGAACTTACAGGTGTGTTATATGGAAAGATTACGCCGTGCACTCTTCCAATACATCGCATTTCACATAGGAGTATGAGTGTAAACACTATCAACGTGTGTATAAATCTAGATACAGCATTAGCAAAATGGAGAAGACAAGCCACCATTCTCCACTGCGCAACATTAGGTAAAACTTTAGGTAACTTTAGGTATGTCCTTACACTATCAACCAAAGGAACATTGTAGTGATTTGGATGAATGCACAGCATATGTGCATAGTCTTCTCTTTCTTGTAACAAAAATTACTTTCCCTTTGTTACAAAGTGTCGATTTTTACGTTAAACACGTCTATTTTAGCTTGAGAAGTGTCTGGTTTAAAATTGAAATGGTGCAGTACACAGTGTCGTCTCGCATGTCTGGTGACGTCCCTTAAATGACGGCCGCGCTGCTAAACCCCGAAGATCCCCGCTCGGAACACCTTCACTCTCCGAATCGCCAAGCAGACAGACGACTCTCTGTAATCCGAAAATGTGTCGTGTGTCCGCTAATCGGGCGGACCGGGCCGGCCGGCCGGGCCTACCGGCTCTCCCCGAAACCGCGCGCGCACCTCTCGTCCTCGGACGAGCCTCCTCGCGCTCCGTCCACTAAGCTAACTGTGCAAACACGAGGTGTCCCCGACAACAGCATCGATCGCTGACCGGCGGCAGGTATACTTACCGACCAGGTTCAGCCGTTCCAGATCCGTCCGTTCCGCCGGTGGCAACCCCTACCCCTGCGGCGGCGGCGGCGGCTTCGGAGTCCGCACCGTCAAGTGGTTCTGGTGAGTTCGTCGCGCACTGACCTCGTTCCTCCTCTGAAACTACTTCGTCGTCGTCGGATCGAGTGCTCGAAGAGTGCACCGGCGACGCTGGTTCGATCTCAGACGATAGAGCCACTTAACACAGTCGGCCAGTTGGCGCCTCGACTTGTATGAGGGTTGACCCGCTTTGATTATTCTGCAGCCAGCCGGCCATCTTCACGTAGTCTGAAAGCGATCGCCGCCGACGACAAGCCGACGAACGCCATCGACCCCATTTCGTGGCTCTTTTTCCACCGTCGCCGCCGACGACGACGCTACCCTCATTCGACGGATAGCACTCGCAGTGCACATTAGCACCTCTTGCTGAGAACTGCGCAGCGCCTCTTCTTGCACGGAACAGCACCGACACTTCCGTTCTCACAGTTCCTTGGGACCATTCTCGGTTCCAGCAGTGATTACGTACTTGCTTGTTATCCTTTATTGCTGCTTCATTACTTCTATTGAACATTCGTATATATCCTAGTCGGGAGGGGTCGACCGTATAATGACAGATGTGTTTGCGTGTTTTGCTCGCGCTGCACAGGCACATCCTTTGTATTTAAATAAAATAAAATCTCGCGTAGTAGAACAGCAGCTGAAGCTGTCGTGGAGGCTGAAGTAAGGGATTGGAGGCGCAAAGCACTATATGCCCACCCCACCGACTAGGATAGATCCCAACTCACTGAATCACTTTCCATTTGCGCTTTGCCCTAAAACTGATCCATGGAAGAGTTTCGTGACGTCCTTCCGCATTGTATTCTTCATAGACTGGCTACTACAAGTCTTTTTGTAGGCCAAGTACGGAACCAGCTAGGCCACATTCCATGAAGTGGAATGAGTGGCGCATACCAAATTGGCTCATTATTATTCATTACGGTTAAAGGGTAAAGGACTGTGTTAATCATCCTTTTTTGGGATGCGCCACACATTCTACTCCAACTGGCGATGGTCAGGCGATTAACAAGTCAGTGCCTTGTACTCACCAAGCAAGTTTGATGCCAATTCACCGATCCCAGAGGGATGGAAGGCTTGGTTGGCCTGGGCGGGAAATCCGAACCAGGAACCTGGTATCGGGTGCAGGCGACAGCCGGCGCCTCCTCCGACTGCGCTCCACGCGCCCAGGCGCCCATTAGTATCATGAAAATGACTAAAAAATGGCTTTATGGAAATGGCTTTCATGGGTGAAACCGTTGAGAACGACAATACAGTAAGAAACTGCATAAAATGGAATCCAGAATAAGATTGGCTTCTAGGTCAAAGTAGGTTAATTAGACAGAATACACAGTAAGATGGGTGCGTGTAGCGCACATCCCTCCGGGATCGGTGACTTGGTACCAGACTTGTCTGGGAAGGATAAAGCGCTGATGTGTCCATCGTCTGGCCACTGCAAATCACTGTGCGGCCAAAAATTCACCCCCTCGACATCCCGTAAAAGTATGTAGAATGCGTGGCGCATCCCAAAGGGGATTGAATAACTCCGCCATTTATCCTTGTTTTTATACAGTAAGAACCATTACAAAATAACTACAGCACAGAAAGGAGAACAAAACCAAAACGAGCTCTGCCGAAGGATTCGGTTTTTCTTAGAAATAATCAATAATCGACCAGCATTCTCAATAAATGGTTTTGATCTGCTTAGTGTTATTGTGTTTTTGTCGAGCTTTGCTGAGCCTACTCTGTTAACAAGACAATTATTTCGGACTGATGTTTTGTTTAAAAATTTGTATCCTACTCTCAATTCCCTGTAAAATGAAGGGCAGGGACCAATACAGCGTCTCTGGAGACACGGAAAACTGGGGAGGTGTCAACCCCTGTGAATTCTCATACCTCACTCTGATTTTTTCTAAAGTGCAAGGTAAGAATAATCCTTCAAGCAACTATTCGAGCTTGAGTTATCTCCAACTAACCATAAGTATCCTTTAGCCGTTATAAGGTTGCCGTGTGGAATCTTTCAGCTTGAAGGGCGTGAGTAATCTTCATGGAAAGAGCGATTCTGCAGTACAAATCTACCTTTTTTGACATCCCAAGTTTTAGATTCGGCCATGACTCCTCTTAAGTTTTGCTACCAATTTTTCATTTATTTTGCTATGAATTGGCTGAGGTGTCACTTCTCGCAACTTCTACTGCATTCTGCCAGCTACGCTAGCATCTCTTACCTTGCTGTTGGAATCCACCCAAGTCGTTTCTTACCTCCAGTTCATATCCGTCGCTAGGCCGTACGCCCTGTTAACTTCGTGACCCAGAAACGCGCACTTGGTGCATTTGGAGGTGTTTCTTGCGCTGGACGTGAATCCGACCTCAACTACCCATTCGCTTGGGCTTTAGTGCGAGATCTGTACACAAGCGGACGACCATCAGTCGCTTTGGGCCCAATCCAATCGGTCTGCGCAGCAGTTAGAATTCCCATTCGAGGCACTGCTGCCTGCAAGTCTGACCATCAGTGAATTTCGTTTTGAGTGAAGTCGACCGCTTACTGATTTGTTGAGGTCAGATCCTACAAGAGTAAAGGACAAAGAGCGGCGTTACTGAATCCCTTTTGGGATGTGCCATGCATTCTACTACAATAGCGGACGCGTCTATACAAAAGAAGCGTCCGTGAAAAAGAAAAGTCGTAAAAATTCAAGGGCATATTTGAGCTCAGGAGCTCGAACTCTATCGTTTGTTATACATAGTTCATATGGAGCAGTATACTATGAGATGTTGTAGAGGCGATTTCAACGGGTAATTAACCTATAAAACAGCTTGTGGTGGTCAACTGATGGGCAAGTCAGTGTTTTATCTTTCCCAGAAAACCCGGTATCACCCCGGAAGGATGGAACGCTTGGTTGGCCTGGCAAGAAATTCGAATCAAAGGAAACTGTAATTGGGTGCACGCGACTACCGGCGCCTACTCCGACTGCGCTATAATGCACCTTATGATCCAAAACGCTATGCCCATTTCTCAGAGAAGTTTGTTAGGACAGGAAGAACGGCTGAGTCGAGTAGGTGGGCACGGACTTCGTTCGTTTTCCTCACAACTTCTTCGACGCTCTTGAAAGCTCCCCAAGCCGCTCGATTCTCAGTTCCCAGTTCCGGGACTGGGTTGTTGGACCTGTTGACAACACACACTAGGCCCACTTAACTGGGCATTCGGAGCTTTTCGTTTCGCTGAGCCAGAATGGGGCGACTGAGATTCGTCTGTTCTTCATGAGCGTATTCTTCGCAAGATTCTACTGTAATCGGACGTCATCTTGTCTATCCTTCCTTATTCAGGGAAGGTTTTTTAAATCTTAGAATAGTTGAATATCTTGGATGTGTAAACTGGTTCATGATGAGAAGGTTTCAAGCTGTTTCGTTGTTTAATACATATCGTATTCTGAATCTGAATGGACGCGTGGAGCGCAGTCGGTGGAGGCGCTGGCTGTCGCCTGCACCCGATACCAGGTTTCAGATTCGGATTTCCCGCCCAGGCCAACCAAGCTTTCCATCCCTCCGGGGTCGGTGAATTGGTACCAGACTTGTCTGGGAAGGATAAAGCGCTGACTTGTTCATCGGCTGGCAACCGCAAATCATTGCATGGCCAAATATGCATTCAAATCGAGTCGACGACATCCCGTAGAAGTAGTGCGTGGCGCATCCCAAAGGGGATTGAATAACGCCGTCCTTTATCCTTTATTTATTCTGAATCCTTTGCTGGCCTATAGGAAGTGGATACTCTTCACTTCTCCCGCTTTTTTCAACTTCATTCTCAGATCAAGTGTCGATTCAGCTGGTTTACTGGAGGTTTTCTGAACAGAAGAGAAATTCGCGAATGGTTTTCAGAAGGTTTTCTGGATGTAAGAGAAATTTTAGAAATTTCCGGAACATCCAGTGATTGGTGCGCGTGGTGGCACGGTTGGAAAAGGCGCCGGCTGTAGCGCGCACCCGACTCCAGGTTCTTGGTTTGGATTTTCCGCCCAAGCCAACCAAGCATTCCATTCCCACTGAGTCGGGGAATTGGTACCAGACTTATCCGGGAAGGACAATACTCTGACTTCTCCATCGGCTGGCCACCAAGTCATTGTATGGCCAAAAACGCATTCAAATCACATCCACGACATTCCGTAGAAGAAGAGTTAGTGGCGCATCCCAAAAGAGATTGAGTAACGTCTTCCTCTTTTCTTACACAGAATAAAGCATGGCTAGCCTTAACAGAGCTAGGCTAAACTATGTCGAGATCCTGGAAGACGGCCTCATCATTGTATGACAGGTACAGTACAGCTAATTCAAAATTACGTCCGAATCCAATGTGGGCGGAAAACCGCCGTTTTGCCGTTTTCCCATAATTCTTTCAAAGTTGTCTATTCAATAAATAAATAAATAAATGCTACTATCCCAATCCAATGGGTGTCCTATCCAGTGACGTAAGTATCATCCAGTGGTTTTAGAAAGATATACTTTTGGTGACCTATAAGACCTGACAGCACCGACCCTCCTCCTCTCGGTCGAGATAATTGCTTTTCAGATGGTACCACATCACTGGATCGTCCACACACAATTAGGAATTGAAGATAGTTGAAGAGTGTTATGGGAAAACGGCAAGGTTTTTTGTGCCTATTCCGTCCAAAGGGCGCGTGTAGCGCAGTCGTATGAGGTGCGGGCTGTCGTGCGCACCCGATACCAGATTCGTGGTTTGGAATTCCCACCCATACCAATCAGGTCTTCCATCTCTCAAGCTCGGTGAATTGGTACCAGGCATGTCTGGGAATGATAAAGCGCTGACTTGTCCATTAGTTGGTCACCGCTAGTCATTGTACGGCCAAATACCCATTCAAGTCACTTTCACGATATCCCGTAGAAAAAGAATGCATGGCGCATACCAAAAGGAATGACAAAGGCCGTCCCTTAACCTTTACTCCGCCCAAAAATCGAAAGACAGAAATGCTATTGTGTATCCTGGGAGACGAGCCTCAAAGCGGCAATGACTTCGTCGCTGAAACGCCTTCACAGAGCAAAACATTCTGTGCGTCGAGATCTAGTTTGCCATAGAAAAAGAATCAACAGAGAAACAAAACATGCGATTAGCAATGATAACTGGTAGCTTGGCACCGCCGCCTTCCTCTCTATGAAGGCGCCTTCCATCTAGGGATGACATATTTTTCCTGCAGATTCTGCTTCACCGATCTAGAACGACTTGCTATATTTCCTTTGTATTGGCTCTTCCGCTCGATTGCCTTTAATGGTCGTTTATATCTCATATTGTTTATAAGTGTTTGTGGTTTAGTTACCCAAGTTTGAGGAATTAAATTAGTGGAATTGGTTGTCCCGCACACTACAGCATTACACCAGTGTCGCACGGCAGCGGGACACACACAAATTTTCCCACATGAAATGATCACCCGTAAGGCCCGGGTTCAATTCCCGTTCAATGCACATAAAAATCGAAGCCCTTCTATTGATATTGAACCACTGCACGCCTTTACATTGCCACGCGGATATTCTAACGCCTTAAAAAGGCAATATTATTAAGATCTATTATCACGAATTGTCCACTTAATCTACCAAAGGCCGTCGTAGTCCGATACTGACGGGAGGTCGCGATGGAGTCGAACCGGAGGCAATATTGAGGTGGTGGTATCGAGCACGATTTGAAGAATTGCGTCTTCCTCGAGCTCTGAGCTACTTATCCACCTGCTCGAGCGGGCGCCAGCAGCGTCTCCATTCGTACCTGTCGTGTGCCAGAGTGCTCCAATGGATCCTCCTCACTGGAGGGACATGAAGAGCGTCATATCGGGCGTCCAGGGCTTCCACGAAGAAGTACGACCAACGCGTTGGTGGGGGTCCTGATGTTCTCTTGACACCCCGCGGAATCCAGTCGGTAACGGCTCTCGTCCAGCGGGCGTCTGCGAATCGCCCTTCGTGATCGGCCCACCTAATTTTCGACGATTTGGCCCAGGCGACAGCGCCTCTGATCTTCGAACGTCGGAATTCCGGAGGCCACGACTCACTTGCGTGAGTCGTGTAACTCCGAGCATCGTCCTCTCGATTCCACGCTGCGCAACGCTGATCGCGTGTTCATCCTGCTTTCGTATAGCCCAGGTCTCTGAGGCGTATGTCAGGGCAGGAAGAACAGTGGAGTGGAATAGGTGGGCACGGAGTCGGACGTTCTTCGTCTTCTTCGCGACTTCTTCGACGCTCCTGAAAGCTCCCCCAAGCCGCTCGTTTCCTCCTGCTCAGCTTCGGCGCTAGATCGTTAGCTATGTTGACTTCGCGACCCAAATACACGTAGCTGGAGCATTCGGAGATGCTCGTTCCGTTGAGCGAGAATGGGGCATCAGAAACTTGTCCATTGTCCATGTCCATAGAAACTGTCTCAGAACTAAATCAAAACGTAAAATAGACGAAAAACCTCTATCTACGCTAGCGGTAACTACATGCTCTGACGTACATCACTCTCTGGTTTCAATGAACGTCAAAGAAACAAGGCGTTCGTTGCTATGAGCGTGAGTAGGGCCACAGAGAGCTTTCCTACCCTGACTATCGCCGTGCTACAGCTCAGTATTTGGCCATTCTGTAGCCCTGACTGGCAGCTGGGACTCGGCTGCTCCTCGCTTTGCTGTCAAGGTGAGTTCGACGAGTGGGTCTCCCTGTCCGCTTGTGTCTGTGTGCGACCACCGTCGTCAGCCCCCCCCCCCCCCCACCTCCACCGGTCGGCGAGCGCGCGATTGTGCCGGCTGCGTCTCCGCGGCTTCTCGTGCTTTCTCCCAGCGTTGCTAAGGCTATGCACCAACATTGTATAATTCTGATGTCGGCCGGTCCTCGTCGTGGCTGTAGCCGTCCGTGGCCGCCGTTCACCTTCTCCTCTCACTCAATCACCCACCCGTCGACGTTCCGATGGTCATCGATTCACCTCACCTCGGAAACAGCTGTAGTCGAAAAACCGCAGCAAGAACGTCAGTAGCCATAATGAATGGCCACATCATTACGCGGCTTCCGTCACGGACACCTTCGACAATTATCCCCTTCCGCTGCTCGTCTCCTGGGCAGGACCGGGTAAGGGGAGAGAGCGGGGACGAGGATTTCCAGCGGCGGTGGATGGTCGTCGAGTCACCTTGGCCGGCGCCGTCGTCCCATTCACTCCAGCACGGTAATTGCCCGCGACGGCTTACCCTACAGAACCCTACCTATCGATCGCTACCGTGCACTGTGCTCACCGAACTTCGATTTTATCGATTTTTCCTATGCCTTCGAGCCTCCAGAACTCGCTTATTCACTTCTAGTTCTTTCCGACGGTGACTTCTCCATCGAAAGGTGCGCTTCCTGTATGAATAGCTCATGTCGAATCTGATGGCCATTCCTCTGTTTGCGTATGGGTTTGCTCGTCGTTCCGTCGTCCGATGACACACCGATGATTTCGTGAAGTCGAATTTCGATGCATGATCACCACAACAAGCGCTTCTCTGGCTGGCCTTTCTCGTCAGCGCATGCCTTCGACGTGATTCAGACGTGCCTTCTCGGTTTCGCGAAGACATTTTCATTTCGAGATGTTGATGTTTCCTCTGGTTTTCCTTCACTAATTGCGATTTTCTGCAGTAAATAGGAATTCGAAGAAGTAAGTGGACTGACCTACTCTCCTTTACCTACCGTCCTTGTCCATAAGTATACCATTTTCACAGCAAATTGGACAGCTAGGCCATCTTTAAGACTTCTGAAATCAAACTGAGCTCATTCAAACTGAAATGGCCTTGAGGCAGGTTAAACTTCAAACTGAAAAACTGGTTGAGTTAAATCTCAAACTTCACGTAACAACCTTTAGCGCTTCTCTCATTTCTGCTTCCAAAAAATGCTAGAGGTTACATGTTGTTTTTTGTTGTTATGTTTTATTGCGATCAAAATCCTTGCATAAGGCGGGGCTCGAACCTGCACCTTCTACTTTCTGGGCAGCGATGATACGCCTTACACCCCCGGCGCTGTTTGACCGCTCGTAGGGCATACATTAGGATAAGGATAAGGATAAAGGACGGCGTTACTCAATCCTTTCTGGGATGCGGCAGCGCATTCTACTTCTACGAGATGTCGTGGAGGCGACATGAATGCGTATTTGGCCATACAATGACTTGCGGTGACCAGCCGATGAACTAGTCAGCGCTTTATCCTTCCCAGACAAGTCTGGTACCAATTCACCGACCCCGGAGGGATGGAAGGCTTGGTTGGCCTGGGCGGGAAATCCGAACCAGGAACCTGGTATCGGGTGCACGCGGCAGTCGCGCCTCCTCCGACTGCGCTACACGCGCCCTAGGGCATACATTAGGTTGGAAAAAAATCTTTTCATTTTTTTCAGAGATCTATTACTTCACAACTACAAAGCCAAATCAACTGAGATAATCTCCATTTTGTTCCACTACATTTTTCCAAAGAATGGGTAATTTTCTAATTCCTCTCGCGTAGAAGACTGCAGTTCTGGAGTGGAACCCTGGCTGAATTCGATTTTTGAGGTCTTCGTCCGTTTCAAAATATTTCTCTCCAATTTCTTTCTTGAGAGCACGGAAGAGATGGTAGTCGGCAGGGGCGAGGTCAGGGCTATACGGTAGATGTGGCATTATCTCCTAGGCAGCTCCTTTATTGTTTCTCTTGTGAGTCTTGCAACATGTGGTTTTGCACTGAGTGTCTGAGAGGGCATGTGGAATCCAAGCTCCAAATTTCCATGCAAAGCCAAGACCCTTCAGATGGATTCCCACTATCCCATGAGACACTTCGAGCTTCTCTGCCAGTTGCCAAAGTGAGCAAGCAGCAAAGGAGGGACAGAATTCCGCCCTCGCTTTTCATCTGCCTGTAATGTCGGAGTTTACATTGTCTACTGGCCCCCATGTTTGTCGGCGTTGATCACATCTTCATCTGCCTCTGGTGTCCGGGTCATTGATGTGTCGTGGGACGGAAGGAGCGAGCTGCTTCTTCCACTTCTCGATTGAAAACACACTCTGATGCAACCCTATCGATGACGATGTCGGCGACCGATTGTCGGCGACGGGTCGCCGAGGTACTATAACATATGCCTAACATCCGCGATATCCTCGAGATGCATCAGCACTCACCCGCAATATATGGATAAGCCGACCGCTAGCATTAGCATTGAGCCGGTTAAGCTGTATACCTCACTAGATGTTGTAACACATTTCTTCAAGCTTGGAGCGGCTAGTATAGAGGCCACATTTTGTCTGAAGATGCGGAAGGGCGGGTTCGAGTCCCGCCTGGCGCGGAGAGTTTTAATCGCAATAAAACTTTCCGTAATAACATGTAGCCGCTATACCAGCAACCTTAGGCTTCAACAAATGTGTTAAAACGCACTTTTTGTAGGACTAGAGAAAAGTGGGTATCGCAGGAAGAAAGCCACATTGTATCGCTGTGTGCCAAGCATTATCTGAATTATTAGGTGGGTGCATAAGTTCTCGGACATTTGGGGCATGAAATATTTATTATCACAACATACGAACAACAATATCAAATCATTTGAAGTAGCCACCCTTTACATCAATTGTCTTTCGCCATCGTGCTGGTAAGTCATGGATGCCTTTTCTCCAAAACGTGGCCGGTTGTGATTCGAAAAATGTGAGCAGTGCCTCCTTGACATCCTCTCGGTTCCTGAATTGCTGGCTGTCCAAATAGCGTTAAGGCTTGAAAACAAATGATAATCACAAGGAGCGAGATCTGGTGAGTAAGGTGGATGTGGAAGAACGGTCCATCCATAGTCCGCCAACTCAGCCGCCGTCGCTCTAGCAATATGCGGTCCAGCGTTGTCGTGTTGAAAATACACCTTCACTTGCTCTCCTCGCGTGGTTTGAAGGTGGGCCCTCAACTTCCTCAGTTGGTTGACGAAAACCTCTGCCGTCACTGTTATCCCTTCGTCCAGCTGCTCCCAGTATTCTACGCCAAGAACGCTCCACCAAATGCATAGCATCACCTTTTTCACGTGAAGGTCGGGTTTCGGAACGTCTTCTGCCTCTCCAGTTGCGTCAACCCACTGTGCACGCCGGTGATAATTAGAGTAGAGTATCCACTTCTCATCCCCGGTGACAAGGTTGTCCAGCCATCCGTGGGTACGTCTGAGGGTAAGGAGAGACAGAGCGACATCGGCTCTGCGATCCATGTCATGTTGTGTCAAGTCGTGAGGTACCCAGCGACCCAATTTTCGCACCTCGCCAATCGACTTCAATCCTCTCGCGACTGTTGAGTGACTAACACCAAGAGTGCTTGATAGTTCGCGAGTGGTTTGGTATGGGTCCGCTTCCACTCTACTTCGGAGGCCATCCAAATCCAGTGTCATCGGGCGCCCTTCTCGTTCATTATCTTCAACGGAGAATTCACCAACTGCCAACTTCGGGAACCACTGGTACACAGTACTTCGAGCAGGAGCACTCTCGTTGTAAACATCCTTCAGGCGACGATACGATTCGTCGGCATTGAGGCCAGATTGATGCAGGAATAGCATGACGTGCCGAATATGCGTCTCAGTTGGGATGAATTGCTTAGCCATAACAGCTGACGTTAACAACGCAGAAGTAAATGTTAGGAACAGTTTTGTAGCCCTTTCCTTTACCTATCGATTGATCATTTACGCGTTGATACATGTGAGAAATTTGGCGGGAAAATACGCTTTCAATTCAGGAGGGATCAAATGTCCGAGAACTTATGCACCAACCTAATACTTCTTGCCATTCAACACATCCGTATTGAAAGTTCTTTGGTGGTGCCAGCTGTGTCGTTTTTGTCCCAGATAGGGATTTGGGAGTGATATATCGTGGAGTCGTTGGATGTTTCTTTGCATTGGCTGAGTTACTGAACCTTACGCTGGGCTTTCTTCCGCCGCTTGTGCCATCTCACATTTTGTATTGGTACGGCAGCTCGAGAAGCGTGATCTATTCGTTCGATTTTAATTATTTACGTTTATACTATTTCACTTTTTTGATTTGGGCTCGTATAGCGTAGTCTGAGGAGGTGTCTGCTGTCGCGTGCACCCGATACCAGGTCCCTGGTTCGGATTTCATGCCCAGTACCAATAAAGCTTTCCTTCCCTCCGGGGTCGGTGAATTGGTACCAGACTTGTCTGGGAAGGATAAAGCACTGACTTGTACATCGGCTGACCACCGCAAGCTATTGTATGGCCAAACACGCATTCAACACGCCTCCACGACATCCCATTGAAGCAGAATGTGTGGCGCATCCCAAGGGAGATTATTTAACACCATGTTTTCTCTCTTAGTAGCATATAGTGCAGAATTCTTTCTTCACCTTGAATGCAGCAATGCTTCAACTAACTGCTTCCCAAGTATTCGCATCCCTGCCATAGTATACGATGAAGTTCGTTAAATCCGGGCGAACATTGTAAGAGCTGGAGCTGTCTTCAAACACCATTTTTTTGCAGAAAAATCTACTGTGATTGATTTTGAAAAAAAATTATATTACGTGCACGGCGAATAGCAGTGCAGTCGGAGAAGGTGGCTGTCGCATAAACCTCGAATCGATTGCTCCGCCCAGGCCAGCCTAGCCTTCCGTCCCATTGAGACAATTAATTGATAACACTTATCTTGGTGGGATGTACATAAGGTCCATGTCGCGAATGTGGGCATCACTGGGTGGTGGGAACGCGCCAACCAATCAGATTTCGTCGGAGGGGTTGCCATTTGGTGAGGGCGTGTAAAGTCAGTTCCCTTATTGGCTCTGCATGATTATGATTGACTGGCCTGTTCCCAGCTCCCAATGCTGTCCACCTTCACCACATGTATCGTATAGTATCGTATATAACACTGAGTTGCTCTTTGTTTGGTCACCTAAAGTCATTGTACAGGCCAAATACGCATTCAAGTTTCCTCCACGACATTCCGTAGAAGCAGAATGCGTGGCGCATCCAGCGTAGGGTTCACCAAAGTCGACCTTTACCCTCTACCTTTTTCCTATAAAGGCGTGATTGGCTGGTACACTTCTATGACGTTCACTGTCAAGAAATGAAGGGTCAAAAAGCTTTCAACGGTATTGATCAGCAAGAATATTCCTAAGCATCCTCCTCCGACTTCCAGCTGGAGCAACTCAACGATCACTGTTTGTCTTAGCATTGATGGTTCGTACGACTTCGACTAGTAACTCCTTGTTTCCCAGGGTACAGGCTGTTAGAGAGTGTAGCGCAGTCGGAGGAGGTGCCGGCTGTCGCGTGCACCCAATACGAGGTTCCTGGTTCGGATTTCCCGCCTAGGCCAACAAGCCTCCCATCCCTCCGGGCTCGGTGAGTTAGTGCCAGACTTGCCTCAGAAGGAAAAAAGCACTGATTTGTTCATCGGCTGGCCACCACAGGTCATTGCATGGTAAATACGCATTCAAATAGCCTCCTGGACATCCCGTAGAATGCGTGACGCATTCTAAAATGGATGGAGTAATGCCTCCTTTATCCTTTAATTTCTGCAGGATGAAATCGAGTATGAGCGAATGGATTCTAAGCATCTCTTCGTCATTTCTAAGCTCTGACGAAGATGAGGCATCGAAACTTCAGCTAGTAAAAGGTGACGACTCCAGTCTTAGATAAAGGCTGTGAACTTCCTCTTTGTCATTCTAGTGGTTATTGTGTGAAAGATGGAACAATTCCAAGGATCCGTGCGGATCCTGCGGCTTTCGCGAAGGAATTTCTCCCCGTAAGAGGTCTCATTCAGCGGTCGGCCGCTCGTTAGGCTAGAGGGCTGTGGTGTGCGCACCTTTCGATCATCAGCGCTGTCTCATCGGCATCTCGTTCGCGCTCGAAATGAAAATTTTCGTGGTGGCCTGATGGATGACACAACGACGCCTTCGAGGGAATCAGAACGCCGTCAGCTGGGTGTCAGTGTCATCGCAGCGGCTCTTCCACACAGATGGTGCACTGCTTTGGGCAGAAGCCGCCATTCAGACGTTCATTTTTCTCTCAGCGGAGGCTCTGACGACATCGTCGCCAACGGGGAAGAGGGACCAGTTTCTCCGTGGCTCCTCTTTGCCGCCGGCCGGCCGACCGACCACGATCGACTAACGACTGACTGACTGTCGGCTGATCCGTGTGCACGGTGGCCGGGCCGCCGGAGTACGGACTGGCCAGCATGGCGCGCGGCTTCTGCCTCGACTGGCCGGTACCTGGCCGGCCTGATTCTCGATTCTCTGTTTTCCGTTTGACTTAACATCGCCCCGTCGGCTGCAGGCGAACGCTCTTTTTCCCGTTGCTGCTGCTGTTGCTGTCTCCTCGACGCAGCTCCTCTCCTCTCAGCCCGTTCCTTCTCGTGACTTGTCGGACATTTCGTGCAGAATTCTCTTCGAATACGTATGCTAAGGCCGTGTTTTGGACCCACAGTTAGTGCTATTCTTCTATGATTTCAATTTCTCACGGTTCTTATGCCATTTTAAAGGATAAAAAAGATAAAGGACGGTGGACATCACTCAATCCTTTGTCTAGAATGTGCCACGCATTCTTTTTCTACGGGATGTCGTGGAGGCGATTCGAATGCGTATTTGGCTCATAAAATGATTTGCGGTGGCCAACCGATGGACGCTTTATACTTCCGTTTTTGGGCGCGAAATCCCCCAAGAACCCCCAGACCAAGAACCTGGTATCGGGTGCACGCGACAGCCGGAAACTCCTCCGACTGCGCACTATGTGTCTTTGTTCTGTTCTTTTAATAAGCAGAAAAACTGCTACCTTCCTAACTTTAAAACAAGTTATGGTCCATTGTTTTTCTTGAAAAATAAAAATTTTATGAAAATTTGAACGGTATTTGAACAGTTCCTGAGGCTGGTGATTTTTTTTTGAATTAAAAAAAATCACCAGCCTCAGGAGGAGCTTCAGCCTCAGTAGCTGATCTGAGTTCGCCCTCTGCTAATCTATGTTGATGAAACCCTTCTTCGTTTCTTACTTCAACCCATCCAAGTTCTTCTGGAGCGCATGAAGCGCAGTTAAGGGAAATACCGGCTGCTGTTTGCATCCGATTCCAATGTCTCTTGTTCGGAATCCCCTTCCCTCCCCCTGGCCAACCATGCCTTCCATCTCTCCCGGTGAGTTGGTACTAGACTCGGGTGGGGAAGATAAAACACTGACTTGTCCATCGGACGCCCAAGTCTTTGTACATATAAGGATAAATAAAGGATAAAGGACGGCTTACTCAATCCCTTCTGGGATGCGCCAGCGCATTCTACTTCTACGGGATGCCGTGGAGGCGAAATGAATACGTATTTAGCCATACAATGACTTCCGGTGGCCAGCCGATGAACAAGTCAGCGCTTTATCCTCCCCGGACAAGTCTTGCACCAATTAGTCGACCCCGAAGGGATGGAAGGCTTGGTTGGCCTGGGCGGGAAATCCGAACCACGAACCTGGTATCGGCGTTCACGCGCCCACTGTACATATATGTAGGACAAATACGCATTCAAGTTGTCTCCACTCCATGTCGCTGAAGTAGAATGCGTGGCGCATCACAAAAGGGATTGATGCCGCCTTTGTTCTTATTATTATTCATGTAGAATCCTATCTCGAACGATACATTAAGACCGAATTCTCGAAACCTTTCTGTACCTGCTGTCCGTTTAGGATTTCAATTTTTTTCGAAGCATTCCGTTTTTATTTGTTTTGCAATTGGATAGGACCGAATGCTTTCATCGTTTTCGACTTCTAATTTCAAACGATCTGATTTCGTTCGATGACGACCTTTTGCTTCCACGACATGAGTGAGTAGTTTAAAAACATTTAAACCTCCCAGATCTCATGCTATGAAACGTTAGATCTTACAAACAGTTGGAATACCTTTTTAGATTCTCTTGTACACGGGGAGACTTCTTATCTAAAAACATTCTCAGAAATGCAAAAGAAAACAATGCTATGAAAGCGAAATGAATGCAGTAACTTTCAAATCCCAATAAACGGGAAGTTATTTGGAGTTGGATAGTTCAGAACTCTTTATTTACCAGAAAGAAGCGAAATTCTCAAATATCTTTCATCTCTTTTTATAACGTGTTCTGCTCTTTTTTGTTGCTTGCTTTCTGGATTTATTGCGAACTATTTCAGCTATAGACATACTAAAAATAACAATACCAAAAATGACCGCTCAGAAGTGATCTAGGGGCCAAGTGATGCTTCGTGAAGGATAAATCTGTTCCAGATTTTTTGCAACGCATTTATCGTATTGGACATATCGCACTTTACTTTGTTTGTAAAAGAAATCCGTTTTTTTTTTACTAAAGCCGGAAACCAGAAGTTGTCGTTGGTGCCCGAGGTTTTACATAGAGAGAGGACCAAGTGAACTTCTTTATTTTCTCCAGCGGGGAGGAGGTTTGGCAGTGTACCTCTTGATACCGGAAATTCGGAAAAATTATGTTGGTTTAACTATTTTCCTGTTCCTCTGGACGATCCTTTAGCGTGTGAAAGGTTCATCACCACTTCAAGGTTTTCTATCTAGTTCAAGAAGTTCTATGACATTATTTTACTGATGAATTTCTAGACAGTTATTTCTAACCTATAATATGTAACAATTGGGCGCGTGTAGCGCAGTCGGAGGAGGCGCCGGCTGTCGCTTGCACCCGATACCAGGTTCCTGGTTCGGATCTCCCTCCCTGGCCAACCAAGCCTTCCATCCCTCCGGGTCGGTGAATTGGTACCAGACTTGTCTGGGAAGGATAGAGCGCTGACTTGTTCATCGGCTGGCCACCGCAAGTCATTGTATGGCCAAATACACATTCACAACGCCTCCACGATATCCCGTAGAAGTGGCGCTTCCAAAAAGGGATTGAGTAGCGCCGTCCTTTATCCTTTATCCTTTACATAGTTGCTCAGATTCAAGACTTATGGTCAGAGCTCAGTGAAATCAAACTCAGACCTATTGGCTATCACGAAAAGTGGGTCGAACCCTTTAATTTTAAGGAGGCGTAATATATTATCTATGTTAAAATAACGCTACATGGCTTGGTCATGTCGCGAATGTGGGCAGCGTTGTGGAGTGGGAACGCGTCAGTAGATCGTGGTCAATCAACCAGTGGCCGAAAACACATTAGCCAATTAGGGCTGCGACCATACCCCCTGGCCCGCCCACCCCCAACCCCCTGGGCTTGCTCGAGAGTTCAGTGGCTGCCTTACGAGATAGTGGAGACGCAAACATTCGCCAAGCCTCTGTTTAAAGGGCGGGGGTAGAACGCCACTCCGCCCCTTACGCTGCCCACATTCGCGACTAGGGCACTTTTTTCCTGCGTAACTGTAGATGTAACTCCTATTCTTGAGCAAAATCCCTACAAATGTGGAATTATTCAGAGCTCCAATATGTCGAACGTTTTCGGTCAAACCTAACGCAACCTTTGACTTTACATTTTGCCCCGTCGAAGTCTTTCAACTTCCCATTCTATGGTCTTGAGACGTTTTCGGCTCTTCCTAAATATCCAAGCTGGATAATGAGCTCTCTACCACTCCTGCTCCCTTCCCGCCCTTCCCATGTTCCGTTTGGGTATCCAGCCAAGAGTCAATTTACCCGTCCAGCCATATTTGTGTTTGTATGTCCGTCATCCGATACCTTGTCGGCCTCGAATCCTGCCAAAGCTCTCCATGCAGGTGGTGCTGCGTTTGTCTGTCCTTTCAGAGGACACTGTTCGCTTAGCTTCGCTCACTCCTTTCCTCCCACACTCTGTCACGATCGGAGGGCTACTTCTTGTTCTGCATGAGAGCCTCGCGTTCCACCTATGTCGGCCGCTGTGGCTGCTAATACAACCAGTAACATAACAACGGTAGCCGAAGCGGAAGAGAGGCTGGCACGCCGATATGTCGTGGGAGATTCGTTTTAGGCTCCTGGCGAGACGACGTGGCTGTAATCCCGTAGTTGGAGACGAATCTCTTCAGATTTTTAGTGCTTTCTAGCGTTTGAAGTTATTGAGCTATAGAGGTCAGAATTAGGCTCAAAGGAGTAATTAACTTCCTTCGACCGCATTATATGACATTTCCTCCCAGCCGTAGATCAAAATAATCTTAGCCTGCAGAAGAACTAGTCTGTCTGTCTCTCCGTTCATCCGCGCAAAATTAATCGCCGTTCGAAACTTGTCACAACTACAGAGGGGCCCAAATGGCTACTTCCGAGTGCTAACCGCTTGTAATGCGTGTCTTGCGATTAAGCTGGCCGCTGGACGCAGTTCACAGCAAACAAACATATCGTTCAATCAATTCGATCGATATGACTGAGTTTTGAAGGGTAAAACCCCGTCCAGTGATCGGACCTCCATCTTGACCAACTGACTGCTTGGGAAGGTTAATCAGCCGCTTACCGCCCTATAACGGTGAAGATACCGCCAACCCCCTGATACGAAGTTCATCAGCATTCATTCATTCATTCGTTTGGCGGTATTTTCACCGTTAGAGGTAAGGTAAGGCTAGGTAGGCGGTTGATGAATCTGGCCACTGGTAAAAAGCGGCGGAGAGATTTTTTGAAAATAAGAACATGGGAAGGAAAAATAATTTTTTTCAACGAATTTCCTTGAACTTTTTGAAATTCATCTGCCTCAGCCAATGTACACACTAATTCAAATATTACGGAACTTGCTAGGAAAATATGTGATTTAAAGTCTATTATAGAGCACAAAAAATCAGCGATTTTTCCTGTTAAAGTAAAAGATCTCGCCGTGCACTCGTCTTGCTCATTGCGATTTTAATTTGATTCATAGTGTAAATGCAGCTTAGTTGAAACGGCCCCGTGAAGATTTGTGTGTTTTCTATAAATGTATTTGATCTACCTTTGAGAAGTTTGTAACTTCACGCAAGCAGAATTTTCGCCATCATTCAAATAAAGTATCGCGATATCGTGGACGAGTGCATGGCGTAATCTATTTTTTTAATACAAGAAAATCATCTCTTTCTGCACTTTAAGCTTTAAATTAATTTTTTCCTTAAGAAATAAGAATTTTATAAAATTTCAAATATTATGTTCACTAGTTGCGGAAGTATATTTAAAAGACTTCAATAATTTCAATAAATAAAATAAAACTTCAATAACACAATAGGAGTTCGTATTAATTTTTTGGACAATATTTAAAAAAAATCCGAAATGGACAGTTACTCTAATCCTCTTCGAGGGTTTATAGTTTCATCTGGAAGACGCTCATATTGATTTGGAAGGTGTTCGTTTGACTTCAAAAGCGTCAAGCTTACTCACAAGAGTGTCCAATTTGACTTGAAAACTGCCCTATTATAGTTAATTAATTAATTAAGTAATTTTTTATTTATCAACGTCAAAGAGACGAGTTTAACATTTTGCTTACAGGAACTAACGAAAATAATGGCAGAATATAACAAGCTTGACGGCTCGACAAATTAGCAAGCTAAAATCGTTTTTGGTTTGAAAAGTGTTAAATTTTATTTTTGGACTGTCCAATTTGACGGAAAAATAGTATAAATTGATTTCACGTTACCATATTGAAGAGACTGCATCTCCTGAAGGTGTTGACCAGCCCCAACCTTTATCCTTCATTTGCTACTGCTGTTTCCTTCCCTTCCATCTCCTCGATCAAGCCACCGTATGCTATCATTCAGGCGAGATAGGCAGGACTTGTTGCTGGGCGAATCGGTATTTCAACTCCTTTAATGGGGTCTCTCGTTCACTTTCACATCACATCGTTTTATGGATCGCATATCTCACACGCTTCTTCGGCAGTTTGCCGATCATTTCTGATGACGTCGCCAGTAGATGCTTCCCGTCGGCGGCTGAGAGTCACTGCGCATAAATCTGTGCATGCAGATGAACTGTTTCTGAATCTCCGCGTTCATTTTCGATCAGATGCCGAAAAAGGGCCCTCCGATTAGGATCGATCCGAAATTCATATTAGTCGCTAATTTGGGTTATATTGGGAGGCGGGAGTGTGTCAGACACGCTCAATGGGTCAAAACCCCAGCAACATCTTCAGCCAGTCATGACACTGATGGTGAAAGCCTTGTCATATTGGCACGCTTATTCGATGCGCGGGCTGATTGGTACGGTAGCTCCTTCTGTTGTTCCCATGTAGGCCATATTAGCTACTAGTTTCAAATTTTAGTTTTTGCAGTTATTTTTGTTTAATTTTTGCTTGATATAAATTCGCTTTTTTCTCGACTGCACATGCACTCCTGCTTTCCAAACCAAACCTCCTCACAAAGAGAGCTTCCAAAGTGGCGGGGAGCTTTTGCGCTGCAATTTTGTTAATTTTTTTCGGAATGTGTGGTCGAAAAAACTTGTGTGGAATCGTGAGCGTGAAGTTCATCACGCCCTGTTGCCACTCAACCCATTGTGGTCGGCTGGCGCAGTGCATAGCTATGTCGCCTCTTGACCGCACCGAGTGGGTATTACGGTTCGACCCCCGGTTTCGCCATAGTTTTTGCATATATCGGTTCGTTATTATTATGTGATTACGTGACCACAGGAGTCAATTTGTACATGATTAATGTTTATGAAAAACGATACTGTAAATGCACACAAACACATACACTTCAGTGGATGGGTCATGAATTTGGTTTGATACCGATAAATACTTAACACTAAGTTGTCTTTTTCACCCAAATAAAAGGACAGAAGGGCAATATGCACTTAGTAAAGGCACTATGATCACGCAAGCACATAATAATCACGAACCGATGTGTGCAAAAACTATGGCTACACCGTGGTTCGAACCCTAAAAGCCGCTCGGTGCGACCGAGAGGCGACACAGCTATCTACTGCGCTAGCGACCACATTCGGTTGGGTGGCATCAGGGCGTGATGAACTTCTCGCTCACTCTTCCACACGCGTTTTTTCGACCACAGAAGAGCATTCCGAAAAAATTAACTTCGGTTTTGGACTCCCCACACGGGGCCCAACATCCTGTAAAAATTGCACAGCAAAAGCTCACCGCCATTTTAGAGGCTATCGTTGTCAGATTTGAACAACGGCCTTTACGGAATCGGCTCTAAGCAGCCTTCCAGACTGTATTCTTGTTAATGTCTATCCATCTGATCGGATGGGAAAGTCATTAGATCAGCTTTGAAGGAAGTTGTGCATTGAATGGTGATCGATCCACTGTAGGGGAAGTCCCTTCCCTTCTAGCATCCGTGGACGACGTTCTTCTCGGATCGCTCGAAGCCGATAGGAAAACGAACAGATCGACGGCGCTGGAGCGCGCCGGCCGAGAAGCCACCGAAATCGAGCGCCAGAGATGGCTATCGTCGCTTCTGAGGCCGTCCGCAATTCTCCCGTCCAGTCGTCGCAAGGAAACTGCTCGGCTGCTGCTTCTTCGGCTTAGAAGAGGCTCTCAGTTCGCTCGGCGCTTTCCTTGAGCCGTTTCGCTCCCAGACCGTGGCGATCACCAGCTGTGCGACGATGTATAGGCGTGCAGTGAGATTTACCCGCAGCCAAGACGCACACGTGAAGGTCGTTCAGGCAGCGATGATCTCGTGCGCGGCGCGACCGCATCCATCCCTCTCCTCACCTTCTTCCACCGCCCCCCCCCCCCCCCGACTGTCCTTATCATCGTTGGTCACTTCTCACACATTTTTCGCATCTGTCCACAGTGGGCATCGGCAATCAATCTCCTGGCGCCATCTCTTCTCGTTTTCTCGCCGCGGCGCCAAGAATCCCAAGAATCATCGTCGAGCGTGCTTCACCCCCTGTGACGGTGTCTGAGATTTCTGAGACTTGTCTGCCAATCCGATCAGCCGCTATTATCCCCATCCCGAGTACCGTAGCCGCTAAGACGTGGGCCGGCCTTAATTATACTGAGTGCCTATGGGGGGAATTTCGTCTCCCTGACAACTTCATGAACTCTCGTCCCTGTCGGTGCCTGACGACGTCGGTTTTTCGCCGTCTTTCCGGTTACGCAACGCATTGTCAGTCGCGTATCATACCTATCAAAGGAATACGACGCGGGTTTTGTTGGCGTAGGCACGGGGCAAACTCGTATTCGGCCCCATGCAAACAACCCTCACTCTGCCTGGATCGTTGATAAGCTTAGCCGCAGATCGGAGGCCATTTTTGCGGCAGAATTGGCAGTGCCTGAATGGCCGTCTGAAGGCCTATCGATTGCCGAAGTGTCTTGGAATGTGTTAGTCAAACGGTCCTAAAAGCATTGACATCGTTCTCATCTGGTAGTCAAAGAATGCCATCGTTTTAGGAGAGCTGATGGGAAAGACGCCCCTCAGAATGGCCCATTTTTCCCGGAAAGAACTTCTGAATTGTTATGGAAAGGGAGATTTTCGTGTAGCTTTATCCATCATAACTAACTGTAGAAATCAGCTCACGTTTCTTAAAAAATATTTGCTTTCTACAGCCAAGGCAGTTTCCAGCAGGCTACTGATGTACCCTCGGACCCAGGCTTCGAAGATAAAATACTGGATCTGTCCTAGTCGAAGGAAGCACCGCTAGAAAGGCGAATCAGACATAAACATGCTGGCATATTCCTGGTAGGAAACTGTATAGAAGGAGGTCAGCTCGGCGTGTAGCCGCCATGAGATAGCTCAATTTCATTTTTACCGTCGTCGTCAAAGTGACTGAGTGAGCTGCTTCCTCCAACTGGGATAGACCCGAAATATTTCTCATTTTGAAATATTCAGAATATCACGTCCCGTCCTACTCGAGAACATCCTAGACAAGACGATATTTTTGAGACGTTTCGGGATTATACGCATGGTAGAACAGTCGGAAGAGATGCCGATCGTCGATCGAACCACATTCCAGGCACCTGGCTCGGATTACCCACCTAGACCAACCAAGCCATCCATCCCTCCTGCATCAGCTAATTGGTAATAGACCTATCTGGATAGAACAAAGCGCTGACTGATTCATCGGCTCCCATCGCAAATCATTGTATGGCCAAATACGCATTCCAATCGCCTCCACGTCATTCCGTAGAAGTAGGATGCTTGGCGCATCTCAAACGGTGGTTGATCAACGCTGTCGCTTATCTTTTATCCGTGTCCGTTCATTTATTCTGATCCACTACCTCAGAGTTAGGGAGAAGTAGAATACATGGCGTATCCTGAAAGGGATTAACTAATGGCGTCGTTTGTGATCTATCCTTTAAGTCGATTCATGCTTCTGACGAATGGGCGCGTGTCGGAGAAGACGCTGGTTGTCACGTGCACCCGATACCAGATTTTTGGTGGGAATCCAGGCTAACCAAGTCTTCCATCCCTCCCGGGTCGGTGAATTGGTACCGGACTTGTCTGGAGGGATAAAGCGCTGATTTGTTCATCGGCTGGTCACCGCAAGTCATTGTTTGCCCAAGTACGCCTTCATGTCGCCCTCCTCGTCATCCCGTAGAAGTAGAATACGTGGCGCATCCCAAAATGGATTCATTAGCGCCTTCCTTTATTCTTATCCTTTATAGTTCTGAAGGTTTTTATACTGAAAGGGGTCGTTTAAGTATGAGACAAGACTTTGTGAATGGCAGGCTCACCTTCGTCTGTGCTGACCACCAGGTGCGTCATAGGGGTGAGCTGGTCGTCCGTTCTTGATAGTAGTCGTTAATGTGGCCTTTATCAGTACGGAGGAATGTGCTGGCCAATCACAATCAGTCAGAACACCTACCGACTGCGTTACAGCCAATAAGGACACTGGCCGTGCATGCCAGTGCTTTATCCTTCCGAGACTGTTTGATTCCAACTCACCAACTCTGTAGGGATGGATGGCTTGGTTGGCCTGGGCGGGAAATCCGATCCAGGAATCTGGTATCGGATGCACCCGACAGTCGGCAACTCCTCCGACCGCGCTACACGCGCCCTTGTTGTCAATACAAAATATAAAACAAAAGAAATGTTGATGTTTAAAGAAGTACAGAAGGTGCAAAGAAGATTTGAAAAAGATTTTAAGCATGGCAAGGATATGGAAAGGTGAATATTGCCACTCGAAGACTCGACTGAAGAAGTTAAGGGTTTGCATAAAAGTCCTTGACTTCTTCAGTATCTTTACCTTAAGATGATAGAAATTTTCTGGCGTATGAGCTGTATGGAATGCGCCACGCGCTCGTCTGATATTCAGCATTTTGTACCCGATTGATTGCGTTTCGCTTGTATGCTTGTTACAGTTTCTTCATAAAGTGTCCGTTTCGATTGACCTGTGCTTCTTTTAAGATCTAAAACTTAAAACTTCTCTACGGCTTGCGAAATGGTATCCTAAAAAGAATGCAGGCAGTATTCGAAAGGGGTTCCAACATTTCTGCCTGTGAATCTTTTGGAGCTTTCTGAGACTCAAATAGAAGCAAAGGGTAACGAGATTTCTGTGGCGTGTAAATATGTTTATGATACAAGATTGCGCCATGCATCCGCTTGAAACTATGCATTTCGAACTTGATTGATTGTGCATGGGCTGAATGTTTGTTACAATCTTGTTACTACATGCTTGACCACATTAACCTGCGCTGTGCTTCTTTTAACGTTTTTCTGGTAGCTGTATTGTGCCGACTGACCTCTCCATTCAGTATGAATCTTGCTTCACCAATCCACAGAATCCGTTTCAAAAAAATGAGACTTCAAACTGTGCAGTCAATAAACTCGCATGTCTCGTGTCTTTCACGTGATTTCCAAGGTCTGAACGTTAAAATAAGCACAGCACAGGGTAATGTGGTCAAGTAGTAACAAGACTGTAACGAGCATTCAGCCCATGCACAATCAATCGAGTCTGAAATGCATAGTTTCAAGCGGATCCATGGCGCAAACTTGACTACTTACACGCCGCAGAAATATTGTTATCCTGTGCTTTTATAATAGATAAGGATAAACGATAAAGGACGGCGTTGCTCAATCTTTTTTGGGATGCGCCACGCATTCTACTTCTACGGGACGTCGTGGAGGCGATTTGAATGCGTATTTGGCCATACAATGACTTGCGGTGGCCAGCCGATGAACAAGTCAGCGCTTTATCCTTCCCAGACACTTCTGGTACCAATTCACCGACCCCGGAGGGATGGAAGGCTTGGTTGACCTGGGCGGGAAATCCGAACCAGGAACCTGGTATCGGGTGCACGCGACAGTCGCGCCTCCTCCGACTGCGCTACACGCGCCCTTGTGCTTTCATATTAGTTCGAAAAATCTCCAAAAGATTCAGCAGCAATGTTAGAGCTTTTCAAATAGTACATGCATTTTTTCGCAAGCTATAGTGTGTGCTTAAGTTTTAAACTTTAAAAGAAGCACAAAGAACTGGAAACTCAGAACTGCTACTTTGTGAAGAAATTATAACAAGCAGCCAGGCGAAACACAATAAATCGAGTGCAAAATGCTGAATTTCAAACGAGCGCATGGCGCATTCCATACTGCTCATACGCCAGAAATTTTGTTATCTTCTTCTGCTTTCATAAGAGCTTTTCTGCAGTAAATTTACTGTGAGCAAAGTTATTACCTTTCAAACAGTGTCTGTATTTTTTTTGAGACGCCCTGTACTTATCTATGGCGATGTTGTTTGTACTTCAGCATTTCTTTGTCTACCTTAGTCTTCTTTGAATAGCCGGTTAAGCTGCCACCGGTTCCCGTCATTTTTAAGAGCCATGTTTGAAAGTACAATTTAAACGAGCAACCCCAGGAGGCGACTGTTTACATATTTCATGGTCCTATTTTGTCAGCTACAGAATGCCAAACATCCTACTTTCTTTGGGATAGTGCAGATGCATTCTGGCTATGGATGTGCGTTTAAATTCACTCCCATGTTACCTTAAGCAAAGGATAGATAGGGGAAAACGTAGTCGTTATTTTTTACTGGCGGTTTCCTTCTTTATATCGTCCTTCATAAAATTTAAAGTTGGAGCTGTGTTCCCAAGGATGGACTGGCTATTCGACGTTGCAGATTCATCACTACATTAATCTTACTTACTTTGATACTTGGATGGTCCTTTTGTCGGCTGGAGGTCTTCTCAGCGGGGACCACAACTCTTCCAGACCGCTCGATCTCTGGCTGCTTGCATCCGCGTTGGCGGTCGTCCCAGTGGTCTCTTATGGTCTCTCGGGAGCCATTCTGTGGCACGGAGACTCCATCTATCGTCCTTTCGTCGAAGCAGGTGTCCGGCCCAGCGATATTTGGACTTCTTCATGTACTGCAGCGGGTCTGCTAATTGCGACTTCTCCCGTAGCTCCGAACTTCGTAGGCCTTCTTGCCATTGCTGAAGAAGGCTTGTCCTTAGAAGACATCTCTTCAGTGCACGATGCGTAGTTTGCATCGCTCTGGCGATTGTCTTGTTCTCGGGCCAGGTTTCCATCGCGTCACACATCGCAGGCAGTACAAAGGCGTTGAATATCGAGAACCTGAGGCCGGCATCCTTGACCTGATCGGTGACTTCGCGAATCGAACTGAAGGCTGCCCATGCTGCGCGTCTCCTGCGGGCGATTTCAGGGGCGAGGTCGTTATCCATGTTCAGCTCTCTTCCAAGATAGACGTAGGAGTCGACCTGTTGTAGAGCGACTCCACTTAACCTTACGAGTCCCGTGTCACACCACTAATCGACCAGAAATTGCGTTTTGGACATATTCATGTCCAATCCAATCTTCATACCTGCCACATTGAGCTCGTTCAGCATCTCCTCGACTTCTGCCGTGATGGTAGAGATGAGAACAATATCGTCGGCGAAGCGAAGGTTGCTGATCCGTTTACCGTCGACAAGGTAGCCTTTATCGTCCCAGTTCAAGTCTTTAATGGCATCCTGGAGTGCCGCTGTGAATAGCTTGGGAGAAATCGTGTCTACCTGCCGTACTCCTTTCCCGATAGGAATTTTAAGCTTTCGATCGAACAGCTGGCTGGTGGTCGATGTGTTCGAGAAGCATTCGTCGGGAAGTCGGATGTAGCGCGATGGTATACCAGCGTGCACAAGTGCGTTCAAAACGGCGTTGATTTCCACAGAGTCGAACGCTTTCCGGTAATCCACGAAGACAAGGACAAGTGGGAGGTGGTATTCGCGGCTCCTCTCGATGAGCTGTGAGACACTAATCAGGTTTTGAATTTTGTCAGCACTTGGAAAAAGCAGTTAAGCGTCCTAGATGAGAAACACACGTAAGAGCCCCCACAACGTGATGCCCGTCAGTCTGGAGAGTCTGACGTATGTACGTCCCCGAAACTAATTCCTATCGTTCACACAGCAGTGAGATGACATCGATCATTGGGACTCTTCAAATGCGTCCACAGCTATCACCTTCGTGAGAATCAGCACACCGCGTCTTCCCGTCTCATTACATTATTCTGAACAACGTCTAACCAGCTCACCAGTTCTGCTTCTGACAAGCGGCCCATCGCCTTAATCTGCTTGTTCTGTCCACAAAGCTCCACCCTGCTCCTGCTCCTGCTCCTGCTCGTCCGGCTTATCTGTGGCTACTGGTTGCCGGCTTGGCGTCGCGTCGCCGGCGATCCACCATGTTTTCCGAGCAGGTGAATGTCCGGTTGGATAAATTACATGAGATGTTTGCCGAAGGCGGACGACGACTCGGCCCTGCGCACTCTTCGCTGCTGGCCGTCGGGCTCGCTATCCGTCGCCGCCGGCCGCTGACGTAGTACTTGAACCGGCTACTGTGCTTGTTCTGGCTCCTTACGGAATTCGGCACGAGATTGCGACGCGGTGACGTATGACGCTTCCTCCCTAAAGTCTTGCTCCTCCTATTCGCCGCTTTCTCGTTATTCTGCCGTGTCTATGGATTCAAACACTCCAAACTGCCCTCCTTCAGCCATCGTGGCGATGCTCCTATGGATCCAGGGCAACGTTTTTACGGTTTAGTTACCCAAGTTTGAGATTGTCACGCGGTGAAGTATGACGTACTCTCTCTAAAGCCCTGCTCCTCCTATTCGCCGCTTTCTCTTTATTCTACCGTTTCTATGGCTTTTATCATTCCAATCCGCCCCCTTCCGCCATCGTGACGATGTTCCTATGGATCCAGGGCAACTTTTTTACAGTTTAATTACCCAAGTTTGAGATTTCACCACTTCTATTTAGATTATGTGTGCGAATTGGTTTTTAATTCTGTTTATATTTACTAGTTCAGTTTGTAGCACCTCCCTGACTCACCGATTAGTCTTATAAAAACGTTCGTTTGAATTAAGTGGCGAAACTAACCTTATTAACACTTCATTGATAGTTTATTATTATTTTCACGTTTTTTTCGTTTGTGGAAGAGTTGCCGTACCTCTGTGGGATTTTGCTCAGATCAGGGTAGTCTTCTACCGCTTCTGGATGAAGTGATTGGTACGAAAAGAAAGGATGGACGACTGATTTGGCCACCCGACTGCTGACCATCGCACGCGTTAAATCGCCTACACATCGTGCTGCGCACATAGAATACGTGGCGTACTCCCAATCATTATTGTTCGGCCGATCGATTATTTCCGTGGTCTGTCCACTAGCCATCGTATTCCCATGAGTGCCAACTCAGCAGGGGTGAAATTAAAAACGATTGTGAGTGGACCAAGAATTGTTGATTCACGTCGGTATCGATCGTTCCCTCGATATTGGTTATTTTGTCAGGGTTCGTTCAGAAGCCATTATATTCACGTCGTTTATTGTTGATGGGATAGATTCCGCATACAGCCTATGAAACACGTACCTCGGCCATTAATTTTGCGCGGACGGATGTACGGACAAACGGACAATCTAGGGGTGCAACTATTTTATTTCACTTTAACATTCGCATCATTTGACGTTCACTGGATAGATTCTGCGTAGGGGCTTTGAAGCCTGTTCATCGGCCATTAATTTTGCACGGATTTACATACCGACAACCGGACAAGCAGGCCGGTGGGGCGACTATTTTCTATCTCCTATCTATAGATAAAGAACTATGTGTAAGGCGAACATCGCTGCCCGAAAAGCAGAAGATGCGGGTTCGAGTCCCGCCTGGCGCAAGAGTTTTGATCGCAACAAAACATTCTGTAACAGCATAAAGAACTATGTGTTTTTATCTCTGCCTGCTCTTCCTAGCGTCCACAAGAGTAGGAAGAAATTCCATCTACATAAGGGTTATCGATTTCTGCTCATGATTGACCGTTCGATTGGATGTGACACTACACGAATATAATGGCCGGTGGTTAGATTCTGCAACAAGTAACCAGCATCGATCGATATTTTTCGTTTTCCGCGAAACTTTCAGCATATTAGCATCAGTCAGTGTTGACTGAATAGATTCCGCGTAGAGCCCGTTCATCGGCCATTAATTTTGTGTGAATGGACATACGGACAAACAGACAAGCAGGCCAGCGGGGTGCCAATTTCATATCTTCTACCTGTAGATAAGGAATTATGTGCTTCTATGTCTGTCCGCTCGTCCATCCTTCCATAAGAATTGGAAGAAATTCCATCTATAATACAGCTATCGATTGGAACTATCGATTTCTGCTCGTGATTAAGTATTCCTTTAGAAGCACTACTACACGATTCGTGTACAGCAAACAAAAAGCATCGCGTCAATATCGATCGGTGTTGCTGGTTAGCGCAGAGCGGCCATCATATTCGCGGCGGTCATTATTGATTGGATTGATTCTGCGTGTAGCCTAACAAGTCCATCCAGCGGCGGTTAATTTTGCACCGACAGGCTGACGGGTAAACAGACAGACGGGCAGGATAACTTTATATTTGAGATTGATATAAGAATAATATAATAAAAGAGGCAAATAAATATAACAAAAGAAGTAAATACGTAAATACATATTATTTTTAATATTTATATCTTTTGCTAAGGGCGCGTGTAGCGCAGTCGGAGGAGGCGCGACTGCCGCGTGCACCCGATACCAGGTTCCTGGTTCGGATTTCCCGCCCAGGCCAACCAAGCCTTCCATCCCTCCGGGGTCGGTGAATTGGTACCAGACTTGTCTGGGAAGGATAGAGCGCTGACTTGTTCATCGGCTGGCCACCGCAAGTCATTTATGGCCAAATACGCATTCATGTCGCCTCCACGACATCCAGTAGAAGTAGAATGCGCTGGCGCATCCCAGAAGGGATTGAGTAACGCCGTCCTTTATCCTTTATCCTTATCTTTTGCTATAAAATCAGTGTGATGGCCGGTGTATAGGCTATAACAAGTAGGCAGCATCGATCGACCAATCGATGTCGATCAATATTGTACACTTCTGAGGCGACCCGTCGTCAGGACACTGGTGAAGAGCACGCCAATAAAGCACCTCTTATTTTGTTTAATAAAAAACAATAACATAAATAAGTAAGTATTAAATTATGTATTCCAGATATTATTTTTATCATTTATATCTTTTGCTGTAGCGTGATGGCCAGTGGATATGCAACAAATAGGCAGCTCGATCGACCAATCAATATCGATCAATATTGTAAACTTTTGAAGCGTTCCATACAGTAGTCGGACCTCTTTCCTCAGGACACTGGTGAGAAGAACGAAAATGAAGCACGTCTTATTTTGTTAAATAAAAACAATAAAATAAGTATTATATTATGTATTCCAGATATTATTTTTGTCATTCATATTTTTTGCTGCAGCGTGATGGCCAGTGGATATACAACAAATAGGCAGCATCGATCGACCGATCAATATCGATCAATATTGTAAACTTCAGTGGTAGTCGGAAGTGTCGTCAGGACACTGGTGAAAAGCGTGCCAATAAAGCGTGTCCTATTTTGTTCAATAAAGGATGACGGATATAAAGCTGTATCAATCTCTGATCAGTTCCTTCTTGGGCTGCGCCGTGCGCTCTACTTTTGTGGGCAGCAGCTGGAGAATATCTAGAATAGAATATAGAATATTTCACCGTTCCCAGGCAAGTCTGGTACCAGTTCACCGATCCTTGAGCGATGGAAGGAATGGATAAAATAAGCAGCATCAATCGACCAATCAATATCGATCAATACTGTAACCTTCTGGAGCGCTCCATGCGGAAGACGGACGACCTGTGGTCAGGACACTAGTGAAAAGCATGCCAATAAAGCACCTCTTTTTAAATAAAGGGTGAAGGATATAAATCTAAATCAATCCCTGATCAGCTCGTTCTTGGGTTGCGCCGTACATTCTGCTTTTGTGGGATATTATGGAGCCAATTTGAGAGTGGCTGCAACAGCCGCAGAACAAGTTACCGTCTTGCCGTTCCGAGGCAAGTCTGGTACCAGTTCACCGATCCTGAAGGGAGTAGCTTGCTCGGCCTGGGCGGGATTCGAACCGTGAATCGAGCGGAACTGAAGCCACCGCAGAAACACACTCCATGAGCGCGCTACCCAAAGAAACCAGCGCCATAGTTCCATGCGTGCCACCGTCGCTGCCAAACTGCCGGTTGACCTTTCAGCCGTCTCAGAAATCGGGTCTGCGCTGCTTTGCGCGTTATCGCGCGGGGCAATCTTCCTTCTGGAAACATGGACAGAAAAACGGTTCTGCGAACACCCCTGCAGGAAGTGATCGTAGCCTGATAGGAACGGAAAGGCGAGTTCGAGGCACGCCTCGTAGCTGCTGGTGGGAGGAGGACGTCGTCGTTCACACCTCGTCGATGTGCCTTGACTGCGTCGCCGATTTCTTTGTGTGTTCATTGTGCTGGTGTGTGTGTGTGCCTAAACCGCGAGATAATGATCAAGGTTAACATCCTCGCTTGCCGCATTTAATTCGCCCACCGGAGCCACACCATTGATTCATATTTCGTCGACGGAAAACGGCTGCAGTGCTCCTAGCGCTTCAGATTTTCCTCAGCTTCTTTTCTCGAACCTTCTTCCTTTCCATAATGCCCTCCACATTTCCTCTTCCTCTTCAGGCAGTTCACATAGAGAATTCGTTGTTGTTATTCAAAAGATGAAGAAGATAAAGGTAGCCATTAATCAGCCCAATTGCGGGATGCGCCATACATTCTCCTTCTACGGAATGTCGTGGAGGCGATTTGAATGCCTATTTGCCTTATACACTGACTTGCGGTGGCCAGCCGATGAACACGTCAGAGCTTTACCCTTCCTATGCAAGTCTGCTACCAATTCAACGACACCAGAGGGGACGAAGGCTCGGTTGCTCTGGGCGGGAAATCGAACCAGGAACTTGGTATCGGGTGCACGCAACAGCCGGCACCTACTCCGACTGCGTTACACGAGCCCGGTTTTTATTTTAACGAGGAAAATATTAAAGGTGGGCATTATTCAGCGGGCACGTGTAGCGTAGTCGGAGGAGGCGCCCACTGTCGCCTGCACCCGATACCAGGTTCCTGGTTCGGACTTCCCGCCCAGACCAACCAAGCCTTCCATCACTCCGGGGCCGAAGAATTGGTACCACACTCTTCTAGGAAGGATATAGCGCTGATTTCTTCATCAGCTGACCACCGCAAGTCATTGTATGGCAAAATACGCATTCAAATCGCCTCCACGACATCCCGTAGGAGTAGAATGCGTGGCGCATCCCAAAAGTATTGAGTATCGCAGTCCTTCATCCTTTTATTATTCACCCTCTTCTTAGGACGCGCCACACATTCTGCTTCTACGGAAAATCGTGGAATTCAATTGGATTCGTTCTGGCCTAGGTAATGAATTTCAGTGACCAAATCAGTTATTTATCCTTTCAAACTGGACACATGAAGCGCAGTCGGATGAGGTGCCTGCTGCTGCATCCGATTCCAGGCTCTTAGTTCGAATTTTTAGGCTCAGGCCAGTCAGGCCTTCCTTGCCGCCGGGATCGGTGAAATGCTACCGGACTTGTCTAGGGAGTATAACTCACTGAGTTGATCATAAGCTGCCTAATGCAATTCAAAGTATGGACCAAATACGGAATCCAATCGCCTACACAACATTGCGCAAAAGTAGAATTCCTGGCGCATATCAAAATGAATTTATTAGCGCAGTTCTTTATCCTTCAAAGGGGCAATGTAGGCAATCACTACTGCATAAAATATACAATTTATGCATTCTATGAAAAAAGACTATGTTAATTATCGAACAACCCAATATACTCGTAATAGAAGATCATAGATTGTTAGATTACTGTATTATCGCATTTTTTTACCACTACCTATGTACTTGGGCGCGTGTAGCGCAGTCGGAGGAGGCGCCGGCTGTCGAGTGCACCCGATACCAGGTTCCTGGTTCGGATTTCCCGCCCAGCCCAACCAACCCTTCCATCCCGCCGGGGTCGGTGAATTGGTACCAGACTTACTTGGGAAGGATAGAGCGCTGAATTGTTCATCGGCTGGCCACCGCAAGTCATTATATGACCAAATACGCATCATACTCGCCTCCACGACATCCCGTAGGAGTAGAATGCGTGGCGCATCTCAAAAGGGATTGAGTAACGCCGTCCTTCATGCTTTATCCTTTACCTACGTACTTATTGTATTTTTGATGTTTGTGTGCGTGGTAGCTAGTGCAGTGGGATTTCGCCAATTGCCTCATCCATCTCGAGTCACGGTTTTTGGTTGGGTTCTTGCCCAGGCCTTCATCCTTCCAAGGTACGTCGGTTGCTACTAGAAGCGTCTACGAATGATAAGACATTGAAATTAGGGGTGCACACTGAATTCTGCGCATTAAATTTTTTAGCGAATTTTTTTAACGGAAAATTTTCGTTAAAATTCCGGTAAATCGTTATATTTCGTTAAAAAATGCAAAAAATACAATTCGCTGCAAACCATTGTTTCAAGGGGAAAAAATCACGGAAATCCTAATAGGTTTCAATTTCAAGAGGTAAACAGCTAAAGTTCAAGGAGTGGAGTGTAACACTGCAATGAAAATAAACAATTTAACATCAACAAACATCAACAACATCAACAAGATGATCACCGGCAAGGCATCTTACTATAAAATGTGCGATCAGACAGAACCCGGAGTTCCCCGCTTGCCTAGCTCTTAACGAATCCGCTTTGTGTGACTGTTCTACGAGCATATACAATTTCGATACGAGCAATAGCTCATGAAGCACAGAAGTTATAATGAAAATGCAATTAAAAGCCTATCAGTGGAATGTTAACGCTTTTTCGAACGCACGATTTTCGAGTGCCTTGTGCGCGGGACCAATCCATTTTTGCAACGTCGGGACCGTGACGCGGTATCATGTCACACGGTCCCACAATGCAGAAAAGTGTGACACGTCGTCAACGTGCTAACGTTCAGGAAAAGTAGCATTCCTAATTTTTGTTATTAGCGTTTTTCTAAAATCGTTTAAAATACGTCTATCGGCTGAAAATATTCTCTCCGTCTCGACTGTTTTAGGTGGCGAGCAAAAGTATTCTGGGATAAGCAACGCCACGTGAGTATAGGCATATCCTACGAGTAGGTTAGACCAGTATATTTGTGGATTCGTTGAGGTGCTTGGAGAATCGACGAAAAAAGTTGTAGCTCCAAAATGCATTGAAGGATAAGGATAAAGGACGGCGCTACTCAAGTCTTTTTGGGATGCGCCACGCATTTTACTTCTATGGGACATCGTGGAGGCGATTTGAATGTGCACTTGGCAAAATAATGACTTGTGGTGGCCAGCCGATGAAGAAGTCAGCGCTTCATCCTTCCCAGACAACTCTGGTGCCAATTCCCCGACCTAGGAGGGATGGAAGGCTTGGTTGGCCTAATTTTCAACAATGTTGCAGGCGAACCAGAAGCCTGGTATCGGGTGCACGCAACAGCCGACACCTCCTCCTACTACGCTACACGCGCCCCAAAATCCATTTAAAAATTCCAAAATTCAAAACAATTTCATGAAAACATTAAAATTTTCTTGCTGATTTCAATAGTTTTTTTTTCAGGAACAGTCTTAATTGAGAGGATGAGGCCTACATCATTAGTGAAGAAAAAGGGTAAATGTGATAAACGCAGTGAGAAAAACGTCCGTTAAAAATTTCCTTAAATTTCTAAAAATTTCCGTTAAGTCGTTAAGCCAGATTTTAACGAAAAATGCCGTTAATTCGTTAAATCGTTAACCGTTAAATGTGCACCCCTAATTGAAATCTCTATCGGCGCTCACCGTTGGTCATTGTATAGGCCAATTGCGCACTCAAATCGTCTCCACGACATTCCGTAAAAGCAGAATGCGCGGCGCATTCCAAAAAGAATTGAATAACGCCGTTCTCTATTTACCGTTTTTCCTTATTTTCGGACAAATTTTATATGATATTATATGATATCACCAATATTGAAGGAGCACAACCTGGGTGGGAGTGGAACCAAGAACCTCGACGAGTCATTTACATGACAGCATGCGCCTCTCTATAGCTATTCTATCATGTGCTCTTAAGTAGCTAAAACACGCTCTAATGGTTCACATCCTGCTCTATTCAGTGCACTTGCTTGTCTTAGAGAACAGGAAGCCATTTTCATCCAGTTCCTATGGACTTCCGTGCTTTCATAAATGTATTCTTCACTGCATCGTGAAATTCTTACCGTGACTACAACGAAACGTCTTCAGATCATCCTGATCACCCTTATTACACGTGTCACCCCTGCGCTCCTCAGTTTGCTTGAACAACGCATCCACCGCTTCCCCTTGCATGCCATATTTGCCCAATGGGTCACCCAATGGTATTTATCGCTTGAGGCGCATGGAGAACATCATAGAGCTCGTTCTTGGGTTTCCTTGTGTGTCTTTTAACTTCCAGAGACCCAACAACGTCTCTGATTTTCTGATGTCGACGAAGCTCAGGGCTCTGGAGGCCTCCTCTCACTTCCGTTGAGTCCTGTCTCTCCTAGCATCATCCTTTCGATTCTTCGTTGAGCCACGCTGATAGCCTGTTCATCCTGCTTTCGTATGACCCAGGTCTCTGAGGCGTATGTTAGGGCAGGAAGTCGAACATCTAGGCACGGGATCGGACGTCTCCGTCTTCTTCTCGACCTCTTCGACGCTATTGGAAGCCGCTCGTTTCCTCCTGCCCAGCTCCGGCACTAGGTGGTTGGCCATGTTGACTTCGCGATCCAGATACACGTAGCTGGAGCTCGGAGATGTACGTTCCGTTGAGCGAGAATGGGGCATCAGAAACTTGTCCGTTCCTCATGAACATCATCTTCGTAAGATTCAACTGCAATTCTACGTGAAGTGGGGGGGGGGGGGGGTTCGGCAAGGGGATCCATATCCCCTCTTCAGCCCACCGTCAAAAAAACGCGCTTCATGCGTGGCCTGGTATATCGTGAATATGTCCTCTTGGATACTCTTCTTGAAGCGCTTTCAGGGGAACTGCGCAATATAGCCTGCCGTAGCTCTCCTCCAGGTCTACGATAAGGGGTAAAGGATAAACGACGGCGTTAAATCAATTCCTTTCGGAATGCGCCACGCATTCTACTTCTAATTGATGGCTTGGAGGCGATTTGAATGCGTTTTTGGCCCGTACTACAATGACTTGAAGAGGTCAGCCGATGAACAGTTGGGCCTATTCATCGACTCCGCAGGGATAGAAAGCTTGGTTGAACCGGACCCGAAACAGCATCGGGTGCACGCGACAGTCGGCACCTCATCCGACTGCGCTACACGCGTCCTTCTCCACGATATCCCCTGGATGTCGAATTTGAAAAGTCAGCGCTGTCTCTTTCCCAGACAAGCCTGCTATAAGTTCGTCGACGCCGCAGGGATGCATGATTGGACAAGGCTTAAAACCCGAACCAAACCTTATATCGGGTGCAGGCGACAGTCGACACCTCATCTAGCTGCTCTGCACGTTCCCATTGACAGAAAGCCCTTTCAGGAAGACCCTCTACTTATACTTCTCCATAATCTGCCATACGATGAAGGCAGCGTCTGCGCTGGGCTTCTAGGGTATGAGGCCGAACTGCTTCTGGGGATGGGAGCCATCTTCGTCGGTCTTGACTTGACCGTTCGTTCAATTCGTCTTCCGCTTAATTTGTTTAATTGAAACTAGTCGGATTAACGGTCTGTGCTGGATGAGATAAGCTCTCTCAGCAAGCTTTCCACCAGTTCCATTTTTCCAGCACTTTCTCCTCGAAGCCTCATTGAACGTGTTTTGCCAGCGACGGTGTGAGGAATCTGGTTCTGTTGAGACACGAAATGAGAGGCAATTTTCAGCCTTCAGCCCAGCTGCGAACTCTGCCCGCTTCCTGTCGTGGCCACCGCTCCTCCTCGTCCTCCTCATCGTCCTCGGAACATCTCCTCCGTACCGTTCCTCCGCGGCGATCGATCGTCGGAACTTGCTTCATGATGATCCTTCGGGGCTAATTCGTTCAGTTCGATGAATCGCGCGCGCGCCAGTAGCGAACGGGTCGAGCGAGTGCCGGCCGACGGACGGTCGGTCGGACGATGTGTTCTTCGGGAGAAACTAGCACGACGACGGAAGCCTAAGACGTCAAGCGACAAGCTGGGTGCTGCCGCCGCCGCAGCAGTTAGCGGGCACAGCGGCTTCATCATCGTGTAGCGCTGGTTGGACTTGGCGCGAGGGAACCGGACCTCGCGCGACGACGAGGGCTGCCTGTGGCTGAGTCTCAGCCAGCGGCGGTCTGTCGTCAGCCACCACGGAACCTCCTCGTCGCCCAATATTTGTCCGAAGCGCCTTTCGGCGTTACCTGATGTGTTTTGTTCGCTTCCGAAGCTACGTCCTGTACGTCGTCAGTTCGGGTTTCACCCTCGCTATTCTTCAATAGACCTTATCGTTTGCTGTTCGGTTCCTCTTCGGTCGATTCTCATCTCACTGAACCAGTTTCCATTCTTAGCAGTTGCGACGCTTCGCTACAACCTCCTACTCCTCGTTATTGGGTGGCTGTTGTCTCTTTACCAAGAGGAAGTCATATTTCATTCGAACCATTCCTCTTCCTTTCCTGTCTTTGACGCAGGAGCGTAACAGCTGATACCAGGTCTTCAATTTCGCATAGCTTTGTAAGAAGAGGTCAATGATAAGGATAAAGGATAAAGGACGGCGCTGCTCAACTTTTTGGGATGCGCCACCCATTCTACGGGATGTTACTTCTGTTGTGGAGAATATTTGAATGCGTATTTGGCTATACATACAATGATTTGCGGTGGCCAGCCGATGAACAAGTCAGCGCTTTATCCTTATACGTCTGGAAGGAGTTCACCGACCTTGGAGGCATGGAAGCCGTGGTTGGCCTGGGCGGGAAATCCGAACCAAGAACTTGGGGTGTTGGATGCAGGCGGCATCTCTTCCGCCCTAAGGTGAGGTAGGATAAATAATTCTGCTCTGGCTTGTGGGTCGCGCCACGCATTCTAATTTTGCGTGATATTTTGGGAGCAATTTGAGTGAGTGCTTGTTCTATGGAAATGTAGATTCCTTATTCAGATTAATCAAGCCTTCCATCCCTCCGGAGTCGGTGAATTGGTACCGGACTTATCTGGGAAGAGTAAAACAGTGACTTTATCACTGGTTGGCTAAGTCATTGTATAGGCCAGATACGCATTCAAATTGTCTTTGTGATATCCCGTAGAAGTAGAATGCGTGGCACATCCTGGCTAACAGACCGACCCTTATCCTTCATTCTTTAGCCTTTACTAGTCCTATACCTGTGACCTGCGGTGGTTAGCCAATGGAAAAGGCAGCGTTTTAGAGTTCCCGTACAGGACTGGCATCACCTCAAAATGGAGGGAAGGCTTATCGTTAGTTGGCCTGGGCGGGACTCGAGCCTTAAACCTTGATTCGTCGTGCACGTGAAAGTCGGAGCACCCTACGACTGCGCTATCCGCACCTCATTCGTACACCTGGACGGTTTGTAGAAAGCGCTTCTAAGGCTATTGCTAACCAAGACTTGCCGAAAAATTCTAAAAGGAACATTTTTTCAAACTTTCTCAGGGAACAAATTTGCGCGATTCTATTATTTCCATGTTTATCCGATATTTTTAGAGCCCTAAAGATAACTAAAAAAATTAAAAATTGTAAAAAATTATAGAAATAAATAAAATGAATAAATGATAACATGATACCTCCGCTGTGCTACTCCTTAAGGAATCATTGTCAAAAGGTGACAATCATTTCTTACCGAGTAGCATAGTGGAGGTAGAAACGTTTACAAGCTAGTTGGCCTCCACGGGATTCGAACTTTAACCCCAACTCAAGGTACATGCAATCGTCGCTTCCTGCGACTGCGCTATCCGGGCTTTTAAGTGATATCCCTTGCCGACATGTTATTTCCGTTATTCATATGATGTCAAAATCTACCATATGTTTACAAAACATCTAAAAAGTTACTGTAATGGCCAGATTTTCTATCGGGCTTCATGCCATTTTTGATTGCTAGCGCTTTGTGAGACTTGAATCCCTTCTTCGATTTCTATCATTTGCAGACCCTGAAGCAAGAACCCTCATTCGGGTTGCATGGGACAATCGGCGCCTTCTTCGACTGCGCCATCATATATTCGCTTTGAGTTGGATAGCCGACGTCTTCTTTGAGGGTTGTGTCCGCTTTTCACTCCTTGAAGCTGTCATTCATGATAAAAGTCAAGGAGTAAACAAGTCGATTACAGTGGACCCACCCGATAAGGTATAATAAGGTTAAGCGGAATGCTGATTTTTTTTATCAAAGAGGTCCCATCATTTTGGTGAAGCTTTAGCTTACTGTGCTGACCGAGTAAAATGTTTATGAATTGGCCGTTGAATCTCTCGAGCCTTTATATCATCCGCTCAGATCTATCCTAATCGGAGGAGGGCATGCGAAGATCTGCGTTTCCTATCCTTTGCTTAAGTTTGAGTTTCTTCGAGAGCTTCAGCTCCTGTTCCAAGATGCGAGGGCTTTCATTTCTTTTAATTCAGGGGACGAGGAGGTGTGGCATGCAATGACATATGAAAGTGAACGGTGACTCCTTCCGACTAGGATAGATTCCATTCGCTCATATTGTACTAATGGGTGTATGATAGCGCAGTCGGAATAGGCACCGGCTTTCGTCTGCTCCTCGAATCTAGGTCCAAATTTCGAATATCCTGCCAAGGTAAACTGAGCTTTCCATCCGTCCGGGGTCGGTGGGCTGTAAAAGACCTACCTGAGAAGGATAAACACTGAATTTTTGACAGCTGGCCACCACTGGAAATTGTTGTTACAGGTCGAAGACGCATTCAAGTTGCTTCCTCGGCATGTCGAAGAAGTGTGAAGAATGCATGGCGCATCCCAAGAAGAGAATGAATAATGCCATACTTTGCCTTTTTTCGACAGTACGACCATTACTCTTAAGTGCTAATGTTTTTTCGACTACTTTGAACCTTCATGAAGAAGAGAGCTGTGTGAAATTTATTTTTTATGGCAATCCGCAAAAAAGAACAAAAGGATAAAGGACGGCGTTACTCAATTCCTTTTAGGATGTGCCACGCATTCCACTTCTACGGGATGTCGTAGAGGCGATTTGAATGCGTATTTGGCCATACAATGACTTGCGGTGGCCAGCCGATGAACAAGTCAGCGCTCTATCCTTCCCAGACAGGTCTGGTACCAATTCACCGACCCCGGAGGGATGGAAGGCTTGGTTGGCCTGGGCGGGGAATCCGAACCAGAAACCTGGTGTTGGGTGCAGGCGGCGCCTCCTACGACTGCGCTACATGCCCCCTAAAAAAAGAATACAATACCAAAGTCAAAACAGATCACAATGAACTAATAAGTAGAAACGTAGGAGAATACAAAAAAAATGTCACCCATTAGAACGAATTTTTTTCTTTCTTCTTCATGAAGGTTCAAAAAAGTCCAAATAATTAAGCGTGTTAGAAAAATGATCGTACTATAGAAGAAAGACCATGGACGGCATTATTCAATCCCTTCTTAGGATGCACCATGCATTCTTCATAGTTCTCAGAGATGCGGACGAAGCAGCTAATTTATACTTTTGGCACTTCACACCTTTCCTATGCTTTTTGAATTTCTACCTTTTTGTTATATTTTACATAATATATTATACATATACAATGGGCTCGTGGAGCGCAGTAGGAGGAGGTGCCGGCTGCCACCTGCACCCGATACCAGGTTCCTGGTTTCCATCCAGGCTACCAAGCCTTCCATCCCTCCGGGGTCGGTGAATTGGTAGCAGACTTGTCTGGGGAGGATAAAGCGCTGATTTGTTCATCGGCTGGCCACCACAGGTGGGTAAATACGCATTCAAATAGCCTCCCGGACATCACGTAGAAGTAGAATGCGTGGCGCATACCAAAGGGATTGAATAACACCGTCCTTTATCCTTATCCTTATTATATTCAAAAAACTGCGTGCAAATAGTTGTCAGTAAGGATTTTTCTGCCTTTTTGAGGTCGACAAAGCTTGCTACCGGTTTATGGACGCTGACTGTCCAAGTTTAAAAGGTAAAAATTAAATTTTGCACGAAGTTTTTTGTAGATTGAGTAGCGAACGGTATCGTCTTTGTTTTCTTTAAAAAGGTCAAGATTGAAGACGGTTATGAGTGTCTGTCTGAAGATGTGCGCCTAAGACGTCGGACACTTTTTGCCCGACCTACCGATGCTATCTCGTCGTCCATCTGGCGTCATCGCGTCTTGTTTTTTCATCTCTCATTTTTTTGATTTACGTCATTTGTTCCAGAGCTTGTGATTCGACCTATATTTTTCGGGCGGCTCTTCTCGATTGTTCCATCCGATACTGTGTGTCCCTGTTTCGTTTCCGAAAAAAAAGACCTAAGGAATTTGCTACCAAGCCTCGAGTCTACTCTACCTGTACAACTCCACAGAGATCCAACTCAGTTCCATATCGGAGATTTTTCGATCGGACCGCTGCTGCTGCTGCTGCTGCCGAATCGCTATATGCGCCGCACCACTCGAGACACGAGAACCTTTTTTTCGGACTGAAACTGGTCCTCACACTCACTCGCTGACCCACCCGTCCATTTATATGAATGACTTCATTGCCGGTGTTACTGAACACTGAAACCGTTCCTTCGGCACTTCGCCTCCGCTTCCGACTGTTTACTCGAGATCGGAATCTGTCTCTTTATGCCTCAAATTTCTTCGCGTTTTATGATGTTTTGCTGGTGCTGCTGCTGTGAACGTATAGTCGACGCCTTACTCATGTATATAGTCGTCGTTCTTTCAGAGTCAACTGATAGTGCTACCGCCGCCTCACTTGACGTTGTTGTGCTGCTTGATCTGTGTGTGATGCTCCGCACGTCCTGAGTGGACATGGATGGAGAAGAAGAGACGATCAACATACAAATATACGTGCCGGAGATCCAAGTTCGGGTGAGTGTTCATCGACTTCACTGATCCACTCCATATCGTCAGCTTCTTCGTTTTCAATGTCCGTGGGTAAGATAAACATACCTCAGGGTTACCGGACTGAGGCTGGGCCCGGATTCATCAAGCAATGGGTATAGGTAGAAATACCACAAGGGAATCGTACCCACTACCAGCCGTGGGTAGTGGGTATGATTCGTATCCATGAAAGGAATCAAGGGTAATGGACAACTAGGCCTTTCGCGAAAACAGATGATCTCATTGGAACGCCATTTTGTCAATGGGACGCGCATGAGTCGCGGGTATACGGATGTACCCAAAACGATCGGCGGGTTTTCTCTACCCACTGATATACCCACGATTTGGCGGGTAAGGTTTATCATGAATCGTGGGTATGTCCACATCGTGGGTATGTCTACCCCTATACCCGTGGGTATGCGCGTTGATGAATCCGGCCCGTGGATTCACGAATGACTTTACCTAGAGTTATGTGGCTATGGCTAGAGGGTAGAAATTAAAGCATTATCTAGAATTCAAAGAAATGTGAAGGTGGGTGAATGGTGGCGTAGAATTATATTATTCATCGAATTATATCATACCATGAATACCAAGCTTCCCCTCTGCCCACCATCCTCTATTGGTACACTTATCCGTCGCCATTAACCCATTACTTTACCAATCATGTATGCGGCCTCTGCAACCCGTAAAATATAATGACTGCAGTTAATACCCAGTGACGCTTACCTGGCTGGGTAAGAGTGTTTACCCACGGTATAGTCCCTTAAGTCCAACCTAAGAAATGCGTTTGGTGCGGCTTCACAGCATACGTAGGCATCTATAGCCAGGCTCGATCAGAAACCAGCTGTTGTCGCAGTAGATGCGATTTTTTGTAATTTAATAGTTTTGAATTTTTTGATGCTCTCACCATCACAGGCATCTGTTCTTTAATCTATATACATTTGAACGTCGTTGGAGAAGATTTAAGTACGATATATACCATGTTCACACCGAATCGGACACTTTTCAATCCAAATTGGGCACTTTTCAAAATCATTTGGACAATTCAAATCCGATTAGACACTCTTCTAGGCTAGCTTTACCTGAAACCCTTACCCTTTACCATTTTTTACCCTTAAAATCAAAGCGAACACTTCCAAATCGAAATGACCTTTAGGCAAGTTAAACTACATACAGACTCACTAAGTCGGTAGTGCTAGAATAATTTTTTGTTCAAGCAAAATTTGGCATAATCTTTCCTGAAAGTTTTCACTTCACCTGCTCTAATAATTGAAATAATTCTATAAATTTTTTATTTTTAAAAAATAATAAATCAAACGTTGTTTTAACGCTCAGCAAAGGAGAAGGCATGTAGCGCATTAAAAGATCAGATGACGCCATGCTCTCAAAAAGTTCGCCACAACTTTTATTTGATTGGTATGTAAGTGCCACTTACACGAATCATCAAAGTGAAGATATGTGTTTTCTTTACAGTTGTTTTTGTTGCATTGTTTACTGATGTGAAACTCCATTCAAACAGAAATTCTGCTATCAGTCGTGTAAAAATCGCGACGTCTTGTAAGAGGGCATGACGCAATACCTTTTTCACACTAAAATATGACATCCTTCTTGCATTTTTGTGCAAGCTTTAAACCATTCTTTTTCCTAAAAAATAAAATTTCTATACAATTTCAGGCAATGTGTTTCCTTATTCATTAAGTGGACTAAAACTTTAGAGAAAGTTATATTAAAACCAGCGTCCGTCGCCGGCTTCGGGTATGGCGGACCACGCCTAGGAAAGTAAAAACTTTTCGTTGAATAAAAAATATTTTAATCTTTTTGCAGAGTCTTCAATTTAATGTAGAAAAAGCCCATTTCAATTTGGAAGAGTTCGCTTTGATTTCAAAAATCTTAGGCCAGTTTAGAACAGTGTTCAACTTGATTTGAAAAGTGAAAACATCCGATGAATTGGTACCAGTCTTAAAGCGCTGACCTGTTTATCGGCTGGCTTTCACAAGTCATTGAATAATTCAACTGCACATTCAGATTCCATCCATGACATGAGATAGAAGTGAAATGCATGGCCCTTTCCGAGATTGTCCCAAGAACTTATTATTAACTTATTAAGTTAGGATCTATCCTATTGGGAAGGGGGGGGGGACGGAGGCATTTCACTCGGACTGCTTGACAGGGCGTCAAAAGTATAAGCAGACTAGTTGACGGAGGCAATACCATGAGAGAACCCTTCTTTGCAGTTATCTACCCTGCCGCTGCCACAGTGTTCACATTTCTTCTGTTTCGACTAGGATAGATTCCACAAGGTCTTTAAGTGTTTATAGTGTGCCAAGTGCCTTATTATATATTTATCATTTTCTGTTTTATTTTCCACGCATCAACGCAGAAGGCGCCATCCTCAAACTTGGGTAATTAAACGCAGAGCGTAGTCGGAGGAGGCGCCGCCTGTCGCCTGCACCTGATACCAGGTTCTTGGTTCGGATTTCTCGCCCAGGCCAACCAAGGTTTCCATCCCTCCGGGGTCGGTGAATTGGTACCAGACTTGTCTGGGAAGGATAAAGCGCTGACTTGTACATCGGCTGGCCACCGCAAGTTATTGTATGGCCAAATACGCATTCAACACGCCTCCACGACATCCCGTAGAAGTAGAATGCGTCAGGATTGATCCCAAAGAGGATTGAATAAAGCCGTTCTTTATCCTTATCCTTATTTTACTTTATTTTATTTATCCGAAGGAGTGTGGAGCGCACTCGGACGAGATGCCGGCTGTCACATGCGCCCCATACCAGGTTGCGCGTCCCAAAAGTGATAACTCAACGCCGTCCTTGTCCTATCCTCATTTATACTAAGTTCTATGGGCCGGTTGAAGTTCTATGGGCCCTTCGAAAAATTGTCCATCGTTTTCACCACTTTCTTCTGGGTTATGGCAAGCAGGGAACAATAAGTTCGTCCTCAGAGAGCCTTTGACAAACGACGAGCTAACTCTAAAGACTCTTTGATCGATCTTGATGGAGTGGGGACATCGCTCTGTCTGTTTGACTTTTAAGTGCATAGAGTTCCACACAAAGCCAAGACATTGGGCTAGCCTTTGCGAAAGCATCGTTCTGCAATTTCCGAACCGTGGCAGCTGTCCGGTGTATTCGATTCGCTTTTCTAACGGCTCCCACCTCCACGAGGATAGATCCGAGTTGTAGTGACATAAAATTATCCTCTGATCTGGGCACAGACTGGGAGGAGATGCCGGCTGCTGCAACTGATTCCAGGATCTTGGTTTGGTTTTCCCGCCCAGGCTAACCAAGCCTTCCAAGTCTCCGAGGTCAGTGAATTGGTACCAGACTTGGCTGGGAAGGATAGGGCGCTGACTTGTTCATCGGCTGGCCACCACAAGTCATTGTATGGCCGAATACGCATTCAGAATCGCCTCCTCGACATCCCGTAGAAGTAGAGTGCGTGGCGCATCCCAAAAGGGATTGAGTAACGCCGTCCTTTATCCTTTATTTTATTCTTTATATCTAGAATTATACACACGTGATACACAATGTTTACACTCTAAATCATATGTGCAATGCGATGTATTGGAACTGTGCACGGCGTAATCTCTCCATATAGCCTACCTATAAGTTCCTCACTTTTCTGCACCCTATTGCAAGTGATTGCATAGGTCAAATACACATCTATTGCATACCGTAGAAATAATATGCGTGGCGCACCCCAGTGGGATTGATCAACGCAGTTCGTTATCCTTATCCTACGCTATGCACTCTCATGTTCTTGAGCGTTTGCCGCGCTGGCAAAGAAAGGACAAGAACAAAGGGCAAGGGTTGGCGTTACTCATTTTTTGGAGTGCGCCACGCTTTTACGGAATGTGGTGGAAGCGATTTGAATGCGTATTTGGTCATACAATGATTTGTGATAGCCAGCCGATGTACAAGTTAGCACTCCTTCCTTCCCAGACAAGCGTGATACCAATTCATTGACCCTGGAGGGATGGAAGGGTTGGTTGGCCTGGGCGGGAAAACCGAGCCAAGAACCTAATAAAAAAGGTGGTGCACGCAACAGCCGGCGCACCTCCTCCGACTGCGCTTCACGCATCCTGCAAAGCAAGACGTTAAAATATTAATAGTGCACGAATAATGGCGAACATTGTTGATCCCTTTCGGTTTTGCACAAATTCAGTTTGTGCCTTTTGCTACGTAATAATTTCATATTATAAAGACTGTAACAAGTCGTTGCATAGGTTTACACGTTTAAGTTGGCTCCATGGCATCGCATAGAAGTAGAATGCGTGGCGTAACCCAAAAGAAATTACTCCTTCATCCTTTATGGTCGCTTTATGTCACTGGAAGAACTAGGACCTTAAGCCGGTGACTGTGGATGGGGGTTTACTTACTTGTACACTGTACCTACATCGACACTTCCTAGCCTCCCATAGTACCACTGAAGAACAGCTGTGAAAGGCTTTGGCGTTCCCTTTGCCACCTCCAGGCGAGTAAAGAAGTCCAGAATCCCACCGTGCGGCGAGCCAGCCGTGCACATCTGTATGCTCGCCGTCGCGCATGATAATCTGTTTGTCGAGCGGATTTGCTTTCAGAAATGTCTGAGCGTCGGCCTCGACGACTTCGTGTGGGATGTGAAGCGGAAACTTCTCGCCACCCTGCCACAGGTTAGTTTTCTTCGAAGCTCTGCGTGGACTTTTTAAATCCGATTAGAACTGTCTCTTCTTCTTTAAATCGGCTCCACGACACCCTATGAAAGTGGAACTGGGTTCGGATCTCAGAGCCTGATTAACGACGTCCTCTCGTCCGAGTTTCTCTCACGAAAGGCCTCTTCCAGGCACTGCCGCAGGCGTTCAACTACGGCCTGTTCCTGCCGCCATGTGACGGCCGAGCCGGCAAGTTCCTGCTCGAGGACCGCGTCGTCCGCGACTATCCGTTCCATGACTGCGTGCCATATCTGGAGGTCAGTTCCGCAGCTTCTCCCGAATCCACCGCCGTCGTCTGTCTCTTGCCGCATCTGTCCGGCGCGATTTGCTCGCGAGTGTCGATCAGCATTCAGTCCGCCGGCCGACCGTCTCGTCTGCTTCTCCGGCGCCTAATGTGCTGTTTGTATGTCTTTTCTGAGCGCAGGCAAACAAGCTGAGAAGCTGCGGATTCCTTAGGAAGCACACGGTATCGACGCGAGCGCGCGCCTACGAAACTCGATATGGACGGTCGTGCGTCCGAAAGCGGGACCAAATCGCCTTTTTCCGCGCTGCTCTCTCAAAAAGCAACAATAGCAATCGTTCGGCGGGCGGCAAATGTGCGAAGAACAGCGACATGTTTGGGTCATGTTCCACTACGGGAAATCTATTCTGATGGTGGATTTTTCAGTTGAAATACAAGAAGCGGGTCTACAAGATGCTGAATCTCGACGAGAAGCACTTGAAGAGCATACACAGCAAGGTTGGTTTGACCCATAATTTATTGTTATTTATTTATTTATTTATACTACATGAACATGTATTAGACATGTAAGATCGCATAAACAATTATCGGATCTATCCTAGAAGAGAGGGGGAGAGAGCACTCCTCTCTGACTCTTTCAGAACGGCGTCAGAACTAGAAGCAAACTATTCAAATCAGTTTCTTTAAGCCTGAAGTGGCTGGTATCGAGGTAGTAAGCTGACACAGCGATGTTTTGTTGCGAAAAAAAAAAAACTTCTAGCGCCAGGCGGGACTCGAACCCGCACCTCCCTCTGACCGGGCGGGAATGCTCTACGCCTTTACACCACCGGCGCCGTTTGAATTGTTTCCATCAAGACCATCAGCTTAACTGGTTCCGTGCTGATATCAGCGGCCAGCTCATCTCGGATGGTGAGTGCTGATCGGTCCCTCGAGGTGTGGATGTTGCGTTCGATCAAACGGCGCCGGTGGTGTAAAGGCGTAGAGCATTCCCTCCCGGTCAGAGGGAAGTGCGGGTTCGAGTCCCGCCTGGCGCTAGAAGCTTCGATCGTAACAAAACATCGTTGTGTTAGCTTAAAAGCAAACTAGTTCACAAAGACGAAACTATGAACTGGCCTATGGATGGACGTCTGTACATAAATTCCTTGCCCCAGAGAGGCCTCAACGTTCACATTTGTTTCGCTTAGAAACGGTGCCCCCTCCGACTAGGATAGGTCCCAAATATCAGCTCAAACAAATGTGAATAAAACGAACATGACGGTTTCTTAAGATTGTTTATTCCTTGTGAGCTTCATGCTAGTATCGTCTTCTTCTGAAGTGTGAAACTCGAAGTATTAGTTATTAGTTAATGTTACTAGTTATTGTAGCCCTGAAGAAAGGCGTAAGGCTCGAAACGTTGTCAATAAATATTGAACAACTTCGAGTTTCACACTTGAGAAAAAGACGAACATAACGGTAGTGAACATAACACACTTACATATTGAGTTTTTTATGAAAAGGAGTTGAACGAATCATTAGACCTACTGAAGACGTTTTCCTTATCACCAAGTGGTGAGTAAGCTCAGCTTTAAGGTCTCTGTGAGCGAAGGAGTTTTACCTCATCTGCAGTTTTAGAACAGGAGGGTAAAGGCTAAGGTTCCGTGTCCTAATAAGGTCAATCGAAAAGCGTAAGAAACCTAAATGAACATGGTGATCATCGACTGCCTTTCTTCTGGTACGGAGACAAGGAAGCTTAATCTGCTTACCCCTGTCCGGACCTCTAGGTATGCTGCCATAACTGATTTCAAGATAAAGCGTAAAGGATGACGTTATTCTGCCTTTCTTGGTGTGCGCCGTGCATTCTACTTTCGTCGATGTTTCGGAGGCAATCTGAACGAGTATTTGCCTATAAAGTAGCTCTGGCTCTGTGGAAAATTGTAGTCCATTTTACAGTAAGGTTAATTGCGACTTGGATTTCGTGAAAAGGCTCTTGCTCCTACACTCTACTATAAATTTATGCCATGTCAGCATACCATTTTGCAGGTGACTCCATACTTTTTGACAATTTCAGAAATTTCATAAGCATACGGAAAAAATAAATTGCAAAAGTGACAAAATGCAACCGCGGAATATCACTGTATCACCTGTCTTCCCCTTGCTCATCCAGCTGCTCGAGCGGGAGCCAGCAGTTTCTCCATTCATCCCTGTCGCGTACCAGAGTGCTCCAATGGATTCTCCTCGCTCGAGGAACACCAAGAGCGTCATATCATTCGTTCAGAGTTTTCACGAAGAAGTCCAACCAACGCGTTGGTAGTCGTCCTGGCGTTCTCTTGACATCCTGCGGAACTCAGTCGGTGACGGCGCTTCTTGTGCAGCGGGTGTCTTCAAAGCGCACTGCGTGGCCTGTCCACCTAATTTTCGATGACTTGTCACATGCGACAGCGTTTCTGATCTTCGAAGATCGGCGAAGCTTATCGGCTAAGCTCCAGAGGCCTTCTCTCACTTGCCTGGAGCGTGTCGCTCCGAGCATAATGCTCTAGATTCCCCGCTGATCGTGATCGTGTTCATCCTGCTTTCATAGGGCTCAGGTCTCTGAGGCGTATGCTAGGGCAGGAAGAATGGTAGAGTCGAATAGGTGGGCTCGGAATCGGACATTCTTGGTCTTCTTCGCGACTTCTCCGACGCTCTTGAAAGCTCCCAAAGCCGCTCGTTTCCTCCTGCCTAGCTCTGGCGCAAGGTCATTAGCCACGTTGACCTCGCGACCCACATATACACGTAGTTGGAGCATTCGGAGATGTTCGTTCCGTTGAGGGAGAAAGCGGCATCAGAAAATCGCCTTTTCATCCTGAAAGTCGGCTTCGTGAGATTCAGCTGCCGTCCATCTTCCTACATGGAGCATCACTATGTGAAGAGAAAACCATGTGGAGAATCAGAAGATCCATCATGCTTTCCGTGCTATCCGCGGCTGTTCAATCGACTCACTCAACCGAAACGTTGTCGGAGAATCGTTTGCTTGCGATATGAGTCGGCGGCGGGGAAAAATATGTACAAGGCGTCCAGAAACTGGGTACACGCGCTGGGGCAGAACTGGTGTTCTGGGCACGGTGTCGAACGAGCTAGTTAGGGAACCGTAAACATGTTACGACGCCGCCGCCATGTGGCACCGCGCAACGGTCCTTAACGAACTCGAGCCTCGCCGACGGGTCGGAGGAAGTGGAGAGGTAAGGTGGCCTTCAGGAGCAATTATCAGGGAAGTGGGAGAAACCGAAATCGCCAAAAGCAGAGGATGGGGTTCGAGCCCTACTTGGTGAATGACCTTTGATCGCATTTAACCCGTTCGCCACTGCTGTCCGACGGTTATTCACCGCATCGGATAATTTCAGGCATGTTAGACGAAAAGTAAACGAAAGTGGAAGTAAAAGCAGAACTGACACATTTTTTGGTACAATTCTTTCAATCTCCATCATCATACATTGACTAATTAGAAGGTGATGATTTAGCTTTTTGGTCTAGTTCTATCTAAAGATATTTAAGGGGTAAAAGACAAAGGACGACGTTACTCAATTCCTCTTTGGATGCGCCATGCATTTTACATCTACGGGATGTCGTGGAGGCGACTTTGAGTGCGTGTTTGGCCATACAATGACTTGCGGTGGCCAGTCGATGTACAAGTCAGCGCTTTATCCTTCCCAGTCAAGTCTGGTACCAATTCATCGACCCCGGAAGGATGGAAGGCTTGGTTGGCCTGGGCGGGAAATCCGAACCAGGAACCTGGTATTGGCCGCCAGCCTACAGCCGACTCTTCCTCCGACTGCGCTACACGCGCCCGATTTTTGCTTTAAGGATGAAAATAAAAAAGGTGGGGAATAGTCAGCCTCTTCGGGGGGATGTGCCACACATTCTGCTTCACTTGAGAATTGTGGAGTCCAGTTGAATGCGTTCTGGCCTAGGCAATGAATTCCAGCGACCAAATCAGTGCTTTATCCTTTCAAACTCGGAGCGTGAAGCGCAGTCGGATGAGTTGAGTCAGAAGAGACCCTATACAGAGATGTACAGAGATATTTACCAAAGACAATTTCGTGTGCGGCTGGCCGGCTGAAAAGGGCATTGTCACTATAATATTAGATACCCATCTACAGGTTGTAGCCCAAATGGCAGCCGCTGTTTGGCTTCAATAAACAAGAAAAACCATCAGAAGGTTGACGGAGCTGTCTTCTTGGAGGTCTACGGAAGACAACAGCTTCTGAACATCTTGAGATGTTCTCCTGCATAAAGTGGCGACGTATCCCTCAATGCTTTACGAATTCCTTGCCTAAAAGCCTGTCCAGGTTCAGGTTGAACTGAAAACTTCCACCGTTTAGGGTTACTACATCCAGATGAACTTAACTTCAGCTAGAATTAATATTTAAGATTAATGTAAGAAAGGGCGCATGTAGCGCAGTCGAAGGATGTACCGACTGTCGCGTGCATCCGATACCACGTTCTTGGTTCGGATTTCCCGCCCAGGCCAACCAAGCCTTCCATCGCTCCGGGGTCGGTGAATTGGTACCAGACCTGTCTGGGAAGGATAAAGCGCTGTCTTGCTCATCGGCTGGCCACCGTGATTCACTATATGGGCCGACTAGACATTCAGCTAGCTCCACGACATCTGATGGAAGTGGAATGCATGGCGCATTCCAAAAAGATTGATTAACCTCGTTCTTTATCCTTTATTATCTATGCACTGGTTGACTCCTCGTGAGTACCACGGAACTATGATCCGGTTTGATGATCCAGATTGGGCAGGATTCTCTCTTACACTCTGCCAACGAACTCTGCGGTTAATTCGCTCTGAGTGAGAGTTTACAGATTCTGTTCCAGTTCGTCATAGAGTGCAGCTTCAACTGTTGATATGAAGCGAGGCGAGCGCTGAGGGAATTGGCGCCATCTAGGCGTAGCGCATGCGAACGAGGGAAATGAAGCTGGAACCTGAGTGCCGACGCCCAACGGGTTCAAGTCGTCGCTGCTGGTCTGCGTTCGTGGGAGGGAGAGGGAAGGGTAGACGAGGGGGATCTTCGATCCGTCGTGCTCCTCGACTAGTGGACTTCTTCCAGTTTACGACGCTTCTTATGTCTTCCTGGTCCTTTGCGTTCTTCTGAAGCATTTCTGAAAGCGACGACGTTACTATGACGCTCGCCTAGATAGAAGAATGTTTGAAAAAATGATCAGTTCAGTTTCTTTGAGCCTCAAGTGGTTGGTATCGAGGTTGCAAGCTTGAATCTTAAGTCTTTTCTATCAATACCTTCGGCTGGCCACCGCAAGTCATTTATGGCCAAATACGCATTCAAATCGCCTTCACGATATCCCGTAGAAGTAGAATGCGTGGCGCACCCCTATGATTGAGAACGCCGTCCTTTATCCTTTTCTACCTTTGGCTTAACTGGTTCCATGCTTATATCGCGGCCGGCTCATCCCGACACACGGAAGACTGCTAATGGATCCCATGAAGTGTCATGCACTCTTTCAACGGCGCCGGTAGTGTAGTGGCGTAGAGCATTCCCTCCCGGTAAGGAGGTGCGGGTTCGAGTCCCGCGTGTCGCTAGAGTTTTGTTCGCAACAAAACATCGTCATAACATCTCGCAACCTCGATACCAGCCACTTGAAACTTTAGGAAACTGACTTGGATCGTTACTATGAATAGTATATTAGGTTGGCAACAAATTTCGTGGACTCTCAAGAATCTTCAGCAAAAGTCTTTATTAACAAATAACGAATGACAATCTTTAATTAAAATAAGATCCCTCGGAACGCAGAAGTGCTTACCATATATCAGATAGCTGGTCTATACCACCGCCATAGAATTAGTGTGCTTTCAAGGCCAAGAATCTTTGGTGGTGCATTTTGACCCGGTCCACATTGTTAAATCGTCTTCCAACCAAGAAGTAATGCACCGAACTAAAAATGTGGTAGTCACTCGGCGCAAGGTCTGGGCTGTAAGGTGGATGAGTTTGACGCTCCCAGTCAAGGTCTTCTTTTTCAGGAGCGGAATTATCTATCAGCAAGATAACGCCAGATCACACGTCACGAATCGGGAGCCTCAAAAAGTCGAAGACCTTAGCTGGGAGCGTCTAACTCACCCACCTTACAGCACAGGCTGAAGCCAAATGACTAGCACCTTTATAGCTCGCTGCAGCACTTCTTGGTTGGAGGACGATTCATTAATGTGGACCATGTCAAAATGCACCTCCAAGGATTCTTGGCTTCAAAAGCACAAGAATTCTACAGCTCTGGGATGGGCCAGGTAGTTGATAAATGGGAAGCAGTCCCACGTTCCAACAGATCTTTCCTTGGTTGACAACTGTTATTTGTTATTTGTTTATGAACACTTTTGTTGAAGGCGCTTGAGAGTCCACGAAATTAGTTGCCAACCTAATATTTGTGTACACAAAAACGTCAATGTGCACCTAAGCAACAATAGGTCAGACCGAGAGTTTCCGCCGTTTTTCGCTTCTAATTTCAAATCAACGTAACTTCCTTCATTTCCTTCTTGTATTCCTATTGGGGGAGACGGAGAAGGGCGCGTTTGGCGCAGTCGGTTGAGGTGCGGCTATCGCTGGCACCTGATGCCAGTTCTCGGTTCGGATTTCCCTCCCCCATCCCTTTGGGGTGGGTGAAATGGCACCGGACTTGTCTGGGAAGGATAAAGCACTGAGCGGCTTGTTTATTGGCTGGTACACCGCAAGTCTTGTATGGCCAATCACCCATTCAAATCGCCCCCACGACATGCCGTACAAGAAGGAAAAGCAAAAAAAGAAGAAAAAGGGAAAAAAGTCTCATAAGGGATAATGTTACCATTTACTCATATTGTTTATTTTTGTTGCTGATTGTAAACACATTATTATTTTTATTACTATTTTCATTCGCTTCGGTTGTGTTTAAAACTGTTAGTCTTGGGGTATTGTTACCATTAAATTTTCTGAAGTTGTAAACAAGTGGGAAATTAGAGATCATGAACTATCGAAAGACATTTTTGTGCCCCTTTTCCAGACTGAGGATTTTAAAGTGAAATCATTCCAAGGAATGCGAAAAATAACGCTGAGAAAGCGATATCTGTGGAAGTGGAAATCACGAAAGAGCAGTTACTAGAGTAGTTAACAGAAGTCGAAATAGAAAGCGAAAGGGACAGTATTTACCACGCGGGATAGTTGGGTGGTACCTCAAACTTGGGTATTTAAACTATTATTTAACAACTAAAGCAAATAAATAACAACTAAAAAACACAACTCTAGAGCTCCGGAGGCTTCTTTTATACAGGCTAAGAAAGCGGAGCTGAGTGGTATGCTAAACAGATGTAAGCATAATAAGCAAGTGTTTGTGAAACGTTTTCAAATTGATCAACAGATCAGCCTACTGATAGCGAAACAAACGGATACATGATGAATCATCCATACATATGAAATCGACCATGTCACAGTAATACTCCGTAAACCTACCAAAACTGTTATACAAAAGAATAAAGGAATCTCTATACAGTATATTTAAAGAACTCTATGTAGCACGATTGAACGTTTTAAGGCAACGCTCAAGAAACTCACGGACTATGTGCAGTCGAAGAACGCCGAGAAAGTCGAGAAACTGTGCACCCAAGGACTGGACGCGAACTTTCACGATGCGCAGGTAAGCTCCGCACTGTGATGCTTGGCTAAGCACTGAATAATTCATTGCTTTTGAAGGGTGAGACGCCGTTAACGTTGGCCGCCGGAATTCCGGCCAATCGCGCCGTGCTCGTCGCGCTTGTCGGAGGTGGTGCTCACATCGACTTCAGGAATTCGGAAGGACAAGTAAGTTAACACCTATCTTTCATTAGGTGAAGATTACGCTGGTGGTGGTTCAGTGTCATTGTGGTTGTATATTGGCTCGACTCCGCAGTACTTGAACAAATTATTGGTCACCTCAAACTTGGTTAATAAAACCTTTTAATAACAACGTACAGGGTGTCTCAAAAATGGATACACTGTTTGAAAGGTGATAACTTTGCTCACAGTGAAGGTACTGAAGAGAGTAAGAGCTCATATAAAAGCTTAGGAAAATAGAAGTTTTGTGACATATGATTGGTATGGATTGTACCATGCACTCTTTTGAAACCTTGCGTTTCCTTTCGATTGATTGTTTTTTTTTGAACACTTGTTATAATTTCTTCAAAAGCGGCCATATCGATTGAATTGTCGCTTTCTTTGAGGTTTAAAACTAAACGCTCCACGGCTTGCGAAAAAGGCAATGTATCCTAAAAATGCATATGCTATTTGGTTGGTTCTAACATTGCTACCAGTGAAGTTTTTGAAGATGGTTGAGATTCCTACGGAAGCACAGAGTTACGATATTTCTGCAATGTAATATTAGGTTGGAAAAAAGCCTTTTCATTTTTTTTCAAAGCGTTATTACTTCACAACTACAAAGTCAAATCAATTGAGATAAACTCCATTTTGTTCCACTACACTTCTGCAAAGACTGGGTAATTTTTCAATTCCTCTCGCTTAAAAGACTGCAGTTCTGGAGTCGAGCCATTGCTAAATCCAATTTTTGAGGTCTTCGTCCGCTTCAAAATATTTCTCTCCAATTTCTTGCTTGAGAGCACGGAAGAGATGGTAGTCGGTAGGGGCGAGGTCAGGGCTATACGGTGGATGTGGCATTATCTCCCAGCCCAGCTCCTTTATTGTTTCTCTTGTGAGTCTTCCAACATGTGGTTTTGCATCGTCGTGCATGATCATCACCTTTGACTACTCCGGCCTGTTTTCTTGGAGAGTTTATTTATTTATTTATTTATTTATTTATTTATTTATTTATACGTCAAATAGACGTGCACAAAACGCCAGAAAACAAGATCGAAACAAGCAGTGCAATAAAAAAAAAGACAACACTGAAACAACGAGAACAACAAATCGCCCGGCAGTTGCAACCCTTTGGCAACCAATTTTGAACAAAGTGGGGGACAAGTTGCACAACTTGCAGCTGAGCCGAAAGAAAAGAGCATGCCCCTCTAAATGTGTGAATTTGTCACTTACTCTTGTTATGAAAGAAACAAGAAGAAAAAAAACCTGAGTCGAGCTTCAACTGATGGCCAGTGAAGCTGTAAAGTTGTGTTGTCGACTTTCTTACAATTTTTAGGTTATTACAGTATAACATAAACAAAGAAATGTTACTGTGAGAGAGTTAAGTTCTACAACCGTGCTAACAGCTTCATTGATCTAGCATTCTTTAGGGTAAAATGGAAAATGGGCAACATCAGGGGCCGGATTCATCACTGTTACTGCAGTAACTTTAACTTTAACGGAGAATTGTAAGCGAAAAGCTCAGATAACGCCGCTTATCGCTCACCATCTCGCTTGATAAGCCGCGTTATCTGAGCTTCTTGCTTACAATTCTCCGTTAAAGTTACTGCAGTAACTTTGATGAATCCGGATCCATAATACTAGTTTGGCGGGAGAATTATTAACATCGCACTTCAATACTGTCTGTTTCTTCTTATCTAGGGACGGAAAATATGAGAAGCTTTGATCCGAATCCGAAAGGAAAATCTTCAACCGAGATCCCCTATTTCCCTTGGCGTAAAGCTTTCTTCAGCACAGAAACCACCATTCTGGGCAAATATTCTAACTGTAACTATCTGGTCAGAAGAATCTCCGGCACTATTGTATTTTACGGACTCCAGAGGACGAGGAGAGGTCGAAAGAAATTTTTCGCCCAAACTTCGCTCAGGGTGGTTATTTGGGGTGCTGATCACGAACCTGACATCCGTTTTTCGTTTTACGCTGGAGTACTGTAGGTTACGGTAGGTGCGGATGACTAAGGCTGCTAAGGTCATGATCACCGATTTCGCCCAAACTTTGGCTGTAGGGGTTATCCGTGGTGCTGCGGGTGAGCATGCAGGCGGTCCCGCAGCGATCGCCTGGAAATTCGTAAATTAGCGAGAAACGATTTTTGCGGGAAACTCTTCGATAGGCGAAGGCTTAATCGAGAGATAGCAATCTAAGCATCATGTTCCTCCAGGCACTGTTCCACAACCGCCGCCAGGAAGAACTGCGCGACTTCAAGCTGAAGGACGTCTTTGAAAAGCTAAACATGGACGCAGCGGATTTCCAGGAATGGCTTAAAAGAATGGGATTGCTCATAATCGGTGACCATGACCTTGGCAGGCTTAGTCACCCGCAGCTACCGTAGCCCACCGTACTCTAGCGTAAAACGAAAAACGGATGTCAGATTCGTAATCAGCACCCCAAATAACTCTCCTGGGCGAAGTTTGGGCGAAATCGGTGACTATGACCTCGACAGCCTTAGTCACCGGTAACTATCGTAACCTACCGTACTCCAGCGTAAAACGAAAAACGGATGTCAGCTTCGTGTCAGCACCCCAAATAACCCCCTAGGCGAAGTTTGGGCGAAAATTTTTTTTCGACCCCTCCTCGTCATCTGGAGTCCGTAAAGTACAATAGTGCCGAATCTCCTGCTTTGCTTTTTACTGCAGAACGTCGAAGAATATCTACCATTATCACGTCGGATTGGACACTTTTCAAATCAAATTGGACACTCTTCTAAGTTAGCTTTAGGTCTCTAGAAATCAAAGCGAACTCTTCCAAATTGAAACTACCTTCAAGCAGGTTAGACTGCAGACTCAATATGATGGTTAGAATAATTTTGTTCAAAGAACTTTGAATTAAGATTTTGAATTTTTAATTTAAAATGATTTTTTAAATGTTTGAAATTTGTCCAAAGAAAAGGAAAAAGAAAGATTTTTTGTTCGAAGAAAATTTGGTATAACATTTTGTGTGATTTTGTTTAGTTTACCTACCCCAATAAGTGTAATAATTTTATACAATTTTTAGAGAGGAATTAAATTAAAATTGGTCTTGAAGCACAGCAGAGAAGCAAGCATAATTTTGTAAAATTTTTAGAGAGGGAATAAATTAAAATTGGCCTTAAAGCACAGCAAAGAAGCAAGCATATAGCACATTAAGAGATCAGATCGAGCAATGCATTCAAGAAGTTCGCCTCAACTTTTATTTGAATGACAGGGTAAATGCCACTTGCATAAACCATCAAAGTGAGGGGTGAGCATTCTCTAAAAATTTTACAAAATTATTACACAAATTGGGGTAAATTTTTAGAGAGTGATTACATTTCATTGATCATTACCTACTTCTTGCTTTCAAGATCTTCAGAGGGGAGCTTTGCCTGAGTCCGTCGAAATATTGGACATTCCGTCCATCAAATGGCAGGAGAAGTCGTTTCAACGTATATAACTACAAAATGGGTCCATTTCAGAAAGGGCTACGTATAAACTCGTTCTTTGTTCGTACTACGAAATGGCTTGAAAGTCTGCCCGTGTCAGTTTTGTCTTGTGAAAAATCTTCTCAGTTCAAACAAGCTGTAAAGAAGATTGATATTTTAAGTTCTCTTGGGATCCCAGATGTCTCCTAGTACTCTTGTAGACTTGTTCAGATAACTCGCCCAACTGATCCGAGTCGTATTATCTTTTATTCTCTAAACTCGTGGTTTTTCCGTGAGCGTTGCTTGCTTATACTCCATTTTCCATTTTCTTGGCATGCTGAGTGAATTAAATCCAGTCTCCTTCAAAACGGGATTTTTTCTAGACTGCGCCTCTGCAAGGGTTATGAAATTGACCGGTCTCACCCTGTTTCACAACCAGGTAGAGTCCCTAGGAACCACTTCCGGTGGGGAGGGCTTCACCTATTACGATTCATGCTCCCTTGGCATAGGCGGCTCTCCTACAGCTTTTAAATGGTACGGCAACCGTCTTCTATCCGTTCAGCTTTCTGCCGACCATCTAGCCTTTGGAAGAGCAGTAGACATTGTCCTGACTACACCTGCCCTGCAACTGTGCTTAAGCCTGGTCACGCCCGAGGAGCCTCTACCAAGGGGAGGCCTCACCTATTGCTATGCACGGCTCGATTTTCGGCCATCACGGGTTGTTGCCGGTCTGACATTTTCCTCTCTTCTCGATCATCTTTTGCCTGGACTCAGCTTACACGATAAAAACGTTTTGTCAAATCATGGAGGATATTCTAACCTCGTTCACGGGAAACCACGAAAAAAAATCGTAGCTAGAGGTGATCGCATTAGGACACTTGAACCGATTCGGTTCACTTGGCGAGAAATCTCCTTCATCTGCCAACTTGTTTCAAGCGCATGAATAGCACTACCTTTACATTCCATGATTGTAATTGCTTATTTTGTTTGGTTGGTTCGTTTGTCTAACTAGTTTAATCGTTTCCCTTCGTTCTGTCCCTTGCGTTCTTTCTCTTGTTGTTGAGCTATGAATCACTTAAATTTAGCGTGTCCTTCATGGGCGGATAAATAAATAAATAAATAAATAAATAAATAAATAAATAAATAAATAAATAAAACTGGTATTAAAGCACAGCAAGGAAGCAAGCGTATAGCGCATTAAGAGATCAGATCGCGCCGTGCATTCAAAAAGTCCGCCGCAACTTTTATTTGATTGATGGGTTAAATTCCACTTGCATAAACCATCAAAGTGAGGGTTCATGGGTTCCTTAGAGTTGTTTTTGTTGCATTGTTTACTGGTGTGAAACTTCATGCAAACAGAAGTTTTGCTGTCAATCGATTAAAAATCGCGACGTTTTGAAGGAGGGCATGGCGCAATCTCTTTTTTTGACACTGAAAAATGAACGCCTTCCTGCTCTTTAAAACAAGTTGCGTGCCATTATTTTTCATGAAAAAAAACAAATTTTTATAAAATTTCAAGCAATGTGCTCACTTATTGAGTAGGTGAGTTGAAATTTTGAAAAAGTTATACCTAAGCTAGATTGTCGGTGGTTCAGTTATATCCGTCGGTACACACATACACCAGTCGGTTGGAGTTTAACCCAAACTTGGGTAATTAAACCAAACTGTATTTTGTACAAGCACAATACACAATGGAGCATGTTAATAACATACTGCAAGAGAATAATATGAAGAATAAAAAAGGAACATGAGAAGAGCGCCATGTGAATTTTCCCATATGACTCTTTTATAAGGAGTTTTTGTTTGCACAGCGCCACAATCTGATACAGCTCAAAGCGAAAATTCTCCTACAATATCCCACGTACCGTCCTATGGTCGCGAGAAAGTCGGGATAATACCAAAATTTCCTTTAACAAAAAATTATTCTAATCATCTTTGAGAGTCTGTAGTTGAACTGTAAGGAGGTCATTTCAATTTGAAAGAGTTCGCTTTGATTTCAAAAGCCTTAGGCTAGCTTGGGAGGGTGTCCAATATGGTTTCAAAAGTGTCCAGTTCAACGTGAAAATGGTATGTACAAGCTTCCTACGTCTTGCCCTTCAAGGAGCTAACGATTTGTGAGCGTGCGCCCGACTTTTGGTCTTGATAACAGGCCTGGAACGGGGCGCTGAGGATGACGAGGTGGTCGACAAAGGCGAAAAAGAGTGCTTGACACGAATGTGCCGGCGTGCGGCTGAGACGGTAGCCAGCAGCGTGGTCGGGAACGGAGAAGGGGCCAGCCTGGGAGCTACAGATCAAGCAGCTGTCTGTTTCAGACGGCCATGCACAAAGCGGCGTTCCTGTCGTCGCACGAGAACGTGAAGGCCCTTCTCGAACTGGGAGCGTCGCCGAACTACCGCGATCCGATTGGGCTCACGCCGCTCTACTACAACATGCTCACCACGGACTCGAACGACCAGGTAGGCTCAGTGGAATGGTCTGCGTTTTTCGCTCTTCTGACTGTACGAATGTGTTTCAGGTGGCAGAGATGTTGCTGAGAGAAGCGGCCGACATCGGTGTCACCGACATGCATGGGAACCACGAAATTCATCAGGTAATGAAGAAGCTAGTGACTCGGAAGGCTCGACGACCTTCTCAATCCTCCTGTGATCTAAGGCCTCCATCCCATCGGGAAGACGTTCCCCTCCCCGCCACGTTCTTCGCCCACTCTTGTTGTCCACGCCGTTGAGATCCGCGTCGTCAAGAGGCACTCCTCCGTCGGTGGGGGCGTCGCCGCCTGCATGCAGCATGTCTGTTCGTACATTCAACACTCGCACGTCGTTCAACCAGACCATTCCGAGCCGCAGGTCACCCCCACCCGCCGTCTCGAGCACCTGCGCCGCCAGCGCTTGAACCCGCCGCTCCGACGTGCCTGTCTCCAGGGCTGATAATCTCTTTTGCCGCCTGATTACTACATCCTTGCGAAGGCCGCAAATTCCGCTGGGGTCCTTTACCTACTTCCTTTCCTCTGGTCGAGGGACACACTCGTTATCGTTGTCGCAGATTGTTGCTTAACTACATATTTCAAGCTCCTTGAAAATAGCCAGACATTAATAGCAGCCCTTAAACAGCATCCAGCAGAGCTTTCTAAGCTCAACTTTACCTAATTTTGTTGAGGTGAATGAAAATCGTTAAAAGTCGACGTGATACAAGTCCATTCGGGATGCGCCACGCGTGGTACTCCTTCTGTAATCGTGGAGGCAATTTCAAACCGTATCTGAACTAAGGGCGCATGTAGCGCAGTCGGAGGAGGTGCCGGCTGTCGCGTGCACCCGATACCAGGTTCCTGGTTCGGATTTCCCGCCCAGGGCAACTAAGCGTTCCATCCCTCCGGGATCCGTGAATTGGTAACAGACTTCTCTGCGAAGGATAAGGCGCTGATTTCTTCATCGTCTGGCCACCGCAATTCATGTATGACCAAGTGCGCATTCATATTGCCAACTCGACATCCCATAGAAGTGGAATGCATGGCTCATCCCAATGGGATTCAATGAAGCCCTCTTTTATCATTATCCTTATCTGACCTGAACAGTGACTTGTGGTGGGCAACCGAAGCGCTTTAACCTTAGCGGGTGAATTTGATAGCAAATGACCTGTCCTAGAGGTGGAGGTGGAGCTGACACCTATGGCTAGGTCGACATGAGACGGCTTCTCTTACGTGCATCCCGAATCGATTTTCGGTTCGATTCCCGCCCTAACAAGCAAGCTTTTCATTCCATATCGTTGGTAAATTGGTATCCGAACGTCTGGAAGGGCTGAAAAGACTGACTTGAACCATTTCTACTATACTAACCTACTTTTCTAATTGTAATCACCTATGAAATTGCAGTTTTACTCTTGTTTTGTCCACCAGATGTGCTCAGCAAATCACTTTATAGGACGCATGTGTACTCAAATTCCCTCCGCGACATTTTATGGAGGCAGAATGCATGGCGCACTCTAAAAATGGCAGTCCGGTGAAGATCCGACGCCGTTTCATATGACTCGGATCCGTTTTTTTACATCCTGGTTGAATACATTGTGCGAACAATAGTATCTATGAAAAGCCCTGATCTTAGGACGATTCAGAGAGGAGTGATTTGTACCGGATCGGGTTTTCAGAAGATTCAAATAACTGTTTTTGATCAGAAATCCGTTGTCCTATCCGATTCGGAATTCCGATATGATCTAAAGATAAATCAGTTGTTTGGCTCATAAGAAAATCCTTCTTGTTGAAGCCAGCTCTTATCTGAATCATCACAAGATCGGGGCCTTTTCAAGGATGGCCCTATTTGCATGATACTTTCAACCGGATTCGAAAAAAAAAACGCATTCGAATTTTCGAATCGGCGTTGGATCCAATGTCTAGCTGGCTACGTCGATATGTGACGGCTTCTCTCTCTGTGCATCCCGAATCGGTTCCCAGTTCGAATCCCGCCCTGACAAGCAAGCTTTTCATTCCCTATCATCGGTAAATGAGTGCATATTTGACGGTCTGGAAAGGATGAAAAGACTGGCTTGAACCTTGTGTTACTTACTGCGGCAATTGTAATCACTTCTGAAATTGCAGTTTTTCTATTTGTCGTCCACAGATCTCCTCAAGAAAATCACTTTATAGGATGCATATGTATTCAATTCACTACCACGATATTCTGCGAAAATAGAATGCATGGCGTACTCTAACAATGTGAATTGTTTTTCAATGCACAGCTTGATCACATCGGGATTCACGTGGTTTTCGTGACTTTAGCGGCTTCTTAGTTGGGTGGTGCCAGTCTATAGGTTCGTCCTTTCTTGGTTCGTGACAATTCGAACATCTATTCAGCTGTTCCTGCACTCCGCCATCAGCATCTTCTTTTTCTTCTCCTTCTGAGGGCTAGTCTCACACAATTGCAAGGTCCGCTGTTTTTATGATCCGTCACCATCTCATCCTATCATGGGCGTCATCTCCAGTGGCGCCGTTTTCAGCGAGATCTCTCCTGATGACGTCCTTCCATCTATTTTCTTTGGGTCTCATTGCGGACGCTTTTCTGGTGCATCGAGCTTTAGAGCCAACTTTATGGAATGATGCTTTGGTCTTCTCAGCACCACCTCAGAGGTTGCTCCCTCACCTTCAGCTGGATTGAGGCTGCATTCAACACTGCCCTACCGTCCTCATTTCGCACCGAGATCCATCCATTTCCGTACTTGAGTATCCTCAATTTGGCAGCGTGCTGCTGTAAGCATTCACATCGTTTAGGGAGCGCAGGCTTGATTACTGCTCTATCGAGCTTTCTTTTGAGTATTCTGGAGCATATGCGGTCGCAGACGATTTTTGTGGACTTTCCTTGAGCCCTTTCTGCATCGTAACAGTTTGAAATGTGTGCGCTATAATTTTTGAAATGTAGGCGCTTTTAGCGCGGTCAGAGGAGCTGCCGGCTGTCGCGGACACCCGATACCCCAGGTTCCTGGTTCGGTTATCCCGCCCAGTGGTTAAGGCCAACCTAGCCTTCCATCTCTTCGGGGTCCGTGAGTTTGTAGCAGACCTCTCCGACCTCGTGGGACCGATCAGCACCCACCCCTATCCGGGGTGAATAATATTTTATACCGGTTACCCACTTTCAGTATACCATCTCGGCTGCATATGACATATTCGGATGGCCTTCAAAGAGTACTGATTTCTCTAACGGTGATTGCTCACTGTTGTCTTACTCCTCACAGTCATCATCAGGTGTCCAGTCGACATCCACCTCCTCATCGAAACGCAGCTATGAAACCACCTAGATGATAAAGGATAACGATAAAGGAGGGCGTTACTCAATTCCTTCTGGGATGCGCCAGCGCATTCTACTTCTACGGGATGTCGTGGAGGCGATTTGAATGCGTATCTGGCCATACAATGACTTGCGGTGGCCAGCCGATGAACAAGTCAGCGCTTTATCCTTTCCAGAAAGGTCTGGTACCAATTCACCGACCGCGGAGGGATGGAAGGCTTGGTTGGCCTGATCGGGAAATCCGAACCAGGAACCTGGTATCGGGTGCACGCGACAGTCGCGCCTCCTCCGACTGCGCTACATGCGCCCACCTAGATGATACGTGGAGAAAAGTCCCATTTTCATTATACTTCCTCTAACCTGAGCTACCTCTTCATCCTGACAGGGGGTATCTCCATATATGTCGTTCAAGAGGAGTCCTTTTATGGCATCCGCAACCGCAATCTCTCTCCTTGTCGGAGAATTGAAATCCGGTGTGAAGCTGGAAAGTAGTCGGCCAACAACACGTCCAGGCGAGAACGGTATTTTTGGCATACTTATATACCGATATGGCCCGGGTCCAAAATATTCAACCGTAAGATGAGCGTATTTGTGTGCAGTTACGGTATCGTGGGTGATACGGTATGATATATGGTGGTGGTACGGATATGCACAGTTGAAAAACAAGCACATATGAAGGCGCATGTAGAGAGCCCTGGTTTTTTGTAAGCACTGGTGATCTAAAACTGACTCCTGCGATCATAAGAAAGTGTAATAACATCAAACTAATACGTGCAAAAGTGATGGCAGCACGCGGACTCGAACTTAAAACCCCTCCGGTGCGCTCCTATGAGGCGTCTCTCCCACCAACTGCGCCGCCGAGGCACATCCCGTCGGGTGCCGTAAAGGTTGATAACAGTTGCGCGCACGCTTTCAGGCTTCCTTTTCAGGTCTTTAAAGAAGCGTTCAGCAAAAACTAACAGTGGTTCTACACTTCACTCACAGGGCCCTACATCCTGCCAAAATAGCATCGCAAAAGCTCACCATGAGATGGGAACCTTTCCATGTAAGGACGGTAAAGTTGTAAGGTAACAAGCTTAGGTGGAATAACTTTCAATCTACGATGATTCCGCAGTGAATGCAGGTGATGAGTAAGAAGTTTAAGAGTGTCCCATTTGATGTGAAAATGATGGTGTATCTGTCGCAACCATGGAATGGGGTGTATCTGTCTTCTGAAGTCGGTCCCAAACTGTTCCGATTCGCCTAGTGAGACTGCCGCTCGCAGCTCCCTCCCCGATGCTGCCTTTGCTTCAACTTGTCGTGCTTCTGTAACTGCTTTTTGCTCTCTGCTAATGTTGCCGAAGCGTCAAACAGCTTCCCATGTGTTTACACGGATGGATTGCCGACATCCAGTTGTCGTCGACAGTCGGCCGTCGCTCAAATTGCCCATTGCCCAAAAACGCGACAAGCCTTCCTGTCACACGCCGGGAGAACGTAATTGCCTCCGACACAGTTGATCCGGAATTTCCTCCCCTCCTCAGCTTCCTCCAACGCAACTGGTTCACTTCAATCTGTTCACCTCAGCCCTTGAGGAGCAGCCATCGCCGAGTGCCTCCGTCACTCGCTCTCTACTTTTCCGGCGGAACGGATTCCGTCCCTCTCCAGGTAAAATCCGCTCCTTTACAGGCGTGCAAGAACGGTCTGGTGAAACACGTGGAGCATCTGCTGTTCTATGGCGCCGTCGTCGATGCAGAAAATGTGAACGGCAACACTCCCCTGCACGTCTGCTCGGTCAACAATCGGTACGTGCTGCGCTGTTTGCTCGAACGTTGTTCCTTCTGTGAAGTTCTTGCAAGCCGCTTTTATCCGTAGTCAAAGCCGGCGCTCTCCTGACACGAGGCTCTGCGAAGAAAAAACCCTTCGTTCGAGCCGGCTGTCTTTAAGGAGGAAAAACGATCGTTTTCCTTCAATGGAGATTGCAAGACGCACTCCTTTTTTATAGATTTTTATTGATTTTATCTTTTGAATTTATCTGTATCATTCCAAAATCCGGCGATTCTCAAAAATGTTATTATTCGCATACATTTTTAACCGGAGTTGAAAAAATGACAAATTTCGAATTATCCGAATCGGTGTCGGATCCAATGTCTACACTTCACATTGGACGCTTTTCAAACCAATTTGGATCTTTTCAAATCAACTTCCCAAGCAACTTTGATGCTTTTGAAATCTAACTGAACATCTTTGAATTTAAAGCGAGCCTCTCCTAGACTTTGTCATTTTTCGTTGACGTTCGAACAATGTACAGTACCGGTCAGTGAAATACGCGTTTTCAATTATTTGAACGTAACTCCCTAAATCTCAGATTTTTGGGTGATTTTTTTACATTGAATACTTCATGAAATGTGTTAAAATCGTCGCATATTTTCAGCCGCCTAGGCAAATTGTGAAATGATTTAAAAATTTAATTTTTTCCAACAAAACTCGACTCGATCTTGGTTGTTTAGACATTAATATTTACAATTTTTTATTTTTATAACAATAACAACTTGTATAACAACAAATATAATAACTATAACGTACTTTGCCTCAAAACTTTTATTCACATTCATTCGAAACTGTTATTACTTATGTTAATATTTATTTATGTTTCCATGAAGGCCTAACAGCTCGACAGGTTCCAGGATTCAGGATGTGTCAGGGTGTTAGTGTTTGCTGAAAAAATATTTAAAATTTTAAAAGCACTTATCAGTTCACCTAGGGAGTAGAAAATTTATTAAATTTATAAAATTTATAAAGAAATCAATTGAAAAAATATGGTCATGTTGTGAATCATCAGGGTAATAGACGGTTCACAGACGAGAGTTTAAAAATGAGTAAGCGGCGATGCTCCAGTTCAAGAAGGCTCATCGACCGAGTGCGTCTCCCCGAGGGAAGCGGAACAGCCGCGGCACTGCGGCCGGATTCATCAATGACTTACAGCAATTTAACGGAGAAAGTACAGCCGCGATCCCTGATAGCGAGGCTTATACAGCTCACCATATCGCTTGATAAGCAGCGTTACCAGGGATTTCGGCTGTATTTTCTTAGCTACAAATCGCTGTAAGTCGTTGATGAATTCAGCCCCTGATTGGCTGGCTGGAGAATCGCTCTCCATGTTGGCCAAATTACGGACTAGGTCCCCTGGTTCTAATGCTGCCTTCATTTCTTTTTTCTGCTCAAGCCTAGAGAGGCTGTTATAGAATACAGGTGTTAGAAGGATGTTATTTGCGGACAAAACTCTTGCTCCAGGCTGGACTCGAACCCGCACCTTCTGTATTCCGAGCAGCGATGCTACGCCTTACACCATCAGCGTTTTTTGACCGAATAGAGCATCCAGATATCTTCCTAGAAGCAATCACCCATCAGCAATCAACGATGATATCGGGATGAGCCGTCCGCTGATATCAGCATGGAACCGGTTAAGCTGAAGGCCTTCGTAGAAGTGATGTTTTTCTTCTTTTGCTCAACTAGGAAGATATCGTGGATGCTCTGTTCGTTCAAAAAGCGCTGCTGATGTAAGGAGTAGCATCGCTGCTCGAAAAGCAGAAGGTACGGGTTCGAGCCCCGCCTGGCGCAAAAGTTTTGACCGTTACTAAACATCCTTCTAACACCTGCTGCCTTCATTGTTTCAGAAACAGGGACTCAACTTCATTATTGGAGAGTGCCATAATCAAAACAGGTACAGAAGGTCACGCCTAGCGATAATTTTAAGGGTTGCTATAAGAGTAATTAACAGTTTGCGGCGGTCGTAGCATTTTTCACGGTATTTCAAAATTTCGGTTCCTCAATTTTATTTTAATTTATTATTTTAAAGACTGGCCTGTATGATTGCAAGGTTGGTTTCAAGAGGTGGTTATAGCACTGGATTAAATAAATAACGAAATGGGTAAGGAAACGTTTCTCTCAAGAGCCGGTGAATGCCCTGAAACCTTCTCAATCGATACCGAATATGTGTGTGTGTGTGCATTTATGGGAATAACGATTTTTCCAGACCGGACTGCGCTCGAGTGCTTCTGTTTCGTGGCGCCAACCACCTCGCGGTGAACAAGCAGGGTCAGACGGCTCTGCACGTCGCGCACATCGTCGGCAGCACCGCTGTGGCCGACATCATCGCCTCGCACAACCCTTCCGCTAGTGGTACGTCGTGGTGTTGCTCTGCTTCTTAGCTGTCGTTGAGGCCGTTTCGGCCTTCTTTGTGATCAGACGAAGAGTTCGTCCTTCGCAGTCATGCCTGGTTCCAATTGCGTCAATTAATCACGCCAAAACTGGGTGAAGTACTCCCTGGCGCCGATTGAAGACGATCCACTCGTCTTGGTCACATTCGCGCTCCGTTCCCATTAACAACAGTCTGTACGGTTTCTCGTCCAAAAGGGTAAACCTTGCTGGGGGAAGTTGAGAATTTTGAAACGAATTGAAAATTGAAAGCGAATGAACTTGAACTGAACTAAAAATTTGAATTGAAAATTGAAAACTTTTATTTTAAGCGTTCTGGTGTTCAAAAAGGTTTGACTTCAACGTCTTAAAGCCTCTGCTCATTTTAGAAATTAGAATAGCTTCACTTCTAAATGAGGGTCAACTGCCTGATGGAAAGCGCCCATCTTTTATACTACACGTTCTAGGAATGTTTAAGAAAGGTTGTTCGATGTAAAAGGTTTGATGCTGACGGTAAATGCGTTTGGCGTGGGAACGCTAGTGAGCCAATCATTCAGAGCCAATGAGAGCATCGACCGAAGAAGCATCAGTCAATCAGACCGTTGACCGATCAAGCATCAGCCAGTCAGAACGTCGACGCAACAAGCACCAGCCAATAAGAGAGTCGGCCACTCCCCGTTTGCATCGTACACCGTTTTGATGCGTCTGATTGGTCTGGCTCTTTCCGCCGGCTGGACACAATAACAGCTAGCACCGAAGCATTATAACATATCTCTTCGTTACTCCATGTACAAGTGCAGCGAAGCAGAAAAACTCGCCCTTGTTACACTAAGAGATTGCGCCATGCTTTCGGTCATTGCCACATTTTCTTGTCTGATTGATAGTGTATCTTCAAGCTGTGTTTTTATGCTAAGGAACCTTCATTGCAGGCATGAGGATTCGACCCCAGGGTGTTGCTGTTTTTAAAGGCGGTTCCGCCGCTGGAGTGAAGCTTTTTCGCAACCAACCAGTGTATGTCAACCAGGGGCCGGATTCATCAACCGCTTACCGCATTCTAACCATGAAAATACCGCCAAACCCCTTGATATAACATTCATCAGCATCGGGATTGGCGGTATTTTCACCGTTAGAGGGCGGTAAGCGGTTGATGAACCTGGCCCCAGGAGCGATTTTCAGCGTAAATGTTTTTTGTGCAGCTGCCCAAAGAAAAAAAGTTTTACTATGACCCAGATAAGTGTGGTGACGTAACAGGCGAATACATGGCGCAATCCAGCCATATGACATACAGAATATTTTTGACCTGCTCTAAGCTGGTACAAATCTGAAAATATTCCTAACCAAAAAATATATAAATATCAACATTCATCCAGTGTTACCAGCAGTTGTGCATCTTGTGTAGTAGTCCACGGAAAGAGATGCGCTAGAACAATCGGGGAAAATGGAATGAATGCAACCAGGGTGGCGTCCTGTGATTGGCTGGCGCGTGTTTGGGCGGAGCTCTGTTTGGTTATGATTGGTTGGCGCATTCCCGCCGAAACATGAAGGCCGCACAAACGACAAATGCCAAATAATTTTTTTGCCGTTATTTTGGGTAAAATCGATTGTTACGACTTCAATAGCCTACCTACCGTAGCTTACCGCACTGAATTTTCAAAAACGGATGTAGATGATTCATGATCAGCGCCCAGGTGACTTCCATTGACGAGGTTTGAGCGAAATCGGTGATAATGGCCTTAGTCACCCGTACCTACCGTAACTTACCGTAATCGGATGGAATTTCAAAACCGGATGTCAGATTCGTGACCATCCCCCCAAATATCCTCCTAGGCGAGCGGTTGCGTCGCGTCACCCTGGTGGGGCGGTGTGAGGGTCCGGGCGGAGGGCGTTAAAATACGTCACAATTGAGCATAGCTAGAAATCCTCCTTCTAACATAGAAAAATCTGTTGCTGACTCAATTTTTGGCAAGGGGCCAATCAGCTGATCACGCGTCTAGGCAAGCCCTCTTCCGCTTTCTGACCAGGCGACGCACCGCGACCGCTCACCTCTAACGAAATTTGGGACAAATGCTTTGCGGCTTTTTTTTCCGCTCTTCCCATCTACGAGCTTTTCAGTGCCGTATCGCGGAACTCCCCAGTACTCCACTCGGAGGAGGTTGAACTCGACCATCTCCAAACGGCGATCTCTCAGTCAGTCGTCATTGTACAGTCAGGACATTTACGGTACTCCGCAGTCGCAGAGGAGTAAAACAGCTCAGGTTGGTCGCGTGGCCATCAGAAGCACCAGGAGCACTTCGATACTCCTTGCTCTTGCAGGCCGCCGCTCCTTCTCCTACACCATCGCGGATCAGTCGGTCCACGATAACTCCTTCTGAGTACGGTACCATGCGACGGTTTCCGCCGGGATTGGCTCCGGGACATGAGGCCAACGTGCCTCGAATCCTAGTGATTCCTAGAGGACCTAAGGGCTTCGGCTTCATTCTGCGAGGGGCAAAGCGTAAGTGACGGAGAAAGTGTAGTCGTCTGTTCTATTTGGAATGAAAGTAATGCATGTGCAGATGTGAATTCTCCCATGGACTTCGAGCCGACACCGCTCTCCCCTGCTCTGCAGTTCTTCGAGGGTGTTGACATGTCAGGAATGGCGATGAAAGCAGGCTTAAGGCCAGGTGAGCAATTTCTTCGTGTTGATCGCCTGAATAACCTCTAAGTGAATGACTATAGGTGATTACCTGCTCGAAATCGACGGCATCGATGTGAGAAACGCCAGCCATGAGCAAGTGGTGCACCTAATCCAACAAGCAGGAGCTACCATAACACTCAAGGTAGCGCATTTGTTCTTTGATCGAACATTAGCCATAGCACTGAGCTTTTCAGGTGATCACCGTCGACCCATCTCTTCCAATGAGCGCTGGGCCAGTGCCGACTAGACCTCGATCAGGTGAGCAGAAAATTTTCAGTGTAGACGAAAGGCTCCATCGAAACTACTGTATCTTTCTGGAATCTGAATATGTGCTTCGGAGCACGGCTTCTCTTTGCTATAAGGAGGGAACGGCTGTTCATGTTTCGGATGGATAATACATATGGTTGTGCTCGAACGAGTATATTCGAATAGTCGACTATTCGATATTTCTAGATTTTTGAATATTCGTTCGAATTCGAACGTCCAAAGTGAGCCATATTCGAGCATTATTCGGAAATAGAATATTCCAACCTTTTTCGAAAATCGAATAGTTTTATCCGAATGTCGGGTTAAACTTCAAATCTTCAAGCACCAAACTTGGTTCTTTCAAGTTGTTCGAACACATGAAAAATGGGGCTTATCGATCTCTGATCATTCGAAAAATTGAAGGAGGAATAAATTCGTTTAACGTCGCACAGATCGGTGCGCGAGCACGCGGTTTTCGGGTTCCCTATCAATACAAATCAATAGGGTGTAAAATGCAAGAATACAAACGAGTGCGCGGCGCAATCCTCAAATGTAAGAAAATTTACATTTTTCTGTGCTTTTATAAGAGCACTGAACTTCTTCCGTATCTTTACTGGCAGAAAAGCTAAATCTTTCTGAAAAACCTTCTAACAAGTGCGCAAATTTCTTGGGACACTCTATACAAGGTGCCTAAAAAAATGTATACGCTGTTTGAAAGGTGATAACTTTGCTCATATAACGTTACTGAAGAATTTGCGGGCTCATATGAAAGCTTAAGAAAATGGAAATTTTCCGACATATGAGCGGTGTGGATTGCGCCATTCACTTGTCTAAAATTTTGCATTTTACACTTCATTGATTGTGTTTCGCTTGAATACTCGTCATAATTTTTAACTTCTTCAAAAAGTAGCCGTTTTGATTGATTTGCGCTTTTTTAACGTTTAGAACTTAAAAGCATACAAATGACTGCGAGAAATGCAGGTACTGTTTGAGAGGTTCCAACCTTGCTGCTAGTGAAGCTTTTGAAGATGTTTGAGATTCACATGAAAGCACAGGGTGACAGAATTTCCATGGCGTGTAAATAGTCAAGATTGCGCCGTGTCCCCACCTGAAACCTTGCATTTCAGACTCGATTGATTGTGCATGGGCTAAATGCTTGTTTCAATCTTGTGACTACTTGGTCAGATTAACCTTTGCTGTGCTTCTTTCTCTTTGACCCTTTACACATTACAAAAATCTTGTTACCCTGTGCTTTCATATGAGTCTTACCAGGATACTATCTCAACGGTAGGTCGGAACGGCGCAAGTGTTGTATATGGGCAGAACCGCCTCTCTCTGGGTAGTAACAATCTGCAGGTATCTCGACCCCAATACAACCCTGCGCAGAGTTAGGGGCGACGGAAGTCGCGGGTTGGCGCCCTGTTGATTCACGTGCTCCACAGCTGACGGGTGCGCGCGGGATGAGGGCTCGTATCGCAGCTAAGCTCAGTGCTCAGTTGGCGTAGTAGGGAAGAGCCCGGGCTCGTAAACGCGGGGTCGGGGGTTTGGATCTCGCAGACTGCATTTGTTTTGCACTTTTGCGAAATCCATATTTATCACATACGTGATTCAGCTAGGGGTACTATAGTGTGTTATAGAGCATGTTTACATATAACATATGCTTCAAACTACAAACTAGTATCCTGGTTAAACCTCTCTAAGAGCACCACTACCAGCAATGCTAGGACCTTTCAAATAGTACCTGCATTTTTTCGCAATCCACACAGTGTGTTTTTTAAGTTTTTAACCTTAAAGGAAACACAAATCAATCACTACGGGCGCTTTGTGAAGAAATTATAACAAGTATTCAAGCGAGACACAATCGATCAATTGCAAAACGCAACACTTAAAACGAGTTCCGGGCGCATTCCATACCGCTTATACTTCAGAGAATTTTCATTTTTGTATGGTTTCGTATGAGTTCTTAACTTTTCATTACCTTTACTGTGAACAAAGTTACCACCTTTCAAACAGTTCATAGTTTTTTGAGACACTGTATATTAGGCTGTTGCAAAATTAATCGCCAAAATGGGCCGCCTGCTTCAAACAGCTATAACTCAGCTTCACTCAGAATCTACACACTTTTGCCAATGAAAAGGTAATGAAGCTAATGCTTTACAATAAAAACTGAGATCACAGAATTTGACGAAATCAATGATGACTCGGTTCGTGATTTTACGGAGCCTTGGAAAGGTAGGCTAAGAAAATTAGAGCGACATCCACATTTGATTCTCGAAAAAGCAGAACAAAACCTACCGAACGGTATGTGTGGGTTTCCCTGAACGGGATGTTATAGAGTAAAAATCTTATTTATTTATAGATATCTGGAAACGGCGATTAATTGTGCAACTGTATATGTAATATTAGGTTGTCCCATAAGTCTTCGCCGTTTTTTTTCAACGATTCACTGCAGATTTCGCCGGCGGTCTCTTGCATAGCTCTGCATGGCTTTCGAAAGAGAATGATTTGCTCTATCAGAACCTGTATTGCATTTCTTTTTACATCATGAATTTTGCCCATTTTTAGGTCGTTGAAGTGAAAAGTGAAGAAGTAGCCATTTGCGCACTTGTTCTCTCCGCCTAGGTTTGTAATTTTTTGCGCAGTTTTTTTTGAGCATTTGGGAGACAATGTTCTGTACTACAAGAATATGTGTTAGTGCTGTTTGCTCATTTGTCCTTTATTGACTTTAGGCCATCAAATTGGGACGTCCGAAGGAGGATGGTTATTTTTGCCGACAGCTCCTGCTCTGTGGTTGGACTTTTTGGGTTGGTGTTATATGTCGTTCGAAGAGAATGTCTTGCTCTATAAGAATATGGCGTTTATTGATTTCTATTGAATATCAACAAAATGCCAAAAAGAGAGAAATCGTCTTCACCAACAACTCCTTCTCCTTCTTCAGTTGTTCATATTCGACAGAAATCACCGTGAGTCAATAAACGCGACACAAATTCTTACTGAGCAAGACTTCCTCTTCCAAACGACATATGACGCCAAGCAAAAAAGTCCAACCACAGAACCGGAGTTTTGGTAAAAATTCGGACGGGAAAGTCGGAATTCCCAATTTGGTGACCTAAAAATCAGTAAAGGACAAATGAGCAAATAGCACTAACATATATTCTTGTAGTACAGAACATTGTCTTCCAAATACTATAAAAAACTGCGCAAAAAATTACAAACCTAAGCGGAGAGAACAAGTGCGCAAATGGCTACTTTTTCACTTTTCACTTCAGCGACCCGAAAATTGACAAAATTCAGGGTGAAAAAAGAAGTGCAATACAAGTTCTGATAGAGCAAATCATTCTCTTTCGAAAACTATGCAGCGCTATGCAAGATACCGCCGGCGAAATCTGCTGTGAATCGTTGAAAAAAACGGCGAAGACTTATGGGACAACCTAATATTATGCGGGTTTATGCGCTCTGCATTGGACAAAAGCCTTACTTAGAGCCTCCGAAAGCTCGGTACTTTTTCGCTTACGTTTAGTGTCGGGTGTTAATAAGCTGGCTAGCTCGAGCTCAGCTTTAGATTTGCTGAACGTTGGTTGCATTTTGTAGAAAAAGCTGAATTGCTCAGGCGTCTTCCTATATGAAGCCCATCCCATCAGTAGGCACGTCACATGCCAAAACTTGCTGAAAATCGATCTAGAGGTGGGATTCATCAACGCTTAAACCAGTGGGTATGAGTGGTATAAGGAATGGAGTTACTCACGGTCAGGCATTGGTGTATACCTCCACCTTATCTCTGCCCCTTATACCACGCATACCCGCGGGTTTAAATGTTGACGAATCCGGCGCCAGGTGTGAAGAGCAGTAGCTTTGGGTAAAACAGAAGATTATGGGACTTTGACAAGCTCGAAACTTTCCTCATCGGCAAACTTAACGAAACATTGAACATTCGACAACTCTGACAAAGACAGAAGAATATGTGGAAGCTTCCAGTTGGTGGCGGCACGTTCATGGCTGCTCCACCTCCTCCGGCAAGGCATCCATCGACGTCGTTATCACTTCGAGGAAGTCAGAGCCTCTACGGCTTTAACGGTAATCATTCCGCTATCGTTGCACGACGTCAAGCTCTAGTCCCGCATGCTCACTTCCCATCCACCTCTCATGAATCTCTTGCTTCAGTGATATGCACAAGATCCATAATGTCTTCCGATAAGATTTTATACAGAAAATAGTACAATTTTTTTATTGCGGGAGGTTTTAAAGCGAAGTTATGAGAGATTTAAGAAAATATCTGGGGATTTTTTCAAAACTTGATAGAAAAACAGATAGAACTGAAATATTAACTTAAACATGTGGAACTTATGTACTTACACGCTTTGCCTCGAGAGATTCACTCCCTCACAGCCGCCCATGTCTCTTTTGTTGGAGGAGCTTGTCAATTGGGAGGATGTTATCTCCCCGTTGAGCACCTTATATGTGTTCTTTTTCAACTGTAGTCTAATCAGGAGCCGGAGCCGACTACTACGCGCCTGGTCAACTTCACGCAGCCTATGGGGAGACTCGCTGTGCTTCGGTGAAGCAGAGACATGGCGGTGGACGAAGAATCTCAGCTGCTGAACTCGAGAATCTCATGATTCGTCAGGGAGATCGACACAATTATCAGCCTGCCGCCACTTATGATCAGGTGGGTGCGCAGTATTCAAGACTTGCCTCTATGTTGAGGTTCACGAGCTATTCTTCTCCTGTTTGGCCAGAAGAAATTGGCATAAAAATCCCGCTTTTGCTCTTAATAATCTCTTCAACGTAACCTAAATAGTCATATCTCTTCCTTCATAGATCTCCGCTTGTTATCGTCGTTATCCCCAGGACATAGGAATATTGAGTAACTCGCCCTTCTCAGATAGTACGGTGCAGATAATGTCGTGAATGTGGGCAGCACCTCGAGGTGGAAGCTCATCACCCAATCCATTGTCAGAAAGAACCTATATTGTCGCTACCCTCACTAACTGGGACATGTTTCGTTGGGGCTCTTCTTGGATACGATCGGCTGGCGTGCTCCCACCTCACCATGTGGCCCACATCCGCGACATGAACCGGCAACACCCTGCGAACGCATAAAAACGAACTTTTCAGGACTCCATTGGTTCGCAGACTCCGAAGAAGTACAATTCTGTGTCTGACATGAAGAGAAGAAAACAACGAGCAGCTGCATCTCCTCAGGGTCTTCAACGGTCCTACGACTACCAGGTAACTTATTCGGACTTTAATCCGCGAAAGTCGCATGAATTATCAAACTGTCGCTCAGAATGCACCGTTTTCATGTCAAATTTGACATCTCTTAAATCAAGTTGGACACTTTTTTAAGCAAGATCGACGCTTTTGAAATCAAACTGGCTGAGCATCTTTCAAATCGAAACGAGCGTTCTCCAGATTAGGCTGACGACTTTTCTACTCCGATAAAAAAATTTTGTTTGAGGAAAACATAGTTTAACTTTCTTCGGAAATTTTACTTCATCTGCGTCAGTATGTAGTTTGAATTTTTAGAAGAAAATGTTTTCAAATGAAGTGATTAATTAAGTACTGTTTTAAAGCGCACAAAGTCAGCATTTATTTTGTCCACTAAGATAAGAGATTGCGCCAGCCAGTCGACTAAATCGTCGCAGGTTTACTCGATTGATTGAGTGCTACATTCCTGTAACAGAAATGTGGTGGTATGTGCGTTTTTATAGCCGTTGTTCTACCGTTTACATTGGTGTTGCTCCACAAAAACATAGTGTTTACTATCAATCGAATAAAAACTGAGACGATCTGATTAAGTGTGTGGCGCGATCTCTTTTTGTAATGCAATAAATGGCTGCAGCTGTCATGCGCTGTAACACAAAATCTAGTATTACGTTCCCAAAAAATGTTTTTTTATAAATTTTGCAAACAGCGTATTCAGTTATTGGGGCGAGTGAATTTGAAAATTGGAAAGAAAGTGATAGTAAATTTTCCTCAAACAAAAAATTTATTCTAACCATATTTGAGAGCCACCAGCTTAATCTTCATTCTAACTTGGAAGTTTTCCAGTTCGATTTAAAAAGCTTCAATAATGCTTAGAAGTGGCCAATTTGATTTCAAAAGTGATCAGTTTGACGTGAAAATCTTATATGTAGAAATAAATACAAACAGATGAATTGCGGATTGATTTTTAAGAACTCAGAAGAAAGCACTAACAAGTGAAATCACTTGAGGAAGATTTTCTGATCTATCCTGGTCGGAGGGGGGCACCGCTAGAAAAGCGAAAAGCAGAAACAGGAAGGCCTTTCTCGGCTAGAGACCTCCACAGAAAGTTCTCAAAGGCTAGCTTATTCTATGTCCTTGTGAAATAGTTTAATTTCAAAGAAATCAAAATTTCAAAAAAAAATTTCACGTGCTCTTTCTTGCATATTCTCAATCCCACTGCTTCGATTAGTAGGAGCTCTATCGTGTTCCCGCAACCTGCGCTGCCGGATTTAGTGACATGGACCTAAAGTTGTTGTAAACTGAGGCAGCCGGTTTAAATGCTGCGTTCCAGGGCAACGAGCCGATAAACTCTATCTACGGTTCTCCGATGAAGACGTACTCGAGTTCGCCGGACATCCACCACCTGAACTCGTTCGACTCCGCCGAGGATGAGACCGCATCGACAGCGTCGCCATGCGACGAACGGCTCGGCTATGCGCAGCAGTCTCAAGACGGCTACTTCCTGCCGGGAAGTGACTACAGCCGACCTTTCCGTCCGGCATTCCGTCCGAAGACCCCTCCTCCCCCTCCTCCACCACCGCAGCCTCAGACCTTTGTTCAAGGCCCTAGTGGCAGCAGGTAAGTCATGTGCCTCCTTTCTTCTGTTAGAAAAGAGTAATGTTTTCCTCTTTAGGCAAATTCCTTCATACGGTGATTCGACGACCTCTCAAAAAGGCGCTTATGAGTCGGGAACTACTCACATAATCGTGCCTCCCAATTATGATTCTACTTCTTCCTCGTTCTCATCTCCTCAAGAGAAGCCTCCATCAGGTATCCTTGCAATTCTTCAATCTAGTGACGCATGTGTGTAAGGTACCTTCCTAGAATCAACATCCGCTCTCGCTCCGCCACCTCCACCACCTCCACCACCTAATTTGCTGAAAATCTCCTCCACATCCTCAACCACGGGTCCAGGAGTCACCAAGACTGGAATCTCTGTGGAAGCGTTGCGCTCAGTGTCGCTTAAAAAACCGGAGATCCGCACGGTAAGCGATTGACTATTGAAATTAATATTCATAACAAAACGGTAAAGCATGAAAACACCTGGTAGTTGTTCTGTTGCGAATCGGTGGCCTCGCTCGCGAGGGGACATGCCCTGTTGAGCAGGTTCCTCATTTGCCCCGTGGGCATACGAGGTCACCAATGAATTTTGGGGGGCTGGTAGGAGCCCATGCATATAATCAGGCCATACCCCTCTCCGGCAGACGGGGCACCACGTGGTAGCTTTCTCTATTGCATCGGGCAACCCTTCTTGATTGACGCGAGTCCGCACCAAACGTTAGGCTCCGTTTATACTTCCGACACCGTGCGACGCGGACGACATGTAAAGTGGCCAAAATTGATCGATCGCGTTGCCCACTATGGCCACTATACGTGGTGTCGTCTCGCTCGGCGCCGAAGTATAAGCGGGCCTTAAGCCGGGGCATACTTCCATCGACGCGGTGCCATAGCGGCGCTCAGTTCATGACCCTTCTTCCTCGCGCGCCTGAATAGTCAAAGGAACCTTCGCCGCGGCCTCAGCAACAGCGGCGGCCGGCATGGGCGATGGTTTCCCGCACCCATCGCGGGCATGGCATACTTTTTTGCGCCGCGCATGGGGTTTAGGCCCATGCACACTTCTGCGACACCGCGGCGCGGCAAGAGGAGCGTCGGTCACCTCCGCGAAATCCGGCAGTCGCGACGCGGTCGCGTTAGAGCATCGTTATAGGCAACGGGACCGACGTCCCAGTGCATGTCGCGCCGCTAGGAATGAGATGAACCATTCCAGCCTGCGGCACTCATCGCGGCATCGCCGGCGATAGCCGCCGCGATAGTCGCAAAAGTGTGCATGCCCCCCTCTGCGGCACGTGTCGCTATGTCGCGCCGCGCCCGTCGCGGCCCTATCCTTCATCATGGTCGTGCCGCGCTGTCGCAGAAGTGTGTATGGGCCTTTCAGCGTTGGTCCTGGGGGGAGCGCCGTCGCGCTGCCGTTCGATGAGCGATGCGGCGAGCAGGGGAACTCCATCTCCTTTCGCGTCTCTCTGCAAAAGTCATCGCCGCGATGCAATCGCGGCGACGGGAAGTGTGCACGGGGCCTTAGCCGTAGGTGAACTACGGACCCACTATATGGACCAGGCCTGTAATGCGCCGAGAGGCCCCAACAGGAATAACCACCAGCAACAACGGTTATGCACAGCAACCAAACTGTCTTCGCATGTCTACATGCTGACCTCAACATGGCGACGACCCACCATTTTCTTCCTCCTGGGATTGCACAGAGTAGTACCAGAAGATCTATAACACGCAAATGAAACCAGGGGCCGGATTCATCAACAATTAAACCTGTGGGTATGCGTGGTATAAAGGGTAGAGATAAAGTAAGAGGTAGAGACGAATGCTTTATCGTAGGTATCTCTATCCCTATACTCGCAGGTTAGTCGTTGATGAATCCGGCCCCAGAACACATTGCCGGAAACACCTGGGGCCGGATTCATGAACGACTTACCTGCGGGTAAGTGAAAGGTTCACCTCCACTCCCCACTTACGCGCGACTCATCAGCGCGCCGTGGGGAAAACACGAGGTAAGTGTCGAGGAAAATGCTACCTCGTCAGCGCGTAGGGAGACATTTACCTTCAAGGCGAGGGTTTTGCTCCGCTGCCAATTTCTGACCCAATGCATCTCTGTCCCGTTGCCAGCTCAGAGCTAGCAGTGGGCCAGCGGAGGGATGCATTGGGACAGAAATTGGCAGCGGAACAAAACCCTTGCTTTGGCCGTCATGAATCAGAAACAGGGGTAAGTTCAGGGAAAGTGGCGGGTAAGTGGCCGTCGAGGTAAGTGGGGGTAGGATTTATCTCCGGCCGCGTTCATGAATCCGGCTTCAGGCGAAATATAGTAGATGCCATGAGGTAAATAAATGAGGCAACAATAGAGCCGCTTCAGTTGATGTTAGGCTGTATTGGCTATCCGAGGCTCAGGCGAGCTCCCTCGGAGCATGCCGCCTTCCTGTAATGCAGCCGGCTGTATTGATGGTTGAGAAACGGCAAGGTTTCGCTCGAGGATCCCAGAGATGGTTTGGAGAGAGTGCACGAGGTCGGCCTTTTTGGCCGTCCCGCGCAATCGCTCAAGACGACGGCAAGAGTAAGAACTGAGCCCGACCATGGTCGCGCCCAGCGAGCCCGCGCTGATCGATAGCATGCACGGACAGGCCGGTCCCGCGCAGCCCGCGGAAGTTTGAAATTAGGGAGCGAGCTGTCGCATTTGCGACATGTCGTATGAAAGGGGCTTAACCCGGAAAATGTGATGGAAGGCGCGTGTATTCAGGAGCGACATAATGAAGATATGGAAACTTGAAAGATCAAATAAAAAGATGCCTTCTTATATTTTCCCCTTACAGCCTATTAGTGATAGTAGTTGTGACTGCATTGAAGAAAGAAAGGATAGAGATTCACTCAAGCTCCCTCCTATTGAGAGAAACATTGACTACTTCATTAGTCGAATTTCTGCGACGGAGCCCAACCGAAGGTCAAATAAAGTTAAATGACGGCGCTAGTCATTCTCTTTAAGAATGCTCCACGCAATCTACTTTTTTGGGATATCGTGAAGGTAATTTGAATGTGTATTTGGCATTGACCTGCGGTGGGCGGCCAATGGTGAAGTCAATGGTTTATCCTACGCAGACAAATCTGATACCAATTCACCGACCACGAAGGGGATGGAGTCATTTTTGATATGAGAAAAAAACACCGTTCTGTTTTAGTTCGACGACAAGAAGCTTCAGCCGGCGGCGGGCTTGGCAACGAGCGGATCGGCTGACTTCCAAGCTGATTTGAAGAACGCGCTCGCAAAAAGAAGAAGCAAAGTGGCGCTGGATCAGGATGACGAGGAGAGGAGCGACTCGGATAGGTGAGTACTCACACGTTGCTGGGAAATCGCTTTGTAGTGGCCTGATTGGTGCTGATTCAGTGCTCGATTTGGTGGCTTGTCTCTGCGAGAATCAGTGCGAGAAAACGTTCAGACGAAGGACGCCAAGCAGCATTCGCCGCCGGGAATCGCGAACAAGAAGGACAGCGGGTTCGTCCACAGAATATGCCAGACCTATGTCACGTACGCTGTTCTCGAGGCACTTATTCGATCCCTGTCCAGGTACACGTCGTCGCGAACGTCGCTCGAGCCGTCAGAGTACGGCGAAGAGCGAGCGGACCGTCCTCAGTTCTCGGTCGACGGCCCGTCGGAGTCTCGGCACAACGTCTCGCTCATCAGCCAGAACATCGAAGACCACTACGGCACCAGGAAGCACATCGACAACGTAAGCATCAGCCGCTCTCTCCGCCCTTCGCTTTCCCCTCTTCTCCAGCAGTCCATTTTCGGGTGGTGACTCCTGACTCGGTCTGTGCGTTCTGTTGCTCTGGGTTTGCATGTGTGACGGTGATTTAGATGTCCGTGTCTTCTACGCTAAGCACACTCTCCGGTTGCTCTTCGGAATCCCGTCCCACACCGTCGCTGGTGCCGGTTGTACCACCGGCCGACTACGACGATCCGGACTCTGGTACCGGAGGCTCTGATAGTGACATGCAAAGTAAGAACGCTCTCTGTGCTGTCTTTCCCTTCGCTTAGTTCGTTCCTTTTTCCCTCTTTCTTTTCCGAGCGAGCGTGGTGTGCAATGGGTTTACATGCGTTCATGCCTTCAACGTTAGGGTTATTCAATTCGTGCTGTGTTAAAGCTCTTTAGCGGAGCAGACAATCTACTGTTGTTGCCAGTTTGTTGCTAAAATTCGTTAAAATTCGTTGAAGTCGATTTTTTGCCTGATCTTGCTAAAATTTTACGAAAAATTCAGCATTGTTGTACTTTCACCACTCCAGAGATCCAGGAGAGTCAAAAAACTTTTCGCCAATAAACAACTCCGCTATTTCCTATGCTGACATCTGTTTTCAAGGGTTCGGCTGACTACGACAGGTTACGTAGGCTGGGTGAGTAAGGCTACAGGAGCTAATATGATGACCGAAGTCGAAATTTTGCTCAGAGGAGTTACATTGGGTGCTCTGAAGGAGTGTGACACCCGTCTCCTGAGCAAAATTTTGCAGAAATTTTTTCTATTTTTCGGCCTGTTTGGTCGTGAATGTACAATAATGCCAAAAATGTCTCACCCTACAATTTTCGCACTGTGTTATAACAACAGAAAATCTTTTTGAAAGTTGTATGCTACTAGTATTGTTAACATCAATTTGAAAATGTCATTTATATCTTCGATTATATCTCTTTTCAGAAATCAGTTTTAGATGAGCGGGTGTCGGGCCATGATAAAAGGTTTCGCCCCAGCAGCTTAAATAATTCCCATACATCGCTTATGGGATTTATTTAAGCTGCTGACCAGACCTTTATAAAATTTTCATTTTTTGTGACTAGTTCCATCTTAAAAAATGACCGACCTATACAGCCTTATTCACCCATACCTACCGTAGCTACCGTAGACCACACTAGTGCTAAAATATATCGTATTCGTGATCAGCATCCTAAAATAACACCTATAGGCGAAGTTTGGGCGAAATGGGCGACCACGACCATGACAGCCTCACTAAGCCATTCCTACCGTAATCTACCGTAGTAGGCCGAAAATCTGGAAACGGCTAGCATATTCATTTTCAGTACCACAGATAACTCCCCCTGGGCAGAATGTTGTAGAATGTTTTCCTAACTCTCGATCTCAGTAGTCGTGAAAGTACAATAAGGTCAGAAATTGTTCACGCGAGTATTTTTTAGCGTGCAATAACTATAGAACATTTTTTAAATAGTTGTATGGTACTAGTATTTCTAACGTCAATTTGAAAATGCTGTATTTATATAAATTAGCGACTCAGAAAAATGAGCGATAGCCCCTCCCCCTTTACTATTGCGGCTGGGTGTGATATATTACGGTAGGTACTAGTGAATAAGGGCGGTCGGATCACCAACTTCGCGCCTACATCGCCAATGGGAATTACTTAACCTGCTAGCCACGCTTTTTTAATTTCATTTTTTCGTGACCAGTTCCATCTCAAAATAGAAGACTTTAAAATAAGTCCGACCACATATTTATGTTAGGAAGACGACTTTACCAACCTAGACAGCCTTATTCACCTATACCTACCGTAGCTACCGTAGATCACACCTGTGCTAAATCACATCGTATTCGGGATCAGCACCTCTAAATAACTACCAACGGCGAAGTTTGGGCGAAATGGGTGACCATGGCAGCCTCATTCAGCCAAGCCTACCGTAGCCTACCTCAGGGCAACATTTTGCAGAATGTTTTTCTAACTCTCGATCTCTATAGTCGCGAAAGTACAATAAGGCCAGAAATTGTTCACGCTACTATTTTTATGGCGTGTTATAACTATAGAAGTCATTTCTGAAAGCTGCATGCTACTATTTTTTCTAACGTAAGTCTGAAATGCCGTAATTAAATCTCCTATTCAGAAATCAGTTTTATGTGAGCGATGGCCCTGAAAGAGACTTCTGGGGCCGGACTCGTCAACAATTAAGCCCGTGGGTATGCTGGATATAAGGGGTAGAGATAAGATAGGAGTCAGGTAGAGATAAGGTAAGAGCCAGAGACGCAGGTTTCATCGTGGGTATCTCTACCCCCTATACCCGCGGGTTAGTCGTTGATGAATCCGGCTTCTGGAAACACATAATGGGAGTGACTTTTGCTGTTTTTTACTGTCAGACTTTTCAGTTCTAAAAGGGATCTAAAAGGGAACTTTCAGCTAAAGGGGAACGCGTCTGAGTGAAGAAAAAAGGATTTCTTTCCGATTTTAAAAACCTGGCACTTGGCTATAAATAATGTCTGAGTATGTAGTCATGTTTTTGGACGATCGCAATATACTTGTCCTTTTAGCGACAGGAGTCGTTAAGCTTACTTTTCAAGTGCACAAAAGCAAAAATTTCCGATAATTTGTATGAAGGGATCGAACAATAACTTCAAATGGGTTATGAGTAGTATATTAGTCCAATGTTGTTCAGAGGAGCTGCATTTAATCTTTCGGGTATGGAGAAATACCCGTAACAGGCACCCAGGTTTCACTGCGCGGCACCATGTAGCTAACATTTAGTCCATCTATCGAATAAAGGGCGCGTGTAGCGCAGTCGGAGGAGGCGCGACTGTCGCGTGCACCCGACACCAGGTTCCTGGTTCGGAATTCCCGCCCAGGCCAACCAAGCCTTCCATCCCTCCGGGGTCGATGAATTGGTGCCAGACTTGTCTGGGAAGGATAAAGCGCTGACTTGTTCATCGGCTGGCCACCGCAAGTCATTGTATGGCCAAACACGCTTTCATGTCGCCTCCACGACATCCCGTAGAAGTAGAATGCGCTGGCGCATCCCAGAAGGGATTGACTAACGCCGTCCTTTATCATTTTTACCCTTTATCGAATAAAAATCAAAACGTATTTGACGAGTGCACGGTGTCATCTCACGTGAACTATTCGCTGTTCTGAGCTTTAAAATAAGCCAAAGATTTTTTGTCGCTAATGCTATGCCTGTTAAAGTAACGTGCAATTTTTGCTGTAGAAGTTAGCATAGAATAGTAGTTTTTCGACGACAAATTTACTGTAGGAGGAAATATACATTTTGCTTTCCCGCATATCTGCGGTGCGTCTTCGCGACATATCCCTTCCTCGTACCCTTTCTGGCTGAATGACGTTTTTGCGTCATTTTTACATTTTGCATTTTACTTTAACTTTTTTAGAAAGTCGATTACGAATCAGGTTTTCATTTTTCAATTATAAATTTATAATACTTTCTTAAAGCATGTCTAATTTAATTAAAAAGGTGAGCACATTGATTCAAAGTGTCAAGTTTTCCTATAAAACAGTGTTGTGTTCTAAGCGCATTCTTTTACCATTTGAAGATATTTGAAGTAGCAGCTAAAAAACAAAAAAAAATAATGTTTTGATAGGTTTCTTCATGTGTGTACATGGCCCGAACATGCACCGCAGAGGGTGCGGGCGATGGGCGCCGTTGCGCGTACCGTAATCGCGACAGCCAATCATGTGCCGTGCTCGGAAGGCTGAGCTGTTGCTTGACTGGCAGCCGTTGTTACGGTAGATGTAGCGGCACGTTCCCGCACCGCTGCGGTGCGTCATTGCGACATATACCCTTCACTCTACCTATTTTGGTTAGATGACTTTTTTACATAATTTATGCTTTTTTAGAAAGTCGATTACGAGTCAGGTCTTCATTTTTCAATTACAACAAACATGTCTTAATTTAATTAAAAAGGTGAACGTTATGGTTTAAAGGGTCACGCTTTGCGTAGAAACAGTGTTGTATACTAAGCGTATTCTCTTAAGGTTTTAAGATTCTTAAGTAGCAGCTGCAAAATAAAAATTGGATAGTTTTTCCGGCACTTGTCGCGAATATGCACCGCGGGGGTACGGGAAAGTGCGCCGTTGCTCCTATCGTAATCGCGGCAGCCAATCGTGTTTCCTGCTTACGCGGTTGAACCGTTGCCTGACTGGCTGCCGCGGTTACGGTTGACGCAGCGGCGCGTTCCCGCATCCCTGCAGTGCGCCTTCGTAACATGTACCCTTACTCCTACCCATGGACTTTTTTACATCATTCAACTTTTTTTAGAAAGTCAATTACGAGTCAGGTTTTTGGTTTCCTCAGACGGTATCGTTGCCTTGTTTGCAGATGCGGAAAGTGGGTCATTTGAAAGGAAAGTACTACTGAAATGGACGTGTGCTGATGCTCTTCAGTGGTTGATTTCATTGGGTTGGTCCTAAATGCAGTTGACAAACTTATGCGAATGAGAATGCTTACCAACCGTGCTCAATTCAGGCCTAGACGAGTACCTGAAAACCTTCCAAGCTCACCGAGTCGACGGCAGGGCTCTGTCGAAGTGCGACCGAACCGCTTTCACCCAGTTGGGCGTCACGCGAATCGCCCACCGCCAGAAGATGGAGGCGTCGCTGCGACGTTTCATGGGCAACGTGTGACATATTTCGCTGCAGATTGTGTAAATGTGTACTGTTAATTTCTGTGGAAATGCTGCCTAATTATGAGGAAAGGGTTCACTAAGTTACTCGCGGAGTCAGCGTCTGATTCCATTCTGGCCGAAGGCCTAGTTTCCTGGGTGTAACGAGAAGGAGCTAGTGCTAATTGTAAGTATCGAACTGCGGCTCCTGTCCTACCGTAGCGCGGCGCGTAGCTATTCCGCCCTTCCCTCGTCTGTTCCGCTCTGCTAGAAGAAGTCGAAAAGTCGAATTCCGCTGTGATTCCCGTGCCTGTTTCCTGCTCATGCGTCATCAAATTTGTTAAGTCCTTTAGTATCCTAGTTTGTGAGTTGCTGTAATAAAGATCCATTCCCCCTATCCCTTCCCAACCCTCTTCCGGCCATGTCGAACTCGGTATTCGGCGCCACGGCCACCTCGCTTACATTTTTCCCGACTGGCGCAGCCTGCACCACTTCAGTGCTGTCCTCCGTGGATTTCCCTTCGTTCGCATCTCGTCCGAGAAACGCTTTTGCTTTATGCCTCCAGATAAGCTTATTCTGTTCCTGGGTCGCTCACCATCATCTCTCTCTCCTCATCCACTTCGTTGCATTCTATTGTGAGCACTCTCGAATCATCTACGCACAATCGCTTTGTGTATGCGAATTACATAAATTAATGGTAAATAAATTTATTATTACTATTTATTATTAATAATACATATGCAAAAAGGACTGCGACGGTTGCGTCCGTTGAACAGCTGAGGGAAGCTAGACAAGTGGAGTACTTCGTCCGCGGTGCGGTCGCTTCTTCCTCATGAAGACGATCAGTGTGCCTTTGTTCGGAGAGCTGGCCGGGAACAGCATGGCTGGCATGGCCTTGAAAAGAATGGATTAGACGATGTTTGAAAGGGCCAATGTCGCCGTCACGAGCACGTCAGCTCTTCGTGGATAAATCTAGAGAGAAACCAGAATTTACCGAAGACCAGGGTAATTTTTTCCCAAGAAGCTTTTCGCCTGCATTTTTTGGACGGAAAATAGTCGCCGTCTTGCTATTTTTGAATGTTCACTACTTTATAAGTTTTTTTAATCCATTCAATAGAGATCCTTGAGGAAACGCAGTTTTGAACGTTGCAACAGGAGTCCACCGCCAGTGGACGTACTCATAAAGCGGCGAGAGCGGGAACATCTCCATTTCTGGGCTCCTGGAATGCGGTTGGTATTATTTCCATTGACCGCTTCATGTATAGCTATTAAGCTGTCGCAAAATTAATCGCCGAAATGGACCGCTTACCCCAAACTGCGATAACTCAGCCTAACCATAGCTGTTTTGATCGAAGTAAAAACCGTCAGAATCTATACATTTTTGCCAAAAAACAGGCAACGGGTCTAACCCTTTACAGTAAAACTGAGATCACAGGAATTACCGCAATCAAAGGGCACATTTAACGTCGGCGGAATTAGTGATTAGTTTCGGACGCAAATGAGAATCAAGAGCTCGGAAAAAGTGATACTCAGTGGGGAAAAGGTCGGGTGAATACGTTGGATGAGGGAGAACTTCGATACTTAAATGGGTCAATTTTCGTCAAATGATTTGTGAGGTGCGTTGCTTTGCGTAGTCCTGCAACAGGAGCGGCCTTCCTCTATTCACCACTGTCCACCACAATTTTTGCAACTTCTCATACATTTGGTCTAAATCACAACAGTAAGACTGCTATGACTGCCTGACCAGATGGAAAATGCTGTAATGGATTACGCCTTTAAAACATCACCACAAAGTAAGCATAACGTTTTTAGGGTGAAGGTCGGCTTTAGGAAAGGAAGTTGGAGGAGCATCCTTCAAACCTCCGCTTCCTGTTACCATTTTTCATCCGCAGTTATAATACGACTTACAAAAAGCTCATTTTTAAGGTGAACTAGCAGGTTGGAGCAAGTGTTGAAAAGTGCCAAACGCTGCTCATCGATCAGCTCATGAGCCGCCCACTTTGACATCTTCTTCACCTTGACGATTCTAGCCAAATGCCTTGCTACCGTACTATGATGTACGCCATGGTCCTCTGCTACCGTACGGGTATTCGTCTCCGAATTTCCTTCGACGGCTCTCCTCAAAACTTCACCGTCAAGCCCACGGTCAGGTTCTTCTTCGAGGTTAGTCGGCCTAGCAGACCCTCCGACTACTGGCTCGGACGTCTCCCGAGGGTTGAAATTATGAATTGATAGCCGAATCGTTATATTGCTGTGAAAAAAGTCCAACAGGCAGTCGTATTCACATGACTCCTTTCCAAATGCTCAGTCTTTTGTGATGATGGAAATGTCGATTAAGATGTGAAACCCTTCCAACGGTCAATAATTTTGCTCGTATAAGCTATTTTGAATAGAATACTACCATATATAGAATGCTTCGGGGTGGTTAAAATTTTAAGCCACTGGTCGTGCAGCAGAAGATCATGTCACTGTTTTCCAGTTGCAATAACACCAATGCGATGGAATCAGAACCCTGGGGTTCACATTAGGATAAAACTGCCAAGGAAGAAGACAGTGAGAGGCCAGCAAATCTCTTTTTGTGAACGTTGTCTACTACTGGACACCTCGTAGTTTGTGTGAGGCCATTTCCAAAGAATTTTGTGAAGCGTCCTATCATGTTGCGCTCTGCCCGCTGTTTAGGAGACGCTGATCATTCTGAACAGCCGGCAATGTCATCGTGCGATTACTTGGCTCGGCGTACCCAATTCCAGATTTCATTGTGGCGGTGTAGTGTCTAAGGAATTACTACTGGTTTGCTTGGATTTATTACCTCGCTCTTCTCACTGCCGCAATAATTATTTTATTGTATTGTAAAGGTTAGCGTGGCAATTTCAATTGTTTTTGTCTAGTTGTCAGTGTTGGTTTTTATATTAACTGCTTAACACCTTTGCTCCTTGATTACTTTTTGACATTCTGTGACATTTTCGATTCTAATTTTAATGGTGCAGATGCGTGAACGAGTATTCTGAGCGTACTGGACCAGACACAGTTGAAGTACCGTCCAAACCGCGTTTCAGTGGTAGAATGTTCGCCTGCCGCGTAGGCCGCCCAGGTTCGATTCCCGGCCGATGCACCAGATGTGCCTTCTAGCGCGGTTAGGAAGAAGAGTGGTTCAGTGGGAATCTTTATCTCCGGTGAACAGCCGCCTAGCGCGGCAACAATGAGCGAAAAGCACCAGAAGGCGGAACCGGCGCTTTACATCGCGCGGATCGCGGCACTGCACCCATTTTGTGTTCAAAAACGTATGGCAAGGGAGTGTTGAATCGAGGCAATTTAAAAACATCGTGGACAAAGCTGTAGCTGTAGCTCAAAAATGTAGCGGAATTACGGTCGGCGTTGACCATGGGATTTTTTTCGAAGGCTAAGAAATATAGTTGTGCTCTCCCAAAAATTTCGAATAACTGGATATATTTGAATAGCGACGAATTTCGAGCATTCGAATTCGAATAACATTCGAAAATCGCGTTTTTTCAAGCATTCAAATTCGAATACATTCGAAAATCGCGCTTTTTCGAACACTCGAATACGACTATAACGCGCTCGTGCAATCGCCGGGCATTGCGCCCCAAACTGGCGCTCATGCTCTTGGTGAAGTTTTCAATTGCGACATGATGTATGTACTCTGACGGGAGATAGCGGTGACGACGAGCGGCGCAAATGATCAATTGGTCACCGTACATGTCATCGCCGCTCGACATAGGAATGATCAACGAGGCACTGTCCCGTATAAACTTAATCCTAAACCTTGCTGTTTGATGTAGAGGCTGAGCCATGTAAGCGTGAGCAGTTATTGCAATACGTTTCTGTAGTACAACACGCAACTTAGGGCCTGTTCATACTTTGCGACAAGAGCGACAAGAGCGACAAGAGCGGCAAGAACGACTGGAGCGACTGGGGCGAAGGATGTAATATGGTGTACGTAAATAATTGCGTACTCCACACTCCGTCCGCGACGAATGTAGTGTGAAATGCATAATTATTAATTACACCACAGTACATCCATCGCTCCAGTCGCTGCAGTCGCTTTTGTTGCTCTTGTCACTCTTGTCGCTTTTGTCGCTCATGTCGTCCTTGTGGCGAAGTAAGAACAGGCCCTTATGACCTGTCCAACATGCACTAACTATTCGACATACTCCATCGTTGAGAAATAGCGGGGCACGATTTCATAGCCAAATTATTCGTAAGTGTTTGTGTCAGTGACTAGATTCCCCCGGCATTGTGACTCCTGTAAGCACTCTTTTGAAGGAAGCGCCGTGTAGCGATGCACTGGGTTCTGACTTGACTCTCTTGGCGAACCGGTCTGAACGCACACTGCATGACCTAAAATTATGCTTCTTTATCACGTCGTCGATGACATCAGTTCACCGTCTTCCGTCATCCGAGTTCGTCGTCAGTTCCATTGCTTCGAGGTGGTGTATATTTATGCAACCTAGGACGACGATATAGTTCAATCTGGAGAAGTCATAGCAAAACGCCTCCTGCAACTAGTCCTTCACTCCGAGCGCAATGAACGTTCCTTATGAGCTCTAGACAGGAAATAACAACAGTTATGTGGCTCCAGATGAAACGTACTTCCGGCGAAAAGATGAAATAGTGTTAGTTATTGTTGCAGCTGTTCATCATGCTCTTTTGCGCACGTAGGAGTTGTATCATGTTTGGTTTATAAAGAAGAAAAACTATGAAAAAATACCGTGCTACAAGGTACTTTACACTTTCATGAAATAATGCAGCTAGCGTGCGGGAATCGTGGGCTAAAATAACTAATCTCCACCTAAGGAATCGCCTATAATGTATGTCGTATAACCACTCGTTTAGAATCGCTATGGTGGTAGAAACGTATAGGCATTTGTTTGCGTAAGTCTTCAAACTGAGTCACCGACGAGTTCTCTGGTTCGGCCTACCTAAGACAGATGGAGGCGTTATTGGCAACGCTTCATTTTCATTTGTAGGATTTTCGCTCCGAGAAAATGTCTCTCAAAAATGAAGCGAACATCTGCTGAAATGCGAAAGAGTTAGTGGAACTCACTTCAAACGGCGTTCGTGGAGGTGGAGTCCTTCCCGCGCCCAGTGTGACCATTACAGGTGGAAATGTAGTGGTTCGGATCTAAAGCACAGTGTGCTACAACAATGCAAACGTGCTATGTTTTTCTTGCTTCTTTATGATGGTTAAGGTTCATGATGATCACCAACAAAATAAATTTTTACACAACAAATAAAATAAACTATACAAATAAACTGGCCTGAGGGCTTCGGAAAGGTAGAGACACCCTTGGATAGGGATAGTGTACTCGCGTTCCACCTCCGAAATGTACCTGGAAAGCAGAAAAACATTTAACCCGGGGCTAAGGAAAGATTCCGTCTACAGCCTATTACATTGCCTTACTATACTGAACGTATTAGGGTTCCACACTGAAAAGATGGAACTGATTGCCATGAGAGCTAATGGGCCGCCGAAGTATTCAATACCCATTCAAAGAATTTTAGTGAACGTATCTAGAAACTATTCTCTATCACATCTGTGCTGAACTTCAAACAGCTGCTTGTGAGTTTGCGAAACAGAAAACCATTACATTTTTCGATGTTTAGGAAAGGTGAACCATCCATTGCGTTATCATCCAGGTTGAAACAACATGTGAGCGAAGAACTAAGAATTTACTTGAAGGATTACGCACCGAAGCTTGTAGCCACGCACGTCGTAATATGCGGGCACACACGGCAGGTTAATATTTGGCTTGTCAGAGTAAAGCTGTAATACTTCTATTCCTTGCAAAGTTAACACTTTCGAGACAACTGAATAGCAGACCTGCTGTACAATACATTTTCATTGATGTTTGAAACATCTTGAAATTCAAGTAGTCAGTTTCTTGTAGTCTACCTCAACATTCTGTTCAGCCGAACTGGGAATCACCTGCGCCATTGAAATCACTGGGCGTTTTGGAATACGGACGAAGCCATCACCAAACCAGAGCGGACTGCAAACGATGTATGTAAGGCAGAGTAGTGAGAAAGAGGACAAAACTGTATGTAGTGACTAGTCTGATAAGCTCATTCAATACGTGAATACATGGCAGGGATAATATCATGGTCAAGGCAAACAATATCATGGTTCTGCTGACAGTTAAAATGTCAGCTAAAGCGTACGTTCACTAGTTTCGTAAGATTGTCCAGCGAATCAACACATGCAGCAAAGGCATCAAAACAGATGGTAAAACCAAATCCAGAAGCAATTTATTGGCTTGCATGGGCGCAAATAATGCACGAATAGTCGTTAGTTTTACGCCAAGAATTGAAGAGACTAGTGTTCAGACATTTATGGAACGAGCAGTGGCTCACGGAACATAAAATGAAATACACTTCTACAATCACATCAGGTAGAACTGGGAATAAAGCCCCATATTTATACACAGCAGTAAGCTAATGTTACGTAAAGGATTGCTGCATAAATATTGAACCAATGCTTTCAATGAAAGTGGAAAACCGGTATTAGATCTATACAGCGAGCCGTTATGATGGCGGCTGGGACTAACCCGCGAGAGAGAATGAGAAACTAATTGAACCGTACGAATCGTGGGCTAACCCTGGAAGAAAACATGTTTAGCACGCTGATGAACTCACATATCTTTCCCGTTGACTCTTGTGACGCGCGCTTCCTTGGTCAGAGCGACGCTCAGCTTCGGCCGATATTGCCTTAAACGATATCCCGGAACGCGATCATCTTGTTGTGACAGCTTCAGGTTGGCGGGGTCATAGGCACTGAGACGTTTCAACCGACTGCTTCTGTAAAGGTCGACAGCCGGAAGGAAGAGGACGAGAAGGTGCAGAATCGAAAGCATTTCGTGGTGTTAGCGGGGCAATGAGTGAGCAACCGGTATCCGCCGCAATGAGACGCTTTTATACGTGGATCACATGGCTAAGCGGCGACTAAGCTGGAACGCGTCGAACAAAGACAGATAAACAGACAAACACTAAAGTAGCCAGTAATGCAAGCTGGCAAGCCACCTGACCATCGAGTCAATAGGCGGGCAAGCTCCCTGTTTGCATAGGATGAGCAAGATGAGCACTTAATCACCTAATTCAAACACGATCTAGTCACTTAGTGCTGAGGATCTAAAAAACTAGTAGAAACACATCAACTGGCAAATTATTGAACAGCAGATGTATGGTCAAACAAAGGATGAAACGTTTTTGAATACATTATAGGACAGCCTGAGCTCCTCAAAGAAGCTTAGCTGAGCGTTTTGGAATTGTCGAGCCATAAAATTTTCTAAAAAATGGGCTCAACTGTTGTAGGTAATTCTGACACCAATAAGTTTAAGCGGTGGTTTTATTGATTTATTCATGTCTCTTAACCTTAGCACAGAGAGCCCAAAAGAATAAAAACGTTGTAAGCGAACTTCTAGAAACGTACGTTAAGCATTTAAAAAAAGCTGTATTTCCATGTTCACAAGAACAAGGTGGATGATGTATGTTTATCAATGAGCTTGTTGTATGAAATTTTCATGCTTGCGTTGTAAGAAAATGCCAAAGTGTTTCTCTTTATGAAGCCCAGAAATCTTAATAAAGTAAATAAACATTGACACATCATTCTTTGTGTCACTTCATTGCGGCAATGCTTAGTCGTATCGGCTGGCTTTGATTACCTATGTGATAGGAAGCATAATGTGTCCCATACCATACCTCTATCATCACATTTATCGAGCAATGTGAAGAAAAAACCTAAGTGAAAAAGAAGCCATAGGGATCACTCAGGCGCAATGAGCATTAGTACTCAAAAAAGTACGACGTGCTATATCGTGTTATAGCGCGTAGAACAGGTTTTTACCCGTTTTGTTCGCGCATGACATACCGTTTGACCTAGGTTCCTCTCGTTGTAACTTGCATTACATGTACGCACGCGTCAGTTTGTGTACAATATGGGAGATCCCACGTCACAAAGTCACTATATCCGACTGCTGCGCTCAAGACGGTCGAAGCCCATGCGCTGCCCCTTGTCGTCTGCTCATTACGCCACTCACCTTGTAGGACTTCTGAAAAACATGTGTAGCCAAATATTGAAAGACCATTTTTATTTGCTTAGAAGTGCTAAACAAGTTTAAACAGGAAAATTCATGTTATGCCATGTTTTTCTCCGCTTATTCTATATATTGCTTACCACCGTGGGCCTTTTTGTTGATTTCATCTACTTTATTTTCTGGTACAATGATTTAGGTTAACTTATACTTTTCCTACAAAAAGATCATTCAAAGACGAGATTACGAGGTTTGCCGTAAAGTTTTCTAACTACAATCGAGAGCTATTCTACGATAATTCCTTCCTTTTTTCGTCCTTTGTGTATGAATGAATCTGTTAAACCTGTACATAAGTAACAGCTTAAAGGAGCTTAGGACGTGTTGACCTTCTTTTCCTGACGACCGCTACATTTTCTTTATCTATTTTCAAGCAACTTACATTATATGAGTACAAAAGGATGCGAATCATAGATTCACTTTCTGTGAATGGATATGAAGCTTCTCCTACGAGGACAAGATGCGCTGTATGAATATATTACGACCGTTATTAACGAGTTTTCGTTTCCAAGCCGTGAGTAAAGAGTATTCTTAATAACGGAATTCATCATTATCTCCGTCTGAGAAGAATTCTCTGCTTAATGTTATGGAGACAGAAGTAAAGTATCCCACAGAGAAGCAGACGACGACTTACGTCGGAAAATAACAAATTTTCATGTGAGGATCGAGTGGTGCAAGTCGTTGAGGCTTATTTCTGTTGCATGGGGAGTTCAACAGAAACAAACGATATTAATTCATGCTAATATTCGATAAATGCTTTGTGAATAGATCACCGAATTTCGTCGAGACAGTGAAGAGAACCTTCAAGCTGCTGGATCGCCTGACGGTGAAGACAAGAGCGCACCGAAGACAGGGCAGCACCGAATATTTCGGCTCAATATGTATTAATAGTTATTATTATTAACAAAAATTATTATTAACCTTGAAGTTGAAATGTGCTTTCCCATCGCCTCATGGTGAAGACAAGAGCGCACCGAAGACAAGGATAGCACTGAGTATTTCAGCTCAATAATTAGGAATAGCAAAGGTTAGTTAGTAAACTTGTTCTCAAATCACTCAATTCGTCTGTATACTTGACCTGACGTTGTTTAACACGTTTTCATCATCTTTATACAGGTTTGCTCAAATTCTAGTTTGTTGAAGTTCTTGTTTTTATAGAGCGTACAGTTTCGACAAATTTGTTAATATGGCCACTGCAAAAAACACATAGGCATTGATAATATTTATACATTTTTCAGTACCGGGAGTCGATTTAAATCGAACTAGAAGAACAGCAAAGTCGAGCAGCTGGCGAGGTCCTCCACGTGTTAACGAAAGAGCAACTCTGATCAGAACTTCATAAGAAGGGATTAATGCTTGCATGGTGTCAAAAAGCTCACATCCAAACTATTCGACTCAGCGTCAGATATAGTTTTCGTCGCATGTATGGATTAGATCCCGAGCCCATAAAGGGCTTTGCGCGCAGAGCCTTGAATCACGTACTTCAGAGCTTCCACCATTACTCCGAAGTTCTCCGGTTGGTAAAATTGAATACAGTGGTAGCTGTTCTTGTTATTTCTTTATCCTAACGTACAGTGGTCGACCTTTCTCTACGGTATGGTTTTCCAATCTTCTTAGATCTGCCCAGTCTTGTACGAACTCCCACTCCCCCAAAGCACTAAATTGTGGAAACATGTGGTATTTGAAATCCAACTAAAAATAGCGAACAATCTTATCTGCACGTTTTCATCATCTTTTCACAAGTTAGCAGAAATTCTAGTTTGCTAAAGTCCTTGTTTTTTTATAGAGGATACAAGCTCGACTAAACCATTAAGATGGCTACTACGAAAAACACATGGGCATTGATAATATTTATAAATTTTTGCAGTACAGCGACGATATTGCAATCGACGCAGAAGAAGAATAACAAATAGTTGGCGAGGTACGTTTTGATGGGAATTGACTCACAGAAACTTTAAAGTGACATATGGTCGTTAATAGTAGAACCTTTTCTTCGTTAAGGACGATCCTTCAAAAGAATTCAATCCAACTAGAAAAATAAAATTCAAGACTGCGACCCGATATCGTGTCTAGTGGTCGACAATGTGTTCATGAAAGAACTAGGCCCATCACAACTTCATAAAAAAGGACTAATGCTTGCATGGTATCACTCGAACTTGTACTGACGCCAACCTAGGATACAAAACGATGTCCGCTTCGCATGATTTTTATTGGATTTGTTTTTATTGGACTTTGTATCGTGTTTTTAATTTTTTAAGTTTTTTAAAAGTTTTTTTTCGTTTTCGATACGCAATTCGTTCATTGATGGTTTTCAGGATAATAACAGCGGCGCTGCTCCAGCCGAAGAACAACAAGGTATAGCCCATGCAGAGCTCCTGCAAGGAGAACAACATGATGAGCTACTTAGTACATAATTAGGCAACGTTGCATTCCGCAGGAATTTAAGGAGACTCAAATTATGCTCGCCGCAATTTTTATTTGATAGATAGTGTTAATGCCGCTTACATATAGCCTCGAGAAAAGCATTCAACATGTTCTGCTTTCCTATGCTGTTCTACTATGTTCTCCTCCTTTGAGCATATCATCGCTCCACTGATGCCCGATGCACTCTTATTCTGGACTCATGGGCTATAGCGACAAGCGCTGTTTCACCACAAACTGTGATAAACCGACACACCGGCACATCGTTTGATATCAATCTTCAGTTGTTATCTTCTATATGATACGTTGTTGTTTGCTTGTTCATTTGGAAAGAAAGTAAAGTTTAATTGCCCAAGAGCGTTCGTCAGCGACGGTCGTCCCTTCCAACTACCGCGTGGCAGACTGACATCGACATGGGCTGGCATCTCGAATTACGTGACGATTTAAGCTACTATACCCCGAGGAAAGGTCTTCAGTATTCGGACTATATCTTCGGGTGCATTGGCCAGATTCAGCTATCCGACGTGGAGTTGTTCAGTTACATGAAATCGCTTATCAAGCGACTTCACTCCCACGTCATTGTGCACGACCTTTCTTTTGATCTGCAAAAAGGGGACAAAATCCTGAAGGTAAGTGTCGAAATTGCGAGTAGTTGAAGGAGAGTAGCTGCTATACCGACACTGAAGGCTGTGTTGCTGGTATACCGAATCGCCTGCCATTTTTACGTTGAAAACCTGGTTGCTTTTGCCTGGTTCGAAGCTACTTAAACGACGTCGCATCTTGGTCCCTTTTTAAAACTGACAGGATGGTTTTTCCGATGTCGATGTCTATCTGGGGAAGGACCGTTTACAATAACGTTTATCGTACAAATTCTTTGAAATTTTTATCAGTTTTTATATAAAAATGTTCGAGTTGTTTTATTTACTTGTTAAACAATGACTTTAGAATTCCATGAAATAACGTATGAAGAGAATTCTCTGATTAATATTGTGAAACCAAAAGAGCAATATAGAGCATGACCTACATCGCTATTTTTCATATGGCGATCGAGTGGTGCACGAAGTTAAGGCTTATTTTTGCCGCCTAAGGAATTCAACAAGAACAAACGATATTAATCTATGTTAGCAATCGATAAATATTTTGTTAATAGATCTTCGAATTTTGACGAGACGGTAAAGAGACCTTGAAGCTGGAGTGGCGCTTTCTCCATCGCCTCACGGTGAAGACAAGAGCCGAAAAAAAGAATAGCACTGATTATTTCAGCTCAATAATTATTAATAGCAAAAGTTGGTTTCACAACAATATAAACTTGCATGAATTTGTTTGTAAAATTCACCTGGCAGATCCAACAAATTGTCATATGTTCGACATCTTCAGAAGTATTCCATGGAATCTTTGCTGACCGCCGCTTCTTGAAAGGTGACAAGGATGCTTGAAGACGAAGAAAATAAGCGAAACATTCTGACGTACTTTACATCTCTGTATTTTCTTGGGGAACTCAAAGGATTGTCTCCTATAAAAAGAAAGCCTGGGTGAATAATAGTCTTTGAATTGAAATATCGTTCAGGCCGGGCGTTCCAAAAACGTTCAGACATCGTAACAGTGCTCCCTTAGTTGGCTACACTAGTGGGATCGAGAGAAGAAGCGCATGGAAGCCTCCATCAAAGTTCTTTTGTTAGAATTTCAGGTCCATTCTGTTGATTTATTCTTCATTTTATTTCGCTCATTTTTTGCATCTAAGTTTTTATTGTATGATCTTCATTCCAACCAACGTTGGCTGCTATACTGTATTTCAACAGAAGACATCCTTGTTCAGAACAGACCTGTTGAACAGTGATATATTTCCTGTTGTTCTGCTGAGTGTGTTAGCTTATCAGTGTCAAGTCGAGCGTCGATAGGGAGGCCCTGACTTCTCGGCCACCTTCCCGATCGCGTACTGTGTCTCAAAAAAAATTTGATTCCCTGATCTGCATAAAAGCCGTGGAAGTATCATGAACTCTCTCACCACTTTTTATTTTTGTTCGATTACTCTTCTGTTTCTGACTTTCCTCTGTTTGGATTCTCGGCTGGAATCAATGCGTCCTTTCCTCCTTTCTTCTGTTCGTCGCCGTGCTACTTTGTTCTCCTCTTCTTATCTTCACAGATTGTTGCTAACAAATAAAGCCTTTCTTGGATTTCGCGCTCGATATTCTGAGAAACGGAATCGCAGATCGTCGGCCAAACTTTTTTTACGGTCGCACGTGCTACTTCAACGAATTTTTATTTTTGTTCAACTACACTTCTGTTTCTGACCTTCTTGTGTTTGGATTCTCTTCTTTGTTTGTTTTCTTTACTTAAAGGCAACAATGGCAGATCCCGCTTTCTCAGAAGAGGTTTGGCTTTGACTGAAGCATTTATGCTTTGGACACATAAATCCAACATTACTAAAACAACCTAATTTTTATCAACTAATAATAAGAACTGAGACTGTGAAGATAGCATCGGACGATCGGAAACTAAGGCGAATGCAATGCTCATATACACGTTCAAAGCTACCAATTTAAATAAAACAGGAAATAGGAGCAGGCATAATAGAAAAACGTTTCTATTTACCATACAAGGTCGTCAAGAATTGTCTCCGCATTTTCGGCTCCACATATGGATCAATTCCTATGTTAGTTTGCAAAAAAGTCCTAATGGCAAAAACATCTGGCTCTGACTTCTCGATAAACGAGAAGCAATGCAACATGGTGAAGAACGGACAATTTACAGCGTAAGGCGAAGTGGAGGTCCAAACAAAGGAAGACGGTGTGAATGTTCGAAATCCTACTTTGTAGGAAAGGTCACTAATCAAGAAAGCGATCAAACGAGGACAGTATGACAATAGAAAATTAAAGCACGCCGCTCTCTGAAAAATTAGGCTACGGCTTTGCGCCTCCATAATTGTTTATCACATTTTTAGAGCGTTTTCGAAGAAGTAGAGAACGGCTCCGCACTTGTCAGGATTAAGCTTTGAAACCTTGCGTTGCTGTAAACTGTCTACGTTTTAAGATCAGAATTCGTTTACGGATCCTCTTTCGTAGAGGATTTTCCCTTGGTCTCATCCTTTGCTTCAAGGCCAGTGAGTTTTTTTTCGAAATATAATCCACAGAGCAACAATGATCGAAATTTGTGCGATTTCTGTCGTCCATGCAACTCTTGGTCCTAGCTTCGAGTATAGCGCACTGAAATAATTGAATACAAGAAAAACGGGATAAGTTATCGGGTTATGAGAAAACTCTTGCGTGTACATAGTTTTGCGGGTGCAACTATTTCTCTGTGAGTTTTGTGTCGTTGTACCGGGGTAAAACGACCCATCATTCAGGGGTTTACATGGAGGGCGACTTTTCTACGAAAAGTCAAGAATTTGCTATTAGCGGCAATAAACAAAGCATAACAGCAAGAACCAAATTATTTATTACCAGACGTTCAGTGGCCTAGCGGCCGCCAAACGTCTGGTTGTGAGCTTCGCTCCCAAACCCCAAGAACAGAACAACCCCAACCTTTCTTTCCTCTTTAGGCCTTCTTACAGTAAAAAAACTGGTTTTACTACATAGATTAGTGCAGTGGGATATGGTAGGGCAGAATTTTCACTGCGCATATGAAGCCCATCCACCCTCCATCACATGTACGCAATTTATTCTCCGAAGCGCTCGTTCTCTACGCGCCGAGAAACAGGTAGTGAGAGTCCCAATCCGGTGCTTAATCACCAAAATCATAATTAAAATTAATCGGCATTGGTCGACACCGCTTACTGTACGACGGCAATAACACTCCTCGGAATCCCGTGGTCACTCTCTCTCTCTACCCCTCTCCCCCCCCCCCCTCCCGAAATACTTCCTTTCCTATGTGTTGGCAAAGAAACAGAGTGAGAGTCAGATACATGTCACACTGAGTAACGATTCACGTGTCACTACGTTGGTGTATAACACTGCTTCTGCACTTTGACACACGTGTCACGACTTCTGTAAACCGTCTCCAGAAATCCGACACACATGAACGATATCGAGGGAAAATGCTGGTCCCCTCCCCCTTATTCACGCTTCCCTCTAATGGTCCCCCTTTGTTGGTCCTCTCCTATTGGTCGCCCTTACTCGGAATCCCTACGCAAGTTGGACGACGTCTTCAGCGCGTCTTCTGAATCCCTAGGCACGTTAGACGACATGATCAGCACGTTTTTTGAATCCTTAAGCAAGTTGGGCGACGTCTTCAGCACGTCTTCTGAATCCAGACGCAGCTGAACGATGTCTAGGGCACGCCTCCTAAATCCCTACGCTCTGCACTTGATCCCCATTCACACCCTGACGCGTTGCCCCTTGAATATCTCGTAAACCTGGACGATCATCCGCCAAGGATATAGTTCGCCAGCAATCACCTATGGCTAACGCCGCACTGAAGTAGGCATCTTTTGACTTCAATCCCCCTCCCCGTGACGAACACGTGACATTAGCCGATTATATATAGTAGGATATGGCACTCCACACTAGCGTCATAATCAAAGAAAGTTGGAGGATGTTGGCTAAGGTTTTCAAGTATTATCTAATGATGATTATACATCTTCTATTGCCGTTATACTTTTTATCGATTGATAATTATACATATATCCAGAATCAAAGTGTACGATTCTAGTCTCACAAGGGTCAGCTAATTCTTTCATTCATCACCGGCAAACGAATTGGAACCAAACATATGTTGATAGGATTATACACTGATTTTCCCATCTTCTAGCCATCGAATGTCATCGCTTTTTAAGCTTTTTCTGAGAGTATTTGCATAAGTTCGACAATAACTTGCGTGTTTATAATTGAAAAACGGAGAATGGTTTGACTAGTTTCAACCTATTAGTTAGATATTTAGAATTTTAAGGAACTAGTGCGTTAAAATTGACTTGATCACTACATTTAGAGCTATCCGAATTTGCTTAATAATTGTGCTTTATATCTTATCAGCTTCAGCATTCATCGAATGCTGCTCAGTATTACATTTCGTTAATCAAATAATTGCAAAAAGGTAGCTCGCTCTAAAACCATAAAATCTTTTTGATCGATGCTTCGTTTTATTTTGTTAGAAATTTCATTGCACCACAGCAATTTTTACTTACCTGGAAAGTAATGGCCCGACTATACTTCCGGATGATCCAGCCATTTGGAAAATGCCTTGAAGGGTTCCCTTAAAATTGTTCAAATAAAGTGTTTATAAACGACACATATTGAAACAGCACATAGGCATCCTATGCTACCTTCAACATCTTTATCAAAAATATTGACCCGTCAAAGAGAAAAGATTTCCATGAAAGGGATTTCGAATTTTCTCCTTTCCCTACCTGTCGCCGAGGACCAATTATCTCTGAGTAAAGAGTGGTTGTTGTAATATTCAGTATTGATCCAGCGATTCCAAATACAAGAATTGTGGACGAGTAGTAAATCTAAATATAAGATACAAAGTTGGTTATCGAAAATTCAATAGTCAAATGCAACATGTCGGAACGGCGATATTTTTTTTTACCTCTTCCGGTTTAAACAATAGGTAGCAAATGGCACATTAAAGCCCTTCGCACACTTTTGCGGCAGCCGCCTACGCGACATCCACTGCTGCTAGAGAAATGTGCAGTCCACGCGACACTCCTCTCGCTCGCTCAATCGCCAACGCCGCATGCAGAGGAGTGATGTAGCTGGATGGTTCCGCTCAGGACCTACGCTCCCCAATCACAACTTGTGCCCCAACCACCATCACAGAGGCACCACCCATGAACATCAAAGTGATGGTGAGCACTTGCTATTCCTTCATCGATACAAAACACAACATTCTAAAAATAGAGAGCGAGAAACGAAACAGCTAATCGGGGAGTTTAAAGGACGGGTCATTTTTCATTCTCTAGATCCCCGCAGCGACCAGCTAGAGTCCAGACACGGGCGCGCGGTGCTGGCAGAGGCATGTGGCAACAGTGCCTTGAAGGATTATTGCCGCTGCCTCGTTTGCGGCACCGCATCTGCTGCGTAGGTGGCACATCAGCGGTAGCCCGGGCTGAGGTAGTTTTACCTCGCATGGCGATTCTGCGTCTCTGCCCCATGCTTGAAGATAGGGATGTCGCATTGCCGCAAAAGTGTGCGGAGGTCTTAACACGCAGACAACTCTAGAGCACTCACCCATGGAGACACCGCTGTGAGGTCGTCGCACCAGCTGAATCTATCAGCGAAGCATCCCCAGTCGGAACCTTAAGCAATGAGTGACCTAGTATAACTAAATTTTATACAGAGTTCATTACTCGAAAACGAGCAGTTCAAAAACGTGGTCACGAAGTGGCTTTTATACCCTCGTCGAAGAGCGGCGCGTCAATTTTGAAGCGCGCGCGATTGCTTTCGGAAGTCGCCGGTCGCTAGTCATCGCGCCGCGTCGCTCCTGTTCATTTTGCGGCGCGATTCGAGCGGATACCGTACCCTAAGATTCCGTCGAGTAGATGGATTTTTTACGGCGACAGAGTGAATGGGATTCGGCGAGGAAAAATCAATATCCACGCCATTCATGGAGTCGCGCCGTGAGGTGGAGGAGGTATAAACTATCTCTGAACCCGTGACTCGCAGACCCAATACAGATTAGCATCCGTTTCAAATTGAAAGGATGAACCCTCAACCTACTCGTTTTATCACGTGCTCTTAACATTAATGGCATGACTGAGAAAACTGACCGTTGGACGAAATCTCAACCTTGTTGGGTAGGAAAGGCCACGGCAGGGTCAAAGCAAAAAGTGCTACGTAAGCACTCAAAGCAAGAACTGAGGACAATCGTGGTGGAAGCCTGAAATCATTGGGTTTGTGGAGTTTACAACCTTTCTGGTCAATCATTAAACGGACTATTATATTTGCTGCAAAATCACAAGTCGTACTGCTCTTTGAAAATCGCGTAACATATTTGTCCACCTAATATCGCTGAGATATTATTTGGACAAATAGGACGTGTGGAGCGCAGTCGGAGGAGGCGCCTGCTGTCGCCTGCACCCGATACCATGTTCCTGGTTCGGATTTCCCGCCCAGGCCAACCAAGCCTTTCATCCCCGGGTGAAGTAGTAGCGGACTTGTCTGCGAAGCATAAAGCACTGATTTCCTCATCGGCTGACCATTGCAAGTCATCGTTTTGGCCAAATACGCATTCAACACGCCTCCAGGACATCCCGTAGAAGTAGAATGTGTGGCGCATCCCAAAGAGAATTGAATAACGCCATCCTTTATCCTTTTTTAATATCGCTGAGAGTCCAGCTCATATAAAAGGTTTTTAAATTTTGTCTCGCACTAGTGTTTTCCTTATTGCGTTGTAGAAGGTATCTCCAAACCAGACATAGCAAAAAATTATAAGGGAAATAGGAAAACGAGAAATGGTTTTCTTACGCACAACAATTGTATGGGTTTATTAAAATCAAATTTTTAGTTGAGATTCATAGTGCTGTCGTCTAGATTCATAGTATACACTGTTTATATGTAATATGTTCACTACCAGTTGAAATTGAAAGAAACACCCAGAAACCTACCATTTTGACACGTCAAAAAAGATGAACATGAAATATAGCACAACGCCAATACAACCACCAGCCAGATGAGCGGAGGCATTGATAGTGACTGCCTCTTCTTTACTCAACGAAAACATCAGCATCGAAAAGGCCGACCCAAGTCTGTAAAAAGCCTTTCCAAACGTGAAAGTTATGAGCAGGCGGAGGCTTAACAAAAAGGTATTGAACTTACGTCCCGAATGTCGATGTTGCAGTGATTTGAGAGAATCGAGTTGCAATACAAACAAATACAGCAATTTTGCACGGTGAAGGAAGTTCTGCGCCTCGCTGTAAAGAACACTGCAGATTGAAGAATTTGAAACCACGAGGTCCTAGGTAAAACAAGCGTTCGTATTCAATAAACAATTTTTGAACTGGAACAAGTTGGTTTTTGCGTTTTCTATTCATTCTACTCAAACAGCTTAAGGTAATCCCCCAGCTATTGACCGCCTTTGTGAAAAGGTGACAATAAAATGCAGCTAATAAGAAAAACATTCAGTAATGGTGTAGATGAAATCATATGCATATCTGTCAGTTTCGAAAATGACGAAGCAATCCAAAATCGCTTACTTTGGCAGCTGCTGAATCCAGTACGTCATATCGCTCCTCGAACACAAATAATATCACTAGAAAACCAACGATGTTCAGTAACAGAGACAGAAGCGCCGGAGCATTATATATGTTTAGTCGATAGAAGGGCAGTACATAAATTCCTTCGGATCCAAGAGGTGTGAACAGCAGTTGAAAAGCTAAAAACAACATTTTTCCTTTTCCTTGCATGGCTTGGACATGGATATTATTAGGCTGTCGCAAATTTAATCTTCAAAACAGACAATTCACCTCAAACTCTCACCTCAGCTTAAGCACAACTTTATCAGTCGACGTAAAAACCACCAAATGTTACAAATTTTTGCTAACGTACAGATAAGGAATCTAATCCTTTAAATAAAAACTGAGATCACAGAATTAAACAAAATCAAGGAGGGCACGTTTAACATCGGCCAAATTAGTGAGTTGTTTTTGATTCAGATGAGAATCAAGAGCTCAAAAAAAGTGATAGTCTGTGGGGGAAATGTCGGAAGAATATGGTGGGTGAGGAAAAACTTCGGCACCTAAATGAGTCCATCTTCGCAGAGTGATCTGTGAGTTTTGTGGACTTCGAGTGATCTGTGAGTCCCACAACAGGAGAGGCCCTCCTCAATTCACCACTACCAGCCATAATTTTTGCAGCTTCTCATGCATTTGGTCTAAATCACAGCAGTAAGACTGCTATGACTGCATGACCAGATTGCAAGAAGCTGTAATGGACTAAACCTTTACAACACACCACAAAGACGGTCCGTCCCAAAACGCTCTAAGGTTATGGGATGCCTCTGCCAATCTCCCAATTTAAAGTCGTAAAGCATGATGACTCGATAGTCTCGCCGGTTCTTGGTTTTACGGAGCCTTGGAAAAGGTCGGCTAGAAAAATTAGAGTGACATCCACATATGTTTTTCGAAAGAAAAAGCCTACCGAACGGTACGTGTGGTTTTCAGTGAGATGAAATGGTTTGGGCTAAAAATCTTGTTTATTTATAGATACCTCAGAACGGAGTTTAATTTTGCAACAGCCTAATATGAGGGTGTCCCATAATTTTCTTCGCAATCATACGATTTTTATTAGAACCTATTACAACAAGATAATGCCAAAAATTATTGAATCGATATATTCTTCATCTATGGCCACAATTTTCTCCAACGACTGGGCACAGAGTTGATTGCATTCTCCCAGAAAGAAGCTGGCCTGCTACCGATCCATTCCTCGATTGCGCACTGAACTTCTTATCGTTGCGAGCATCGTTTGTTCATGAAAAAAGTGAGCAAGACTTCTGAATGCAGCATATTCACAAGGGCTGATATCTCGTCAGTGCGCGGGATGAAAGTCTCCTTTCTCATCGTCTCCTACGTTTGTTTCGCTCAATGCGGTCGTGCATTATCCATTAGCACACGAATAATACCGATAATAATTTCCAACATATCTTCAATGAACAAGTCTGCTGTAATCGCCTGTCCGTCCGGTAAAAGCGAGTAATGCACGACTCCAGTCCGATCCGTCTTCCAGTATGCTTCTTGACCGTAATGCTGTACAATCCCTTCCGGAAACGATTGAGCCAAATTTTACACGTTGAATTGCTGCAGGTATCTAGACCTAACAGAGCAACGATAGCTTTGTGAGCAGCGTATGCAGGCAGTCCAAAAAGGAAAGTGATGAAGAAGCAGGTCGCGATTTCGGCAGACGGCAATCCATTTTCAAGAACTTGCCAAATTGCGAGCAGTAAGCCGACAGAGGTAGTCGATATGCTGTTGCGAAATACATTTGAATCGCCTCGTTCTACCAAGAGAACATCCCGTTTGGATCCTGTATAAAGAAATTGTAACGCGCCAAACACTCATGGTTCAAATTGTCCAGCCCATAATGGGACGGCTTAATACTACGTCAAAATGCAGTGTTTCAAGACGAAATGTTTGAAAGTGGCCTATCTACCTTTAGCATCTTAAAAACAGGAAACGTCACCTGGTCCTATCAAAATGCCAGTGGCAACACCTCCTCCAACGCAAGCTATGGCTCTCGATCGATCCGACTTAGATGAAGATGTTGAAGCATAAGCTCTTAGAAGTGCCATGTTTCCTAAGAATTGCTTTATTAGTAGAACGTATTCATTTAATAAGTGCACTTTTTAGTTCCTATTGTATTAGTGCTATAATACTATTAAGGTTACTTCTCTAATAAGTAGCAGAAACAATAGTAGCACGATATTAGAATGCACTAAAAGGGAGAGCCTCCAAAATTGCAGTGAGTTTTTGCGATGCAATTTTTACAGGATGTAGGGTTCCGTGTGGAAATTCCAAAACCATATTTAATATTTTCGGAATGCTCTTCTGTGGAACAAAAAAGGCGTGTGAAAATTTGAGCGCGACATTCATCCGCCTGCTACGCACCACCAAACACGGTCGGTTGGCGCAGTGGATAGCGATGTCTCCTGTCGGGCGCACCGACCGGGCTTATGGTTCTATCCCCGGTGTCGCCAGTGTTTTTGCACAGATCGGCTCGTTATTATTATGTGCTTGCGTGGTCAAACGAGTCAATTTGTACACGACTAACGCTCTTAGTAGCTAAATATAGCACGTTTGTGCTTTTATTTGAGTTACTTCTCAATACATCGTATTTGCACTGTATCATATCAACAATACCGTAAATGCACACAAACATATCTATTTCACGCGATAAATCTTGAATTTGGTTTGATACCAGTAAATATTTAAAACCCAAAATGTCTTTTTTCATCCGGACAAGCGCTTGTTGTTTTTATAGTCCATAGTTCTATCATATTTGTTGATTCTTATTGTCAGCAATAAACACGGTTACATCGTGGGAGCAAGAAAAATTTTATGTTAGCTATCCAATACAATGATACAGTGCAAATTCGATCCATTGAAATGTAACGCCCAAAAGGACTATATTTACTTACTAAAGGCATTAGGGTACATGTCGCGTAGGTGAGCAGCATTGGTAGGTGGGAGCACGCCAGCCAATGATAAACAAACACAGCACAGACCGAACACATGCCAGCCCATCAGAGTACCAATTGTGCATGCTCTCTCTCTCTGAATGGCATGCCCATTCTATGCGGTCTGATTGGTTTAGGCGTTCCCACTTACCAATGCTGCTCACCTACGCGACATATACCGGTATTAACTGTGTACAACTACTTTAACCACGAAACCACATAATAATATCGGCCCGATGTGTGCAAAAATTACGGCGACGCCGGGGACCGAACCATAAAACCTACTCGGTGCGCTCGAGAGGAGACATCGCTATCCACTGCGCCAACTAGCCACGTTTGGTGGGGGCAGCAGAGCGTGATGAATCTCACGCTAAAATCTTCACACGCCTTTTTTTGACCACAGAAGAGCATTCCGAAAAAATTAACTATACATAGTTTTTGGACTCTTCGCACGGGACCCTACATCCTGTAAAAATTTCAACACAAAAGCTCAACGCAATTTTGGAGGCTCTTCTTGTAAGAACTCCAATACCACTACGATACCATTGATGATGACACAGTGGTGGTTTCAAACTGTTTAAGTATTTTTCAGGACATTGATCAAAAAAGAATGCATTTCGAGACTGCGACTGAGAAAAAAAACCTTTGCTTGATCTAACTTGACTTAGTTTTTTGAACTGGCTAGAAAACGGATAAGTCAGCGGTTTGGCTTTACAATACACCTAACAGCTAATGCGCCGTTGTCCGGAGTAGCTCCAATGCACCGTACGGAGTTGAATCCAAGTTAAGAAGCAGGTATTTTACCTGTTCCACAGCCAACAATAATCCGTGCCATTGTCATTGTTGCTACGACACTGGATGCTGAGAAAAACTGCAGGGAAAGGTAGAGTGTATTGCCAACCATCATCAGTGCAAAACCGGTAAGAAGCGGAGCTCGAACCTGAACAGCGAGCCGTTATCTCTCATTTTCATGGTAATTATGACACTGTGAAAACTATACCTGTTCAATTCGATTGCTCCAATATCCAAACGTCGGAGCGGAAATACACTGACCGAAACTGTACAGCGCTACAATGTACCCATACTGAGTTTCTACGGCTTCCGGATTTAGCTTTAAAAGCAAGCGTGTAGAGGAATTTTAACAAAACATAAGTGCTTTCATCAGAAACTTGACGTCTACCCACCTTTCGCAGATATGGCCACATTGAGCTGAGCAAGATGGTGAACTGTGTGGCTTGTATAAACGAGCAAGCTCCAGCGATATAAATGGACAACCAAGGTGTTTTCGATTGTTCTTTCTCCATTTGAGAGCCATCATGGATCTGACATAAACATTCAGATAAACTGGAAAACCTGTACAACATGCCCAGAATGGTAGAGTTTCTAAAACTCTGCTAGAATAAAGTGAAAGTATAGACTATAAAACCAGGAACGAGGAAATATTAGGTCGTTGCACATGAAATGGCCAGTTTCGCTACCTCAATTTCTGGTAGATTTTTCGTGGCTAGGAGGCGGGTGTAGCGCAGTCGGAGGAGGCGCGACTGTCGCGTGCACCCGATACCAGATTCCTGGTTCGGATTTCCCGCCCAGGCCAACCAAGCCTTCCATCCCTCCGGGGTCGGTGAATTGGTACCAGACGAGTCTGGGAAGGATAAAGCGGTGACTTGTTCATCGGATGGCCACCGCAAGTCATTGTATAGCCGAATGCGCATTTAAATCGTCTCCACGACATCCCGTAGAAGTAGAATGCGTGGCGCATCCCAAAAGGGATTGAGTAACGCCGTCCTTTATCCTTATCCTTATCCTTTTCGTGGCTGAGAATGTTTACGTTTAGACATTGTGCATACTTTCTAAAGGGCAGAATCTCCATTTTCTTACCATTCATAGCTATTGTGATATCACTGCCTCCTGCTGAGGTTTTGACGTCGTTCTTAGAGTATGAATCTACGTGATATCCGGATCCTCTATTATATGAATGGAAAAGTGGACACAACGCTGCGGCCGTAGCTCGCAACATCAACGCTGCATTTGGGAAGCATTTCTCTAAAAAATCCTACAATTCGCCATTGGTTCAAAAATCTTCGATCTGGAGATGAAACTCTTGAAGATGAAGACAGAGGTAGGCCGCCATCACTTCTTAAGGACGACCAACTCAAAGCGGGTACCCGTCAATCTGTGAGAGAGCCAGCACAGCACTTCGGCGTTGATGGCAGCACTGTCAGACACCACTTAAATGCGATCGGAACAGCAAAGAAATTGCATAAATGGATCCCGCAGGAAGTGACCGCCAGACAGATGCTGAAGCGCCACGACACTTTTGTACCGTTGAGGCTGCGCAAACTAAGAGAGCCTTTTTCTCACAGGATCGTGGCATGCGAGGAGGAATGGACCCTTTATGACAATGGTCGGCGCTGTGCACATTGGCTGGAAAAAATGAGAGTCCCAAAGGGAAAAAACCAAACCAAGAGCTCCATCCAAATAAGAACGTGGTGACCGGATAGTGGACAATGGCTGGTGCAGTCCATTACAAATTCTTGAAGACTGGAGAGACTATCACAGCGAAGAAGTACTGTGCCGAAATTGAAGTGATGTATCAGAAGTTGATTGAAAGACAGCCGGCTTGGATCAGTCAAAGAGGCCCAATCCTAGCGCCTGACAACTCGCGACCGCATGTCTCATCTCATAAATTGTTGTCTGGAAACGGGATGAACTGGGAAACTGCCACATCCAGCATATTCACCAGATCAGTCCCCTACCGACTATCTTTTTCAAGCATTCAGATCGTTATGTAAAGGATAAAAACTTCCGCATCCAAGTTGATGTCGAATATGACTTGTTAAGTTTTATTAATTCCCGTAATTCCGATTTTCAAAAATATGGAATGGCGAGGCTGTTGTTGCGTTGGAAAAAGCGTAGTAATTGTAATGGTGCTTTTTTAAATTAACAACATTGCCTCCAAGCAAAATTATGATCTATCAAAGTGTCAGCCAAAATCGGCCACATTTCACAGACATTTCACATGCAAGGACATAATATTAGGTTGTAACGAATTAAATGGCACTGGCTCGCGCCATTTTTTGGCGCGTCTTTACGCGTTTGATCAAGAACAAACCGTAACATGTGGCATATCATTTAGAAGCGCAAACTTTGCTCTACCGGAGAGTACCAAACTTTCTATGTAAAAGTGGGAAAACTTTAGAGTTTTATTGACTTCTTTGCAGATGGACAAAAGGGTAATCCGAGGCGTTTACTTGTATGAATTCAAGCTGGGCACTACAGCTAAGGAGGCGGACGAGAAGATCAACGCCGCATCCGGTCAAGGATGTTCCACAATTCGGACGGCGTATCGTTGGCATCAGAAGTTCTGGAATGGAGATGGGAGCTTGGAAGAACATGAAGATCGTGGGAGGCATAGTGATGTTGATGAGGACAAGCTGAAAGATGTGGTAGAGGAGGATCCACACAAAGGTACCAGGGAGATAGCGAAGGTTCTTGACGTCAGTCACAACACAGCTGCCCGGCATCTGAAGGAAATTGGAAAGACCAAAAAGCTGGAAAGATTGGTGCCTCACGAGCTGTCTGAGGAGCAAAGAAACCGACGATATGAGATCTCGTCCGCACTGCTTCTACGGAACGAAACGGACCCATTCCTTGATCGCATCGTAACCTGTGACGAGAAATGGATAACGTACGACAACAGGCGACGATCGGCACAGTGGGTGGACAGCGATGAGAGCCCCAAGGTTTTTGCGAAGCCGGAATTGCACCAAAAGAAAGTAATGGTGACAGTATGGTGGTGTTCGCTGGGAATTATTCACCACAGCTTCCTCCCTCCCGGTGAATCCATCACGGCAGAGAAGTACTGCATTGAAATTGAAGAAGTGATGAAAAAGTTGAAGGATATCCGGCCGGCCTTGGTAGACCGAAGACGAGTTCTCCTTCTGCACGACAATGCTCGCCCCCATGTAGCACGAATGACGTTGCAGAAACTGAATGAGCTGAGCATTGAAACTCTACCACATCCTCCGTTTTCTCCCGACCTCTCCCCAACAGACTACCATTTCTTCAAGCATCTTGGCGACTTCTTGGTAGGGAAAATATTCAAATACCAACAGGATGCCGAAAGTGCCTTCGAAGATTTCGTCAATTCCAGAACTTCTGATTTTTATGCTACTGGGATAAATAAGCTTGTGTCACGTTGGCAAAGATGAGTAGAATCAGATGGTTTTTATTTCGATTAATAAACTTGCCTACAAGCCGAGATATTAACTGTTTAAATTTACAGTGGTTCAGTGCCATTTATTTCGTTACAATCCAATATTTACATCGTATTCGGTAGGGCGGTAGATACACCGCACTAACTGCCTAGTCAAGTAAAACCCTCCATCTTTTCTGATTTGGCCTAGTGGTTCTGGTGGATAACTCAGTATAGAGGATGAAGGAGATGCAAAGCCTTACTGAAGGAGAACAGATCAACAACAATAGAAGCTCTTTTATGCTGTCAAATTTAACACGGGAAGGGGCATCGTTAGGGCATCGTTAAGCGGCTGACCAACACCGATCTTTGCTGTTATCAGAGCAATAAATATGTGCATATTTACTGCATGACTCTTTGCTCATACGAAAAGAGCGATCATTTTGAGTGATGTGTGGTGACACTCCAGAACTGGTCTTTTTAAAGCAATTTTTAAATCAATGTTCTTGAGGTGCGCTACAAATTCCACATCTAAATGAACTCGTGGCATTTGGTCTGTCTTTTCTTCAGTCAAAAAGGTCCATCTTCGGACAGCAAACAGTACCTAGAGAACATTTTAACGTAATCGCTGTGATATGCTTTACAAGTTCAGTTCTATTAATATGCTTTTATTATACCAGGCTGTCCAATAATTCGTGTCCGAAAGTTTTCAAAATTGTATAATTTTCCTTAGAGGTGTTATAATATCACGCCAGTGTAAAAACCTTCTAGAAGGTTCTCCAGAGTTCCACGCCAGGGGTATATAAGGCGCAGTTGCCGCGTCTAGCTACCAGTACAAGCTGAAGTGGACCAAGGTCGAATTCGTACGTTCGTGTTCTACGAGTGACTGCTGGGCAACGACACGGGCACCGCGGTCGCCAACATCTGCAGAGCGTGCAAGGAGGATGCAGAGTCCCAACGCACAGTCAAGCGCTGGTTCAATCGTTTCGAGAGCGGCGACATGACCCTCGAGGACAGGGAGCACAGCGGGAGGCCTTCTACGGTTGATGATGACGAAGTCCGTCGCTGTATCAAGGAGAAGCCGGAAGCCACCACCCGTGAAATGGCGACGACGCTCGGCTGCAGCAAGTCCACCATCCACAATCGACTCAACTTACTCGGCTACCACAAAGTTCTGGTCCGTTGGATCCCCCACCGTCTGACGGACGCCAACAAGCAGAGCCGCGTGGCCGTCTGCCAGTCCCGCCTCCTTCGTCCACATCGCAAGGAATTTCTCGAGGACCTGGTCACTGGGGATGAGAGCTGGGTCCTCTACGACAACGTCGCTCGCCGTGCCGTCTGGATACCGCGCGGAGAAGAGCCGCCGACGACGCAGAAAGCCGACCTGCACCCGCTGAAGATCATGCTCTGCTGCTGGTGGGAAGCCAAGGGCATGCTGTACTTCGAGCTGCTCCCGCAAGGCAGGACGGTCACCGCCTCCATCTACACCGATCAGCTCGAGAAACTAGCCGCCGCCATCCGTGAAAAGCGTCCCCAACGGGCCTCGGTCCACCTGCTGCACGACAACGCGCGCCCCCACGTGGCGAAGGAGACCCAACAGAAGTTGGCGACGCTCGGCTGGGAAACGGTTGCCCATCCGCCGTATTCCCCGGACCTCGCCCCCTCCGACTACCATTTGGTCCGCCCGCTGAAGCACCGTTTGGCCGGAAGAAAATTCACCAACTACGACAACCTCAAATCCGACATCGCGGACTTCTTCGAGTCGCAGCCCTCGGAGTTCTGGGCGAAGGGCATCGACGACCTGCCCTATCGATGGGCCACTGTTGTGGATAACCGTGGTGATTATATTGTTGATTAGACTTGTTTTTCAATAAAGTTGAAAAAAAAATAAAAATGGTGAAATTTTCGGACAAGAATTATTGGACAGCCTGGTACATTAATAGCCAATGAGCGAATAATGAATGACTACGCCTTCATAACGGTACAAGACGAGCCATTCAGCAGGATTTACCGTCCTTCGGATGTCTCTCAGTAGTTTTAAGAAGTTTGTCAGCGGATTAGCTCTAAATGTGTAGTGTGTTTCTTTTTGCTACTGTTATTTCCTACACCTTCCTTTTATTTGAGATGGTATTGATTTTATTACATCTGGTAGTTCATTATTTGTTTCTTTTACGTCAGTCTTACAGTGTAAGATACGAATTGTAGCATCCGCGCGAAAACTCACGCCTCAAAATGAAAAGGATCATACTATATAATAATCCGCTAAGCGATGAGTCATAAAATAGGGGAAATTACGGGGAAGTTACGGGGCACAAATTAAGGCAAGAAAATAGCGGAAAATATCAAGACACCTTCTACGTGCGAGGCTATGCAGTAGACCTGCCGAACACGTCGGCGACCGTGTATGGCGAGCCGTAGACGCGCCGAACACGTCGCCAACTTCAGCCCTAGGGGTAATCGAGGTCGCTGAACATGATTATGAAGTTTGTTTTTGAAGTGTAGATCACACCTATCGATATCGATCAAATTATCGATTTTTATGCATGTCGTCCAAGTGGTCTGAAACTTCAGTCCTGGGGGTAATCGAGGTCGCTGAACGCTGAACAGGCGTCGGCAACCGTGTGTCTGGGCATTTAGATGATCATCGACGGAAGGCTTTCACAGCAGGGAAGAAAATCGATATCGATCGATATTATCGATTTTTTGCGGATGTCGTTCAGGTGGTGTGGAACTTCAGCCCTAGGGGTAATCGAGGTCCTGGCCGATGGTTTTCTCCCAGATTTAACCGATCGGGTTGGGGAGGGGGTGGGAGACATGCGGGTATTATGGCAGAAGGAGTGCTCCACAACAGTCTGAGGACTGAAGCACTGATTAACGCAAATAAATTACGTTTCTGAACTGTCTGAAGATAGTAGAGACGTTGAAGGGATGTTGAAAATGGAGGGAGGGAGAGCTGGACGGCTTCATATCGAAGAACTACTCACCTGATAGATTAAAGAAGGTAGACCAAGGTTCTAATTACTAAGGTTTTCAAATACCTCTTTTCACTGCTAAGGTGCCGAGAAGGCTGCACAAGCAGAGCAGCTGCTTGAAGTGAGTGATCTTGGCTTAGTGACTCTCTAAGGTCGCGCGAAGCGCGCAGGTGTGAGACACGCCGACAGGCGTGTCGGACGCTTGTAAATAAATAAATAAATAAATAAATAAATAAATAAATAAATAAATAAATAAATAAATAAATGTGGGCATTGTGCACTTGTAAATAAATAAATAAATAAATAAATGTGGGCATTGTGCACTTGTAAATAAATAAATAAATAAATAAATGTGGGCATTGTGCATGAAGTCAGCTGTAGTGCCTAGCGGTAACCCAGTGCTTCACTTGATAGCACAGTTTGGCAGAATTGAATGCGTGAATATACTAGCATCTCCGAGCGGAACGCTTACGAGGAAAGCAACTATAGATTAGCACGCTTGAGCAATCGATATTGGTGAGCGCAGTAAACTACTGCACTGACAACTTGTGAGGCCGAAATGTGGACAACAGCACAAAACTCTTGAAAGCGATAGATCTAGCTAACATTGTGAGAACTGAAGCGAGAAACTCAAAAGTGAGTTGAGATTGAAGATGAATAAACAAAGCAACGTCAAAAGAAACATCAATGTTGCATTGAGTCCGCTTCCATCTTGCATACATTCTACCTTTATCCATGTTAAGAATGCATACGGTCATGGATCTACGTGGATAAGTCTGATGCATTTTTTTGTTACTGAAGATGCGCCGGTATTATTCCTTTTATTGCTGTTGCTTTTACTAGCAGTCTTTTCTCTATTTTCTTCTGAACATGTCTTGTTACTCGTTCCTTTTTTGCCTGAATTTCGAACACTTCTTCTTGACGTATGCAATAAATAAATAAATTAAGCAAAAGAGAGCCCTGTTGCGCCCTTAAATCCAGTGCTACGTGTTGTTGGCTATGGCTTCGAAGGGTTTGGTTAAAGAAAACACTGCTTTCCAGATTTCTAATGCAAGATTGGTGAGGGTAAGTTTCGCGCTTATTATCGAACCAAAAAAAAGTGTATGACTCATTCTTACTCCTTTGGTACCCCCAACTGGTTCAGAAATTTTTTTCTCGAGATGAATGCATGAGAAAGGAACACGACATCGTCTATGATAACCCAGTCCACATAGGTTTGAATCCAACAGCATGTGTTAGGTAAAAGGCACTCTACCTTGGGAGTTTTACACAGCATGGCAACCGTGTGGAGCTGCTAAAAACGGACGACTGCATTGTGGTTTTTGAGCAGTATCGATACGTGCTGACTATGGAAATCAAGTGCGACATTATCGCAGTAAACCTATAAGTAGTGCCAGAACTACTAATCCAGATTTGCAGCGGTTTCGAAACCTGTTTTAGGTCTTGTAAAGCCGAATACAAGTGCTTGGAAGTATCTTACCTAAAAAACAAGTAGGTTTAGGTTTAGTCCTTCCATTCATAAGAAACACCTGCAACACCTTCCGTCCCGTTGATCATCATGTTGCTCGAGCGGGCGTCACCAGCGTCTCCATTCGTCCATGTCGCGTGACAAAGTGTTCCAATGGACCTTCCTCGCTCGAGGGACACGAAGAGCGTCATATCGGCCGTTCAGGGCTTTCACGAAGAAGTCCGACCAACGCGTTGGTGGGCGTCCCGGTGTTTTCTTGACATCCCGCGGAATCCAACCGTGACGGCTCTCGTCCAGCGTATCTTTGCGAAGCGCACTACGTGGCCGGTCCACCTAATTTTCGATGATTTTCAAAAAAAATTTGGAAAAAATCACAAGAATATCCCAATTAAACGTCCCCATGTCTGTTAGAACATTTTTTTCATCAAACAAGTGAGCGCTGTCGATATTCTCAAGAGCTTTGATAAAGATCAGCCCGAATTACGTCTGCCTCTGTGCCAAAGCATTCGACCCTCTTCTTCTCCTGCTGTCATATGGGCGCGCAAGCTTAGCTGGTGTTTAAGCACAAAAACTGTCGCGATTTGCTTAAAAGCAGCAACGTTTACACAAATGGAAAAAACGTTTAGAGTTCCATGCTTCGTCAGTGTTTGATGATAAGAGATACTTTGCCAGCGCCAGGCAGTCGAAAATTGGATTGGAAAGCCCTGTGAAACAGCGACAACACTAGACCAGTGGAAATAAATGTGTTTTGTTCGACGAAAAAGCTATAGGGTGCTTATCGCTTCAGCTAGAGGACTTTTCTCTTCAAATTCGCGATTATGAAGCGTCGCTCCTCCTGTGTGTCTTGAGCAGAACACTCACCTAGCCGCTATGACACACAACCAGAAGTGTCGAAAATATCCCGGCAGGTTGCTTGAACTTGGGTGATAGAATTGCCACCGAATAGCTTCTACTTGGCTTACTGGTCATCGTCAACGATTTGTTGTCTATTTGTGAGCAACAGTAAATTCTCATAATCATTTAATACAAAAATAATATGAAACCACTCTATCTATTCGTGCCATACTGTGGGCACAAGAAGCAATGATTAAAAAAGAAATCCTGTGCTTCCTCCGCGCAGGATGATGCGATAGCGTTCTGACAGCATTGGAATTATATTTGGCGAAAGAATACCCATAGCCCAATAATTATAGATATCTGAGCAGTGGCGTGTAAAGCCCAGTCGGAGGAGGTGCAGGCTGTCGCGCACAAAAGACACCAGGTTACTGGTTCGGATTTCCCGCTCAGGCCAACCAAGCCTTCCATCACTCCGCGGTATCATATCTGAGTGGCGGTCGGCGAATTGGTACCAGACTTGTCTGCGAAGGATAAAGCGCTGACTTGTTCATCGGCTGGCCGCTGCAAGTCATTGTATGGCCAAATACGCATTCAAGTGTATCCCGTACAACTAGAATACGTGGCGCATTCCAAACGGAATTGAGTAACGCTGCGCCTTTTTCCTAATATCCTTTCTCTGATAGCCATGCTGCAGTCGGACTTCAACCCTCCTTTTACAACTGAAACGATTTCCACCCGTTTCAGAAGCTCGTCAGCTCATCAACATTTAAGAAGCATTGTGTTTACCAATTTGTGTCTGTATTATAGTTAAGATGTTAAGTATCACAATCAGGCTAGTAAGGATAAAGAATAAAGGAAGGTGTTCTCAATTTATCTTACAAGGGACCGACCCCTCAATATACTTATGTGTGATTTTATTATTTATTTTATTTTCAATTAGTTCAAGCTCGGCAGTAACCAAGCGACAGCGGGTTTACTCTTAACCGACTAAATCATTGGAGATGGTTTCAGAAGTTTCTTTCCGCCAAGAAGGACAACAAAACAAACCACACCCGGGAAGACTAACTTCTGTAAAGAAAGGGGGACTGCGCAAACTCATCAAGTTCAATTCTTCTCAAACCACACTGAGCAGGAGACTATCTCAACGGTAGGACGGAACGACCCAAGTGTTGTACCTATATGGGAGAATCTCCTCTCTTTGGGAAACAACAAAATGCAAATATCTTTACCCCAGTACAACTCCGCGCAGAGTTCGGGACGACGGAAGCTCTCTGCCTGGGCACGGAGGACGGGCTGAGATAAGCTGGAAAAAGCGATGACGAGCAAGCGGTGGTGGCGCAGTGGGTAGAGCGGCAGCGTAATCCCCATGGTCGCTGTTTCCAGCCAACCTGAGTCCGCCCATCGCGTGTAGGTAGACGGCTAACGCCGTCAACAGCCCAGCTTCCGTCGTCCCTAACTCTGCGAAGAGTTGTATTGGGGTCGAGATATCTGCATTTTGTTGTCTACCAGAGAGAGGCGATTCTGCTCATATACAACATTTGGGTTGTTCCGACCTATCGTTGAGATAGTCTCCTGATAAGACCCCTCCATAGTCAGTTGTTCAAAGAAGGCTGGTTCTCTTCGCAGCGGTAGCTTGCTTACGATCGATGAACTCCCTCATTAATAGTGGGTAGATGTAATCAATTTCCTGGTAAGACTGACCGCTGATTTCCACACCTCCCAGTGAACCACCGCTCGTCGGCTGTAGAAGATTGGAAAGTCACCAAAATCGCATTTGTCAGTGCCTCATGCGTTGACGCTAACCCAAGTAAATCGCTGAGCTTCCGACTGTCGAGAGCTCCTGCACCGGTTCAAGCAAAGTGGCCTGGATCAAATCTTCTCCAGTGATGAAAAGCGGATGGTTCACTACAAAAAAGCCGGAAAGCAACGAGCCAGGATTCTGACGTTAAAATCGGAGCTCCACAGAAAGAAAGTCCTGTTGTGCGTCTGGTGGATGTGTAGTGGTCCAGTGCATCGGGAGCTGCTCCACGTAGTGAAACTATCCTCGAGGGTCGCTTTTGCCAACAACTCGGCAAGATCCAGCAAAAATTAGTATAGAAAGAAGACGATACAAGCCACTGTTTCTTCCACCAGGGCAACGGCCGACCGCTTACGGCACTTCAGACGCTGGAAAAATTTTTGGAATTGGGCTGGACCAAAATCAAGCAACCACGATACCCTCTACACATTACGCCGTCTGACTGTCATCTGCTTCGGTCGATGGATCACTCCCTCCAGGATAGGCGCTTCACCGAAGTCGATGAGGTCACAGCGGTGGTACACGACTTCTTCAGGTCGAAGCCGAACAAACTCGACAGAGTTGTAATCCACTCAGTGCATGAAAAGCGAAAGGAACTCATTGGGAATAACGATAGATTACGACAGTTTCTTCGTTTAAGTCAATCATTTTTCTTTTGTGGTACAATCTTATTTTTCAGTGGAAGACAAATTTTGTTGCAAAATTTATGACTCAACCTAATATACAGCAAGATTAAATCTCTACCCTTCCTCTTTCTTACAACTACTAAAGCCGAACCACAATATCAATCTATATTTATTCAGTCTCCAACGCATAAAATAGTTTAGGATATTGACGGAGGTGGAAACATATGATAGTAGCACAAGGACGTTGGACGGGCGAAATTTGCATTCTCCTAGATTAAATTAAAGTATATGTAGAGGGAAAGGTAGGTGATTTGTTGAGCAATGTGGTCAGTTCAAACATCATAATCAGCCGGAAGGTGAATCGGAATGCGTTTGAGGAAGCACTACAACAACTCTCTAACAAATCTTATAGAGCTAAAGATCTTAAGGGCTTTCAAGACCAATTTTTTAAAATGACAAATTTCTTGCTATTTTACATAAAAAGGCTGAGCACAGAAGAAAAGAACGCAGCTTCAGCTTAACAGATTCCCTAATAAGCTGAGAAAGAAGAAGAAAGCAAATAGCTCTAAAGTGATAGTCATGAAAGCTTTGTGAGTACAAATCCTGCTCTAGCTTTCGACCAGCTATAAATCCTCCGTAGTGAAAAGTAGCGTGTTTATATAGAGCCCTTGCTAGAGGACGGTTTCTTGATCGAATCACTTGTTTCTAGTCCGACAAGCTTTCTTCGAAATATAATCCACATTCCAACAATGATAGAGATTTGGACGATTTCCGTCGTCCAAACAACAACGGGGCCTAGCTCCGTGTATAGCATGCTGAAATTAATAAATGCTCCTTAACTTTTTAAGCCGGTCATTTAGATAGATTAGTGGGAATAAAATTTTCGCATTTGAGAGGAACTGACCACAGAAGAAGAACTTGCTTTCTGCACAATGGGCGGACATTATTTCCAAGAGTTCCAAAGTTGTTTCACAAAAGATTTTGTTTTGCGTGTCTCCCACTTTCATATTAAACTCTGAGCTCGTTCTATATAAACGAGCTCAGAGTTTAATATGAAAGCAAGTTGCACTGATATTGACCAGCTTAGGGAAATATTTCGATCAGCAACCGTGATGGACGGTAGATTTGCTAAACGGAACTCCCTACGTTACCCGAAGCAGTAAAACCGTTAATGAACATTCTATTTTACCTGGAAAGAAGCGGGCCGAGGATATTTCCAGATGACCCTGCCATTTGGAAAACTCCTTGAAGTGTTCCCTAAAAAACAGTTTTTGTCGTCTTTAAGCTTCGACACATTAAGCAAAAAAAAAGAAAGAAAGAAAGAACTTCAAAGAAAAAACTTCCAAGGAGGCCTTTCCCTCTTACCTGTCGCCGAGGGCCTATTATTTCTGAGAATAGAGTGGCCGTTGATATGTTCAGTACTGAACCAGCAAGTCCAAACACAAGAACACTAGACGAGTAGTAAACCTGAACAGAACACTCATACAGAGTGAGCACAAATATTAGGTCGTTGCGTATGAAATGGCCGATTTTGTTACTTCAAATTCTACACGATTTTTTCGTGGCTACGAATGTTCTCGTTTCAGGCACTGTTTATATTTTCTGAATGAGCAGAATCTTCGCTTTCTTCCCATTTATAACTTTTGTGACATAAATGCCTCCTGCCTAGTTTTTAACGACGTTTTTCCAGTGGGAATCGACGTGATATTCGGATGTTCTACTTAGGGCCTGTTCATAGACCGGGGCATATTTGTATCGCTGCGATGCCATCGCGGCGCTCATTCATGGTCATTTCGCCGCACGCGATCGAATAGTCAAAGGAAACTTCGCCGCGGCCGCCGCAACTGTGACGGTCGGCATGTGCGACGGCTTCCCGCGCTCATCGCGGGCATGGCATACTTTTTCGCGCCGCGCGCGGTGTTTAGCGTTGGTCCTGGGTGGATCGCCGTCGCGGTCCCTTACAAAGTGCTGAGTGATGCGACGAGCAGTGAGAATTTCAAATTCTTTCCCGTCGCTCTGCAAATCTCATCGCCGCGATTCAATCGCCGAGACTTGAAGTATGCACGAGGCTTCGCGACAAGAGCGACTCTTCGCCAGGCGACTCTTCGCCAGTGCAAAACATGCATATTGATTAAAACCGAGCGCGCGCTGCTGGAAAGTGTTCATACTCGAGCGTCGGCGCTGGTGCTCCAGTCGCTCTTGTTGCCCTAGTCGCTCCTGTCGCTGCTGTCGCGAAGTATGAACAGCATCGATCTGGAGATGAACGTCTCGAAGATGAAGACCGAGGTAGGTCGCCATTACTCCTTAACGACGACCAACTCAAAGGCATGGTGGAAGCGGATTCGCATCAAACTGTGAGAGAGCCAGAACCGCGCTTCGTCGTCGACAGCAGCACTATCAGTAGCCACTTAAATGCGATCGAAAAGTAGAGAAATTTGATAAATGGATCTGACCGCCGGGCATATCTATGCTGAAGCGCCATAACACCTGGGTTTCGTTAAGACTGCGCAATCTGAGGGAGCCTTTTTTGGATCGGGACATACGACGGAAATAGATCCTTTTTGACAATCGCCATCGCTCTGCACAATAGCTGGACAAGAATGAGAGTCCCAAGGAGATGCCGAAACTATGACTCCATCCAAAGAAGACCATGGTGACCGTATGGTGGGCAATGGATGGTATAATCCATGACAAATTCTTGAAGACTAGAGAGACTATCACGGCGGAGAAGTACTGTGCCGAAATTGAAGTGATGCACCAGAAGTTGACTGAAAAACAGCCGGCTTCGGTCAGTCGAAGCGAATCAATCCTACTGCATGACAACGCGCGACCGTTGTCTCAACAGTTGTTGTCTAGAAACTGGATGAATTGGGATATGAAAGTCTGCCACACCCAGCATATTCATCAGATCTGTCCCCGACCGATTATCACTTTTTCGAGCATTTAGTCGACATATGAAGGATAAAAAAATCAGCAACCAAGCTGATGTCGAAGATAACTTCATATGTTTTATTAACTCCCTTAGTTCCGATTTTTACAATGACGGAATGTCGAAGATGTTGTCGCGTTGGGAAAAGTGTATTAATTGTAATGGTGCGCGTTTCAGTTAACAAAATTATCTTCAACCAAAGTTCTGATCTGTCAAAGTTTTCAGTCAATTTTTTCATTTCATAAGCAACGACCCAATAATTGTTATTCCAGAGGAACAAGATGGAGTTAACTTCTCACAGACAAAGAAAACTTAATTCTTGCGTAATGTAGTCTCCTACTTATTGCTAATGCATAGTTTGGGGAACATTTCGAAACTCACCCATGGAGAAACGGCTGCAAGGTTATCGCACCAGCTGAACCGGTCAGCGAAACATCCCCAGTCGGAACCTTAAGAAATAGATTTTAAGACTCTATGGTGCAATATTATGTAGCATATTTGAGATTAACTCTAGGCTATTTAAATTAGATCATCATCATCATCATCATCATCATCATCATCATCATCATCATCATCATCATCATCATCATCATCATCATCATCATCATCATCATCATCATCATCATCATCATCATCATCATCATCATCATCATCATCATCATCATCATCATCATCATCATCATCATCATCATCATCATCATCATCATCATCATCATCATCATCATCATCATCATCATCATCATCATCATCATCATCATCATCATCATCATCATCATCATCATCATCATCATCATCATCATCATCATCATCATCATCATCATCATCATCATCATCATCATCATCATCATCATCATCATCATCATCATCATCATCATCATCATCATCATCATCATCATCATCATCATCATCATCATCATCATCATCATCATCATCATCATCATCATCATCATCATCATCATCATCATCATCATCATCATCATCATCATCATCATCATCATCATCATCATCATCATCATCATCATCATCATCATCATCATCATCATCATCATCATCATCATCATCATCATCATCATCATCATCATCATCATCATCATCATCATCATCATCATCATCATCATCATCATCATCATCATCATCATCATCATCATCATCATCATCATCATCATCATCATCATCATCATCATCATCATCATCATCATCATCATCATCATCATCATCATCATCATCATCATCATCATCATCATCATCATCATCATCATCATCATCATCATCATCATCATCATCATCATCATCATCATCATCATCATTTTCATTAGCGTCTGTCCCGCTTGGTGGCGGGGTCCGCCCCCACTTTTAAATCATTTTCGCATATTTATACATAATTTATTTCGCTTCCTTACAGTTCTATCGGCTCTTAATTGCAGGGAGTGGCAAGAGGAGAAACAGCCGCTGTACTTGCTATCAAATCAATAGATCATTAAATTTTCTTACAGATTAGGGATAAAGGACAAAGGATAAAGGACGGCGTCACTCAATCCCTCTTGGGTGCATTCCACTTCTACGGGATGTCGTGGAGGCGAATTGAATGCGTATTTGGCCGTACAATGACTTATGGTGGCCACCCGATGAACAAGTCAGCGCTTTATCCTTCCCAGACGAGTCTGGTACCAATTCACCGACTCCGAAGGAATGGAAGGCTTAGTTGGCCTGGGCGGGGAATCCGAACCAGGATGCACGCTAAGCTGGCACCTCCTCCGACTGCGCTACACGCGCCCTCTTAAACATTAAGATCCCCAAAACTTCCAGACTCAACCGCAACAGGAATATTTCCAAAAATTACTTTAAGATGTTTCCTAGTTTAAAAAGGATGAATTCCAACCGTTAACCGAGATTTCAACCTTGCTAGATAGGAACGGCCACGGCAGAGTAATCGCGAATAGACCAACGTAGGCGCTCAGAGCAAGAGTAGCCGAGCATCGCGGTGGTAGCCTGAAAACACGAACATTTAGACTAAGGATACCCCTGTAACGCTGGAGCATTGTGTAGATCATAATGCCTAACACTAAATATAATTCGATGTTTTTATTTTCGATATTTTGTATTTAGTGATTCTACTACCCCAGTCCTTACGATTATCGAAAGATATCCATCTTTACATTAGGTTGAGTCCCGAATTTAGCAACAAAATTAGCCTTCCAGCAAAAATAAGATTATACCACAAAAGGGAAATGATTTATTTCAACGAAGTAATTGTCGTGGTTCTCAATGAGTTTCTTCCGCTTTTCATGAACTGAGTGGATTACATCTCTGTAGAATTTGGTCGGTTTCGACCTGAAGAAGTCAAGTACCACAGACATCACCTCATCGAGTTCGGCGAAGTGCCTATCTTGGAGGAAGTGATCCATCAACCGAAGCACGTGGCAATCAGACGGCGCAGTGTCCGAGGTGTATGGTGTTTGCTTGATTTTTGATCCAGCCTAATTCCTAGAGTTTTGCCAGCGTGTGAAGTGCCGTAAGCGGTTGGCTGTTGTCCTGGTAGATGAAATATTGGCTATCGACTTCTTCCTCCAATAATTTTTGCTGGGACTAGACGAGTTGTTGGCGAAAGAAAACGACGAGGACGGTTTCACTACGTGGAGGAGCTCACGGTGCACTGGACTACTACACATCCATCAAACGCACAGCAGGACCTTCTTTCGGTGGAGTTCCGGTTGTGAAGTCAGAACCCCCAGTTCGTTGCGTTCCAGCTGTTGCTTTCCGGCTTCACAGTTGCAGCGAAGCATCCCTCCTTCATCGCTGGTAAGTATTCGATCAAGGCCCCCTTGCCTGAAGGTGCTACCGACTGCCAAGAGCTGCAGCAGCTCTTGGCAGTCGGTAGCACTTGGGTTTCCGTCAACGCATGAGTCACTGACGAAGGCGATTTTAGTGACCTTCCATTCTTCTGCAGCCGACGAGCGGTGGTTCACTGGGAGGTGTGGAGATCAGCGGTCAGTTTCAGTGTGGTTTGAAAAGGATTCGACTTTATGGAATCACGCAAGTGCTGTTTGTTTACAGCGGTGATCTTCCCGGAAGTGGTTTATCTTCGTTGCCCTTCTGGGCGGAAAGGGCTTCTTATACCACCTCCAATAATTCATTTAGTGAACTTGTCGGTGACATTTTGAATATGTTTTATCCCCGGTACCTGGGTTGCTACCCAGATTGAACATGAATTAATTGGAAATGAGATCACCCCATATTTCACTATCACTGGTCATTGTTCTAATGAATAAAACTTTTCAACAACGCAAAGAAAATCAACGATTCATAATTCAAAATGATCGCAAGGTAACAAGCTATCAAACAAAATATGACACTTAGCGGTTTTACGTTGAATTCTAAAAAAAAAACAAATGTTGCAAAATTTATGACTCAACCTAATATGAACATTCACAACAGCTTGAAGTTTCACTTGTTTGATCGAATACGTGTTAAAAATCATGGGCTATGCTTGCTTTTAAGTAAAATTTTAAACTGAACATAGATCAAAAATTTTTATTTCATTTATTTTGTAATAAAAATTGTATTGACCTTGGAGCTGTCTCTATAGTTCAGGCAGCTAGCTGTTATTTCAACCTTCTTAGTATTCTCTCGTTGCAAGCTTCCTGAGCGAATGTTTTTCTAATCTGCAGGCCTTTCTATTATGCAAAAAAGTAAGTGACTCCAACACTTAAGTTTGGCACAATTTATAGCAGAAGTGTATAACAGAGGAATGAAATGTACTAGGTCGTTGCATAAAAAATGGCGGATTTTGAATGAAAACTTTGACAGATCAGATCTTTGCTTGGAAGCGATTTTATTAATTGAAATAAAAATTATTACAACTAATACAATTTTGCCAACTTGACAGCAGCATAGACATTCCATCATTGTAAAAATCGGAACTACCAGAATTAATAAAACATAAGAGGTAATTTTTGACATCATCTTGGTTGCTGAATTTTTTATCCTTCACATGACGATCTAAATGTTTGAATAAATGATGATCGGTATGGGACAGATCTGGTGAATATGCTGGATGTGGTAGAGTCTCGTCGCACAATTCATCCAGAGTTTCTGGACAACAATTTCTGAAACGTGCGGAAGCACGTTGTCATGCAGAAGGATTGGGCCTCTTCGGTTAACTAGAACCGGCTGTTTTTCATTCAACCTCTGGTGCATCACTTCAATTTCGGCACAGTACTTCTCGCTGTGATAGCTACTCCAGTCTTCAAGAAATTGTAATGGACTGTACCAGCCATTGTCCACCATACGGTCACCATGGTCTTCTTTGGATGAAGACTTGGTTTCGGCATCTCCTTGATCCTTGCGACTCCCACTTTTGTCCAGCCATTGTACAAAGCGACGACGATCGTCATGAAGGATCCGTTTCTTGTCGCATGTCACGATCCTGTCCAAACAAGGCTCCCCTAGATTGCGCAGCCTTAACGAAACACAGGTGTCGTGGCGCTTCAGCCCGGCGGTCAGTTCGTGCGGGATCCATTTATCCAATTTCTTTACCGATCGCACTTGAGTGGGGCCTGATAGTGCTGAAGAGCACCCGAATATCACTTTGATTCATCCTGTGAAAACACAGTCAAAAACTCGGCAGGAGCTAACTAAAATAAATAAATAGATAATGTCAAAGCGTGATCCTTTCTCAGTTGTGTTGTAGTAGCTTTGTTGTTTTAGTTTCCTAGTGCCTGTGCGCCGGTGCCGTGTAACCCCCGTGATCGTACGAGATCTGGCACGTTATCGTTATCGTTATCGTAGTTATCGCGTTATCCGACGGCTATAAAAGACGACCACCCAGTAGTGAAGACAATTTTCAACGTCTGCTTTCGCCACAAGTGGCCGGAAATAAAGTTCCTAACCGCGAACGTGCTCTCTGGCCACCCCAGCTGGTCGACAACGTTGACTTGGGGGCCGAACGCTCGCATCTCGGATACCGCCCTTAGGCCGACAAGAACGGCTACGGCGTGAACTCCTATCTCCTCGGAGGCAGCGTACACTACGGGGCAGGGGCCACCGTCGCGCGGGAGTGCGAAACGATATTATGTCACAAAAGATGTAAATGTTAAGAAAGTGGAGATTCCACACTTTCAGCAACTACATATAATGCCTGAACCGGAAACATTCGCAGCCACGAAAAGGAAATTGAGGTAGCGAAATCGGCCATTTCATATGCAACGACCTATTATGCAACGATGCGATAGCACATATGAAGACCCACCGCTTTGCCGCATCGAAGAAGAATATGAATGTAAAATACAACACTACACCAATGCAACCAGCAGCGAGATTAGCAGATGCGTTGACAGTCACTGCACCTTCTTTAGTTAACGAGAACATCAACATCGAAAATGGTGATCCAAGCCTGGAAAAGTGTTGATCCGAAGTGTATTGCTGTTCACAGCGACATATCTTAACTTACGTTTTTAGTGTGGATGTTGCAGTCATCAGTGAAAAACGCGTTGTAATACAAACAAATAGAGCAATTTTGCATGGTGATGGCAGCACTGCATTTCTCTAAATATAGCAATAAACATTTCCATATATACTTACTTACTTTGATACTTTGATGCTCCTTTTGTCGGCTTGAGGTCTTCTCAGTGGGGACCACAACTCTCCCAACCGCTCGACCTCTGGCTGCTTGCATCCAGTGAGGCAAACTCCGTTCTCTAAAAAATCTTGAGAATGAGTCTGCTCATCGCGTTGGCAGTCGTCCCAGTGGTCTCTTAGGAGTCACTCTGTGACACGGAACTCCATATATCGTCGTTTCGTCGAAGTAGGTGTCCGGCCCAGCGATATTTGGACTTCTTCATGTGCTGCAGCGGGTCTGCTAATTTCGACTTCTCCGTAGCTCTGAGCTTCGTAGGCATTCTTGCCATTGCTGACGAAGGCTTGTCCTTAGAAGACATCTCCCAGTGCACGACGCGTAGTTTGCATCGCTCTGGCGATTGTCTTGTTGTCGGGCCAGGTTTCCGTCGCGTAACACATCGCAGGCAGTACAGAGGCGTTGAATATCGAGGCCTTGAGGCCGGGATCCTTGACCTGATGGGTGACTTCGCGAATCGAACTGAAGGCTGCCCATGCTGCGCGTCTCCTGTGGGCGATTTCAGGAGCGAGGTCGTTACCCATGTTCAGCTCTCTTCCTAGACAGACGTAAGAGTCGATCTGTTGTAGAGCGACTCCATTTAACTTTAAGAGTCCCATGTCACACCACTGGTTGACCATAAACTGCGTTTTGAACATATTCATGTCCAATCCAATCTTCATACCTGCCACATTGAGCTCGTTCAGCATTTCCTCGACTTCTGCTCCAAGCGAAGGTTGCTGATCCGTTTGCCGTCGACAAGGTAGCCTTTATCGTCCCAGTTCAAGTCCTTCATGGCATCCTGGAGTGCCGCTGTGAATAGCTTAGGAGAAATCATGTCTCCCTGCAGTACTCCTATCCCGATAGGAATCTTAAGCTTTCGATCGAACAACTGGATAGTGATCGATGTGTTCGAGAAGCATTCGTCGAGAAGTCGGATGTAGGGCGATGGTATACCAGCATGCACAAGCCCGTTCAGAATGGCGTTGATTTCCACAGAGTCGAACGCTTTCCGATAATCCATGAAGACAAGGACAAGTGGAATGCGGTATTGGCAGCTCCTTTCGATAAGTTGTGAGACAGTCTGAATATGGTCCATGCAGGAGAAATCCTTGCGAAACCCTGCTTGCTCCACTGGCTGATATTCATCCAAGCAACGCTTCATGCGGTTAAGCAGTATCTTGGAGAAGATCTTGTACACAACCGAGAGAAGACTGATGGGTCGTAGTTGTTGTTATCCTCCTGCTGACCTTTTTTGAAGATTAAAACTGTTTTCGACTCCTTCCATGAGTCCGGAAGGATTTCCATATATGAGCAGTTTATTGTGCTGTGTGATAGGCAGTGTTGTTGCAAAATTATGACCTTCATCCAAACTTCCTTAACACTGACGAAATATGAGACACCGGTGGCTCATAGGTGTTCGTCCGCGTGGGACAATATGAGCCACCGGTGACTCATAACTTTCCGCGCTATTTTTGTTCTGCTGTCGTCAGTTTTTATAGATGTTTTTTCTGTTTCCTAATCACCTGTGATAAGAAGGAGAATGTATAACAGCAATAAGCAAGAAAATTTTTTCGTTGCTTTCATTACTTATTTTGAACTAAAAAATATACTAGAAAAGATAGTAATTCTACAATCAAATCAATTAAAGTCAGTTTTTTTTTGCCAAATTTCACCCAAGGAGGTAATTTGGAGTGCTTATCACGAACCTGATATCCGTTTTCGGAATTTAGGTAGGTCACGGTAGGTACGGGTGAGTAAGGCTGACGAAGTTACGGTATCGTAGACGAATTTTGGGCAAAGTCGGTGACGACGACGCCGACAGTCTCATTCACCCGTGCCTACCGTAACCTACCGTAATCGACTAAAATTCCGAAAACGGATGTCAGTTTCGTGATCAGCACCCTAAATTACCTCCTTGGGCGAACTTTGGACAATAAAAACTGACTTGAATTGATTTGATTGTAGAATTATTCTCCTTCGCAGCAAAAATTTTCTAATTCGATAAATGTAATGAAAGCAGCGACATTTTTCTTGCTTACTGCTGTTGGACATTCTCCTATAACAGGTGATTAGAGAACAGAAAAAAAAACATCCATAAAAATGTGCACGAAAGAAAAAAGTGGTCCGCGAGGGATATTATGACCCACAGGTGGCTCCTAGCACGCGCGTGTAGAATCGCGCGCGCGCGTCCCACGCGGCTGTCCGCAGCAAAACGCATTGCCGTCAATGTGTTAATAAGCGTTTGCTGAACTTAAGGGAACAACAAATAGGAAACATTGAAAATGTGCCTAATGTTCACAATCTGCCTGTCACTGTATGGCATTCCCTACTTCTGCCTCAGTAGCATCGTTCAGAAAGTGTGGATATTGTTCCGTGGACAAATTTTCTTACCATTAGAGGAGGTTTCTCACTTGCAATAACTTATTTAAATAAATTACTGAAGGGTTCTTACTGTTACGTATAGGACAGCCTCATTGACGACAAGTCGTCCCAGAAAATTCGGCGTCCCAATTGACCACGGGCAGACACTCTGGACCCTCTCCTCCTTGCGTGCTCTCTCTCTCGCCTAATTTTCAGGGTGATGACTCAATCGGGGTTTGTCATTGGGCGTCTCGGTTTGGGTAGTGGCGGTCCGGGGAGCTTCTGGTTGATTCTGGAGGGTCTTTCTCATGCTGCGCGTGTCTGCCTCCTGGTTTCGCCTCAGGAGGATTCTGTATCTTAATTCCTTTTTGCGCGTACCCTTTATGGGCCTTAGTATGTTCATAACTTGTTGTTTTCATTGTTCTCATGTACTCTTGTGTGTTTATTTGTGTAATAGTGGTGTAATCGGTTAGTGTGTTATTATTATACCATTATCATTATCCTTCATATATGCTGTTGGTATGTTACTCTCTATGCATATATATTGTGTTTAACTTGTTTATCGCCTGCCATATGGGTTAGTCTTGCCATATCCTTAGTGCTGTGTCTTTTACTATTTCACTTATCCCGTTTCAGGTTCTCATATAGTTTGGTGCTACTCATATTGATGTCATGATAGTTTCTTATTGTGTTTCGCGAAGCTATTTTCCCATTTATCCAGCTTTATCGCATATCGTTATATTGCTTCACCATCGATGCTTTAGATCGTTAGTCGCGTGCGTATTTTGTGTATATTAAAAATAAAGGTTTAATTACCCAAGTTTGAGGTGATCTCAAACGCGTGTGGTCGCATTTCTATCTACCTATATTCCGTGTGGCAGGACTATTTCTGTTGGGGTTAAAGTCACTTCACTGATCCTTTTTTTGACCCATTCGACCGGTTTGCGAAATTTAGGCACATGGCTAGGCAAAACCGGCGTATTTAAAAGGGTAGATCATAGATCGAAAAAATTAAAAGCTGATCAAGATGAGCAATGGTTGTTTGAAAATAAAGAAATGCAGAGCGGTTCACCTTTGCAGTAATTGAGGTCAGCACATCGTATCGTTCCTCGAAGACAAATAAGATAACTAGAAAGCCGGCTATGTTCAATAACAGCGAGAGTAGTGCAGGAGCATTATAAATAGTCAGATGGTAGAAGGAAAATAGGTAAATTCCTTCGGATCCAAGAGGGGAGAACAACAGTTGAAAGGCTAAATGTAGAAGACTTCTGGTTCTTTCATCACAACGTGAATTTATTAGATGTTCAGCCATCCGAAATATCCTTTAGATCTTAAGAAAAATAGATGTCCGCGAAATCCTACCTGGTCCTATTAAGACACCAGTAGCAGCTCCACCACCCACACATGCGATGGCTCGGGATCGGTCAACTTTTGATGAAGATGTCGATGCGTAAGCTCTGAGAAGTGCCATGTTTCCTTAAAATTAGATACTGAATATTGGAGTTGAATGTGGGTACGTTGACGGTCCGCTCGTGCGAGTTGCTAGAAGCACTGGAGCAAAGATTAGTTGACTTCTGTGCAGTGCAAGAGACATTGTGGTCCTGTAGCAAGCCAAGGAACTTGGGACGTGGCTTCAAGACCGTTGTATGTGGAAGTCTCAGAACCACTAGGGTGTCGGAATGATCGTCTCCGAACGATTTCGTGACTCGATTGTAAGCGTTGAACGCTTTAACGTTCAATTCATGAAGATCGTCGTCGCCGCTAAGGAGCGACTCTATCACTTCTTCTCTGCGTAAGCTCTGCAGACTGGCTGCTCCGATCAAGCCATGGATGAGTGTTGGAGCCTGCTTGATGAGAAGACAGCAGAGGTACCGACGAAAGATGTCATCATAGTGGCTGGTGACCTTAACGGGCACGTCGGCGCTACGAAAGACGGGTGCAGCTGTCATGGTGGATTCGGTTACGGGTCGCGTAACGCAGATGGTGAGCGTATCCTTGAGTATGCGGAATCGCATGACCTTACCATAGTGAACACCGTCTTTCGAAAACGCGAATCCCACCTCTCGTTCTGTAGTGGGAACACCAAAACGCAGATAGACTTCGTCCTTGTGAAAGGTCGCGGCAGAAGTCTCGTCACAGACGCGAAGATCGTACCGTATGAGACAGTCGCCCTACAGCACCGACCGCTGATCTGCACTTTGAAGATCGCCCCTACGGGGCTGAAGCAGGTCGCGCGATTCGGTGCACCAAGAATAATGTGGTGGCGAATGAAAAGGAAGGAGGTGTGATCTCTCGCGTGCGGTTACCGAGAGTCATGACTGTCAACGAAACTTAGAGATAGGCGACCGACGCGATACTTTAAGCTGCGAGGTCAGAACAGGCATTAGAGGCCTACGACGAAAGGTCGACAAGCAGGCATGGCTCTGGACAGATGATGTGAAAGAAAAGGTTCGGGAGAAGAAAGTGCTCTATCATGTGTTCCTCGGAGGCAAGTCAGGCGATAGCTGGCGAAGTACCACAAAGCGAAAAAAGCTGTCAAGAAGGCGTGGTCGTTGCAAAAGCCATTCATTACAACGATGTCTACGAAAAGCTCGAGTCGATAATGAGCGGTATTTAGCGCCGACTTTCTATGGACGGCCATCGCCAAGCCAAGTATGTGAAGAAGTTCTGTGTCATCAATGATGAAAACGGCCACCCTCTTATGAACCGCAAGGAAGCGATGAAGAGATGGCACGATTATTTTGAGGGAATCTTTGAGCGGCTCTGAGGAAGATGAGACCGGGCAAGGCGATTGGTCCACGTAACTTGCCAGCAAATTTGTGGAAGTCGAAGTTCTGGTGCTCTGCTGAGTGGAAGGCCAAGATTGTAGCGAAGAAGAAGGTACATGATGGTTGGCAGGAAAGTACGACGATTCCGATTTGGAAGAAGAAGGGCAGCCCTGCAGACTGCTCAAATTACCGTCCGATTCGCTTGCCAATCCGGAGACGAACACACGTACTTTAGCTCAGGACCTTGGCGTGCAGCGTAGCAAGACATTTGACGAGTATCGGCAAGGTGAAATAGATGTCGAAGTGGGTGCCTCCTGAGCTGACCGATGAGCAGCGTGTGTCACTTCTGGACACTTGCTCCATCCTGCTAGTTCGCCTTAAAAAACAGCCTCTTGTAAGCTGTATTATAACTGTAGATGAAAAATGGGTCCTTTACGAAAACAGGAAGTGGGGATTTGTCTGTACAGATAAGGATGCTCCTCCGACATCCTTTCCTAAACCCGACCTTCGCCCTAAAAAGTTACGCTTACTTTGCGGTGGTCTTGTACAGGTGTAATCCATTACAGCCTTTTGCTACCTGGTCAGGCAGCCACAGGGTATTAGTGCTGTAATTTAGACCAAATGAATGAGAAGTTGCAAAAATTGTGGCCGGCAGTGGTGAATAGAGGAGGGCCGCTCCTGTTGTAGGACAACGCAAGGCCACACACCTCACAAATCACTCGGCGAGGATTGACCCATTTAGGTATCGAAGTTCTCCCTCACCCGCCATATTCTCCCGATCTTCCCGTTTGAAGTAAGCGATCCGTTACGGCGATTAATTTTGCGACAGCCTAATAATTGCGGATACCTTAGAAATATAAGACTAAAAAGATAAAAATCAGCGTTAGTTGGTCCCTTCGCAGATCTCGCGTTCACTCTACTCCCAAGAGATATTGCATTGGCAATTTGAATGTTTTTTTGGCTTAGTAGAATGTCCTACGACGAAAAGCGATGAAGAGGTTAGTGTTTTGCTTCTTCGCGACAAATCTCGTTCCAAATGACAGACTCCGGAGATATGAGAGGCTTATTTGATTTGGGTGGGCTCGAAGCAATGGTCTATGTAGTATCGGGGTGAAGGCGACATTCGGCGCCTCCTGTCACACTCTACCTAGGGACGGATTAAAATACGGGAAGGACAGATGGAACATTCGAGTACAGTATCACTGGGTTAGAGATATCTCGGCACAAAACTTGTTAACGATGAGTTGCAGTTTTTTCTAAAAGTACCTACATAGTAGTGTATGCAAAAGAGAGGAGGTAAAAAGCAAGCTCTTCATACCCGTTCCACAACCAACGATAATTCTTGCTGTTGTCATCATTGTCACAACATAGGGTGCTGCAAAATAATGCAAGGAAAGGTAAAGGGAATTTCCAATCATCATAAGTGCAAAGCCAGTAAGAAGCGGTGCGCGAACCTAAAGAAATCAGTCATCTTGGTATGTTACAGCTTCATTCGCAATATTATTTTACTGGCAATAAATCACAAACAAACCTGTTCTACGCGGTTGCTCCAGTATCCAAATACGAGAGCAGAAATACACTGGCCGAAGCTGTACAGCGCAACAATGTGCCCATACTGCGTTTCTACTGCTTCAGGGTTTAGCTGTAAAATCAGGTGTAGAAAAGCGGAACCTCTTCTTCAAACTTCTAGCGAACCGTAAGCTAGAAAGGCTGATAGCTATGTATCCACCTCTCGCAAGTATGGCCACATTGAGCTGAGCAGAATGGTGAATTGTGCGGCCTGAACAAAGGAGCAGGCACCGGCGATGTAGATAGAAAACCATGGCGTTTTAGACTGCTCTTCTCCCCGAACAGAACAACGACGAACCTAAGAGAGAGTGAGTATCTAGAGGCACGGTATAGAAAGTCTATGAAGGATAACACTTTATGTACATCATATGCCGTACTGCATAAAGACGAAAAACTCTTGTAGGTTTAATAGAAAGTGATGCTGCAGCGAGAAGAAATTATCTTGGATTCATTTTGGTTGCCAAATCATCCAAGTTTCTATCGTTATAGGGGAGCCGTCTTTAAATGTATTACTTTGGTGCAAAAGAAATGCAGGTTTTTTGTATTAATGGTTTTAACTCTATTTTTGTTTAATAAACCAAGACTTTTTCATAAGATGTTATGCCTTGTTGGCAAGCATATTATATGGCCATCAGCTTAACTGGTTCCATGCTGATATCAGCGCGCCTCATCCCGGTATACGGGTGAGTGCTGATAGGTCCGACGAGGTGTAGACGTTGCGTTCGATCAAACGGCGCCGATGGTGCAAAGGAGAGCCATCAGCACTCGCTTGTATATCGGGATGTGGATGTTGGGTTGTATCAAGCAGCGCCAGTGGTGTAATGGCGTAAAGCATTCCCGCCCGGTCAAAGGGAAGTGCGGGTTCGAGTCCCGCTTGGTGCTAAGTTTTGCTGTCATAAGGATGTTTTTCATCAAAGCGTCCTTATGACAGCTTGCAACCTCGATACCAGCCTCTTGAGGCTTAAAGAAACTGCTTGGAATCATATTATATGCGCTTTCTAAGTATGTATGCGGAATTCAATTCAAGTCACTTTTTACGAAAATAATTTGCTTTTTATTTTCAGATGTGTAAACGCGATTTTCGTCAATTTTTCGGCTTTGGATGATGTCGGCAAGCTTCCTTTTGGTTCAGCCACTAGGCAAACGTCGCCTGTTATCATAACGTATCCATTTCTTATCGAAGGTGGCAATCAGTTCAAGAAACGGATCCGTTGCCATTGCGTCAAGGTTGGGCCAACGACATCTCAAAAGGACGATTTTTCTAATTTTCGGTCAATTTAGCTTCGTGGTCTTCTCAATTTGCTTCAAATAACGAACAACTGATCGACGATCGACGCGATCGACGTCGAGTTACTCGGCAACATCTCGCGTGGTTTTGCGCCGACCAGCTTCGACTGACGCCTTCAATGGATCATCATCAACGGCTGGTCGATGGTTGCTACGTGATTCGTCTTCGAGGCTGGGTTGCCGGCACGAAACTTTGGGAACCAACGTTGTACTGTGCCTTCGTTGACACCTCCCTGTCAGCATACTCTATTGATATTTCAAGCGGTTTGGCGGTAGTCCGTCGCAGTTTTAACTAGTAGAAGCTGATTTGAAGAAAATCAAGACAGCTGAAAATAAAAACCAAATTATTTCTTAAACAAGCGACTTGAATTGAATTTCAGGCATATACCAGGCTGTCCAATAATTCTTGTCCGAAAATTTCACCATTTTTAATTTTTTTTCAACTTTCTTGAAAAGCAAGTCTGTTCAACAATATAATCACCACAGTTATCCACAACAGTGGCCCATCGATTGGGCAGGTCGCCGATGCCCTTCGCCCAGAACTCCGGGGGCTGCGACTCGAAGAAGTCCGCGCTGTCGGATTTGAGGTTGTCGTAGTTGGTGAATTTTCCTCCGGCCAAATGGTGCTTCAGCGGGCGGAACAAGTGGTAGTCGGAGGGGGCGAGGTCCTCGGAATACGGCGGATGGGCAACCGTCTCCCAGCCGAGCGTCGCCAACTTCTGCTGGGTCTTCTTCGCCACGTGGGGGCGCGCGTAGTCGTGCAGCAGGTGGACCGAGGCCCGTCGGGGACGCTTTTCTCGGATGGCGGCGGCTAGTTTCTCGAGCTGATCGGTGTAGATGGAGGCGGTGACCGTCCTGCCTTGCGGGAGCAGCTCGAAATACAGCATGCCCTTGGCGTCCCACCAGAAGGCCTCCCGCTGTGCCCCCTGTCCTCGAGGCTCGTGTCGCCGCTCTCGAAACGATTGAGCCAGCGCCTGACTGTGCGTTGGGACACTGCATCCTCCTTGCACGCTCTGCAGATGTTGGCGACCGCGGAGCCTGTGTCGTTGCCCAGCAGCCACTCGTAGTACATGAACGTACGAATTCGACCTTGGTCCATTTTAGCTTGTACTGGTAGCTAGACGCGGGGACTACGCCTTATATACCCCTGGCGTGGAACTCTGGAGAATCTTCTAGAAGGTTTTTACACTTGCCTGATATTATAACACTTCTAAGGAAAATTATAGAATTTTGAAAATTTTCGGACAGAAATTATTGGACAGCCTGGTATTTATAAAGCGCATATCATATTTAACACACTGACGACAATATGAGCCGCCAGTGGCTCATAACTTTTCGCACTATTTTTGTACTACTGCCGTCGGTGTTTATACTTTTTTTCTGTTTCCAATCATCTGTGATAGAAGAAAGCCAACAGGAATAAGCAAGAAAAATGTTGCTTTCGTTAGATACATCTAATTAAAAAAATTTACTAAGAAGGAGACCAATTCTAAAATGAAGTCAATTCAAGTCAGTCTTTTTCGCCCAAACTTCGGTTATGGAAGCTATTAGGTTGTAACGAAATAAATGGCACTGAACCACTGTAAATTTAAACAGTTAATATCTCGGCTTGTAGGCAAGTTTATTAATCGAAATAAAAACCATCTGATTCTACACATCTTTGCCAACGTGACACAAGCTTTTTTCTCCCAGTAGCATAAAAATCAGAAGTTCTGGAATTGACGAAATCTTCGAAGGCACTTTCGGCATCCTGTTGGTATTTGAATATTTCCCTACCAAGAAGTCGCCAAGATGCTTGAAGAAATGGTAGTCTGTTGGGGAGAGGTCGGGAGAAAACGGGGGATGTGGCAGAGTTTCAAGGCCCGGCTCATTCAATTTCTGCAACGTCATTCGTGCTACATGGGGCGAGCATTGTGGTGCAGAAGGAGAACGCCTTCGGTTTACCAAGGCCGGCCGGATATCCTTCAACTTTTTAACCTTTGAGGGAGGAAGCTGTGGTGAATAATTCCCAGCGAACACCACCATACTGTCACCATTACTTTCTTTTGGTGCAATTCCGGTTTCGCAAAAACCTTGGGGCTCTCATCGCTGCCCACCCACTGTGCCGATCGTCGCCTGTTGTCGTACGTTATCCATTTCTCGTCACAGGTTACGATGCGATCAAGGAATGGGTCCGTTTCGTTCCGTAGAAGCAGTGCGGACGAGATCTCATATCGTCGGTTTCTTTGCTCCTCAGACAGCTCGTGAGGCACCCATCTTTCCAGCTTTTTGGTCTTTCCAGTTTCCTTCAGATGCCGGGCAGCTGTGTTGTGACTGACGCCAAGAACCTTCGCTATCTCCCTGGTACCTCTGTGTGGATCCTCCTCTACCATATCTCTCAGCTTGTCCTCATCAACATCACTATGCCTCCCACGACCTTCGTGTTCTTCCAAGCTCTCTTCTCCATTCCGATACTTCTGATACCAACGATACGCCGTCCGAATTGTGGAACATCCTTGACCGAATGCGGCGTTGATCTTCCCGTCCGCCTCCTTAGCTGTAGTGCCCAGCTTGAATTCATACAATGCCTCGGATTACCCTTTTGTCCATCTGCAAAAAAGTCAATAAAACTCTAAAGTTTTCCCACTTTTACATAGAAAAGGGTACTCGCCGGTAGAGCAAAGTTTGCACTTCTAAATGATATGCCACGTGTCACGGTTTGTTCTTGAACAAACGCGTAAAGACGCGCCAAAAAATGGCGCGAGCCAGTGCCATTTAATTCGTTACAACCTAATATTTGGTGCGCCGGTCAGGAATCTTGCATCCGTTTTAGAATCTTCGGCAGATTACGTGAGGTTACGGTAGGTACGGGTGAGTAAGGATGGCGGAGTTATGGTCACCGATTTCCTCCAATCTTCGTCTATGGGAGGTTATTTGGAGTGCCAATCACAAATCTTATATCCGCTTTTAGTAGTCTATTTTACAATCATCTTCAATCTATTGGAAGCAAATAAAATCTATAGTCAGATCAATTCAAGGCAGCTTAATTTACGATCATCTTCAATTCAAATCAATCTAATACAATCATCCTCAAATATCGCGGCTGAAAACGAGAAGAATAATTAATAAAGGATGAAGGATAAAAGACGGCGTTACTCAATCTTTTTTGGGATGCGCCACGCATTCTACTTCTACGGGGTGGAGATGGAGATGTGGAATGCGAATACGGCCACATAATGACTTACGATGGCCAGCCGATGAACAAGTCAGCGCTTTATCCTTCCCGGACAAGTCTGGTACCAATTCACCGACCCCAGAAGGATAGAAGGCTTGGTTGGCCTGGGCGGGAAATCCGAATCAGGAACCTGGTATCGGGTGCACGCGACAGTCGCGCCTCCTCCGGCTGCGCTACACGCGCCCTGGAATGCGAATACGACCATATTATGAATGACTTGCGATGAAGAAGTCAGAAAAATGTTTATCCTTCCCAGACAAGTCTGGTACCAATTCACCGACACCGGAGGGATGGAAGGCTTTGTTGGTCTGGGCGGAAATCCGAACCAGGAACCTGGTATCGGGTGCATGCGGCAGCCGGTACCTATTCCGACTGCGCTACTGGGCCCAATAATCAATAATTGAACAGGAAACCAAACACGGACAGGGACCAACACCATAACCAACGGATTCATACAAAGAAATAGAAAGAAAGTACATGAAACAAAAAAGTGGTCTACGGGGGACATTATGAGCCACCGGTGGCTCATAGCACGCGCGTCCCATGCGGTTTTTTTTTTGCCGCAAAGCGCGATTGTCGTCAATGTGTTTAGCTTTCCAACAATGTGCAATAGCTTATGCGAAAGTTCTTAGTTCATTTCGAAAAAAATAGAGCTGAAACCAATAAAACAGATCTCTGCATTTCTTTTGCATCAGCCTGATAGAAGGCGAAAAGCAGCACTAAGGCTTAACATGAGTAACTTTTAGATACATTTACCTTATGGGGAGCGCAGACCATGACACAGCCGTGCCGTGAAGTGTGAAATGAACGGTGGGTAGTGGTCTTGATCAGTATTATGTGACCAATATGCAAATTAACTTTGACATTAGCGTGCGTAAACCCAAAAGCAGTGCGGTTCGGGGCTAATCTGAGTTTGCGTTGCTTTCGTAACCCGTGGTAAATAAGTTCTTGAACAAAGATGGGAATGAGCTCTGCTGCAAGAAGCGGCCAATTTTTTGACGAAAAGTGTTTACAAATACAGTAGGAATAGAAATGGCAATAGCCAGCTATCGACCAATGTGCTTGTTGAGCGTGCTCTACAAGCTATTCACGAAAATCATTCCCGCGCACATATTGCGAACAATGGCTGAAGCACAAACGGTAGAACAAGCTGGATTTCGTCGAGGAGTCAGCTGCGTGGACCACATATTAAGCCGTCGCGAGGGTCATCGAAGTATGCAATGAATACCACTTGCCCCTTGTCCTACCCTTTGTTGACTACGAAAAGGCCTTTGACAGCGTGGAAACGGATGCAATTCTGTCAGCGCTGGTCGATTAACATCGGTAGATCTGCTCTTCGTTCCTTGTAAGGCGATCACCTGGTATGTGACTCGCTGCTTCGAGAAGAGCTTGCAAATCGGCGTTGGAAGAGAATGACCTAGCGTTGTAGGGGCATAGCAGGAAACAGTCTCTATTTCGTGTCCCAGATGCGTCATCACGGTCCAGAATCGAACTAACTGTAATTCTGGTCTCCGCTCATACGGCTCTACATCCTGTCAAAATAGCATCGCAAAAGCTCACCTTGAGTTGGGAACCTTTTCTTGCTAGGCTTGTGAAAGAGATCTCGACCTCTCTCACTAACTATAAGTCCCGTAGAAGGTTTCGTGGAATGTCCGTTTGGTTTTGCAATGGAACTTGCCATGACAAAACTAAAGCCACCGTTCGATACATGTTTTGTACTATATATTACCCTCTGCTACTGCTCTGAAGAAATGATCAGAAGTGGACAAGGAAATCTTTGTTGCTCGGCTTGCGGTACCAATTCATCCTGAAAACTCCTCCAGAGAGGCAAACCTATGAAAACATTTTGGAAGCCAATTTTTCTGTAGACTCTTCTCAAGTGAGCTTTGTATGCTCAGACAGCTCGCTTAAGAAGGTGAAACTGTGTACGTACACCTACACACAAGGCTTATTACTTTGTTTGAGAGAGAAGGGGAATGCCCTGTGCATCGTTAAGCTGGGTTGACCACCGATCTCTGCTATTGTCACCGCAATATATACGTGCATATTTCCCATCGTAGCGCTTACGAGTGATTATTTTGAGCGATGTGTGGTGACAAACCCTACTTCTTTTAGGTGCGATTTTCAAGGAGCTCATGTTAATTTAGGCTGAGGTGCAATAGTGAGCCTCAACGTCTTCGAAGTAAGGCCCGAAGTCGTAGAACTTGGCACATCCTTTAAGGAGACAAAACATTTCATGCCCGGTCAACGAACAGTGGCTAGAAAATATTCCGCCGTAACTTCAGCTTTGATTTGTGCTACATTTTCTGCTTTTGTTACAATACCTTTAATACATACCATCGCATCAACACCGCAAGTAGATTCCCTGTACGACATGAGTTTCGCAAATCTTGTCCCATATCCATGCGTCTCTAACCTTGACCACTGTTCTCATGTTTCTTGATGCCTTCCCTCCATTATAACTCATCACGAATTTGAATTTGAATTCAATTTTGAATCTCGGAAACATCTCGAAGCACCTCCAGCGCTCCCGCCAAAAGGCGCCAAAACAGGGCATAAAAGCCGGTCCAGACTTGTAATAAGGTTCATTTCTCTCACTTCCCGTGTATCGCATTGTATTGTTTTCTCGCTCGTATCACTGTCGTCTCCGGATAAAGTGCTTCACTATGCGTTTCTTCGCTGTGTCTACCGGTCGCATCCGGATCAGTATCGAAGCAAGGAGTTGCAAGGTCGGCCTAGGGCCGGCACAATCTACGGCAGTGTTGGATAAGTCAGGAACTTGCAAGCATCTCTGAGTGAAATGGCAGTTCAAGGGGAAGGAACTTCGATTGGTGGACAAGTCTGATACCAAGTCACCAAACCCGGAGGGATGGAAGGCTTGGTTGGGCTGGACAGGAAATCTAAACCATGAACCTACAGTACCGCTCAAATTCTTTGCAGAAAAGACGCTTTGCGACGGATTAATCCGCCGCAAAGCGTCTTTTTTGCAAAGAATTTGAGCGGTATTGTAGTACCGTGTGACGAATCAGCCGGCACCTCTTCCGAATGCGCTGCACGCGCACGTTTCTATTTTAATTCCTTATTTTTGTAAGACACAAAAATTTAACCATAAGATCAATCTATATTTATCCAGTCTCAGGCACATGATGCGGTTACAGAATTTTCTGTAGTACATATAAATACGTACACGGTAGTTTGACAAAGTCGTCGAAGTGAGAAAGCTTTATTCGCATACAGATAGAATAAATGGCTGGATTTGAATACAGTTGAAGAAGAAGCACAAAACCTATTACAGGGCTCTTTCAACGGTTTTCACTACCAGATTTCAGGAACGACAAATTTCTTGCGTCTCACGTGAGAAACGGAGGAAAGCAGCAGGAATTCATTAGATGCACTACGATGAGGATGAGCTAGGTAAACACATTGGAAATGGAAGGCTCGCAAATTTTGTGAAAACGAAACCCGTTAACGTTCATTGAGCTATAATTCCTCCGCCATACAGAGGTGCTTCGTTTATATAGAGTCCTTCGTAGAGGTTTTTTCCTTGAACGAATTACTTGTTTGTAATCCAACAAGCTTCCTTCGAAATATTATCCACATCCCGACAACGATCGAAATTTGCACGATTTCTGTCGTCCAAGTAGCTTTTGGGCCTAGCTCCATGTATAGCATGCTGAAATAGTAGAATAACAATTGCTTTCTTTTAAATATGTCTAGACGATAATTTCGGTAAGAAGAGCTATAAATGATGGAATTTTCGTCTTCGAGGGCAAATGTCCAAACAACAATATATGACCTTCTGTCCTCCTTTCACAGGGTTCCAAGGTAGTTTCCCGAAAGGGGTCCTATTTTTAGTACTTATAGTATGTCGCTGATTGTGTGTGGAATATACCGGGGCCGGTGTATTCTACATGTTGCTCGTTAAGGGCAAGGGCTGGCGGAACGTATCCCGCGGAGCATTAGAGACGTGCTCCTGCGGATATGCCAGCGACGACCCTCTGTCGTAAACCATATCCGACGTGGAGGCAAGGAAGGAACGGTGACCACGCCCGTGGAAATGCCCATAAAAAGCCCTCACCAGCAGATTTGTACGCTTGGTTTCCTGCTCTTGACCGCACTCCCATTTCGGTCCATGTAATTTATGAATTGTTGTTCATTTGTTCTCTAATTACTCGTCGCTTATAAACATTCTTACTCATCCGCGTTTATTTTCTTGTGAGTACTGTATATCGCAACCGATATCAGCACAGCAATCGGCACGACTACAACGTACGACACTTAGTGTCCGACTGAAATTGCGCTGATAAGGATTTTCTTAGGAAAACCTCCTCTTCAGCAATGGTGAGAGAAGGTTACTTTGCTGTATCGGGGTAGTAGAGGGCGCACTCTTTCACTCAGTATCCGAATCTGTAAAGCCGTTAATGCCGTACTTTATTTTACCTGGAAAGAAGTGGACCGAGGATATTTCCAGATGATCCTGCCATTTGATAAACTCCTTGAAGTGTTCCCTTTAAAGAAGAACTTCATCTTCTCCTTCAAGCATTGACACAATTAACGAAAGCTCCTTCTAAGAAAGGGCAATGCAAAACTTTTTATTACACCAACCTGTCGCCGAGGACCAATTATTTCTGAGAAAAGAGTGGTCATTGATATGTCCACAACTGAACCAGCAAGTCCCAACACAAGAACACTAGACGAGTAGTAAACCTGAACGTAGCACATCATGGTTATCCACTGCAAAAAAATATAACAAATTTAGACCCAGGACAAGTCTTATCACAGAGTAAGAAAAACTAAACCGTGCTGAGCATAGTACAAGTATTGCTTATGGTTGTTAATTCAGAATTTGGGAACTCACCCATGGAGAAACGGACGTAAGGTTGTCGCACCAGCCGAACCGATCGGCGAAACATCCCCAGTCGGAACCTTAGACAGAAATGTTGCAGGTCGTCAGTGTTCAATAAAAAATGTTTTTTTTTGTGAGCAAAACTGAGCACGATAATTTAAATACACAATGCGGGGTAGTTTAAATTCACATAATTAAATATAAGGAGCGCATCTATGTACCTTACGTGATTTAGTGTTCACTTTAGACACAAAACTTTCATTAAAGGACCACTGTAAAATAATAGCAATAAAGGCCGATTACATTGTGCACAGAGTTTCGAGACCTTTGCGAGCAAACTCTGTGAGTCTTTTGACTCTCGCTTTCAAGTCCTATGTGACACTCATTCTAGAATAAAATACCACTGTATCTAGCCCTATGCGTAAGAGAAATTGCCAGACTAGAAGCCGTTCAAAACAATTTCACAAGAAAACTGTGGACAAGGGTGCACGGGTACGATTGCACCAAGATTCCTTCGGCTAATATAAGAAATAAAGTCTACAACCTGCCTACACTTACACTCCGTAGAAGAAAGTAAAGTCTTGTCATGGTTTATAAGATGGTAACTGGTATGTTAGACATTACAGTAATTCTATTCCATTTCCTCTTCTAACACAAAATGTGGCCAGTGAAAGGTCAGAATCCAAAGAGTAAAATGTGGTGAACGATTAGGCTTCTTTACTAATAGAGCAAGGATCAAGTTCCAAGGAAAAACATTCTACCTAACTCCTTGAAGCCGTACAAAAAACTCGCTGATAAGTTTCTCCAGGACGTTTCTTAGTTAACCCGTCTGACGACTTCAAATTGTCTTTCCTTCATTGTTGTTTTACATGCTGTTTGTTAAACGTATTTGAATTGTTTATCTGCGTGGCTCTCCACGTACAAAAATAAATAAATAAATAAATCTGGTGAACAAATAGCAAACCTATTCTTTACTTTTATGTATTATAGACAAGATTTTCACTATTCTTTTCAGCTATATTCGCTACTGTGTTCAGCAGTAGGCAAGAAAGACACCAGCCATCAAAGCAGCCACTACACCTTGACCGAAATCAACTCACGTACTACTGATTTTGTTTACTATTACGGCGGTCCACGCAATTACTAGGTTGTAACGAAATAAATGGCGCTGAACCACTGTAAATTTAAACAGTTAATATCTCGGTTTGTAGGCAAGTTTTATTAATCGAAATAAAAACGTTCTAATTCTACACATCTTTTCCAACGTGACACAAGCTTTTTTATCCCAGTAGCTTAAAAATCAGAAGTTCTGGAATTGACGAAATCTTCGAAGGCACTTTCGGCACCATGTTGGTATTTGAATATTTTCCCTACCAAGAAGTCGCCAAGATGCTTGAAGAAATGGTGGTCTGTTGGGGAGAGATCGGGAGGAAACGGAGGATGTGGTAGAGTTTCAATGCTCAGCTCATTCAATTTCTGCAACGTCATTCGTGCTACATGGGGCGAGCATTGTGGTGCAGAAGGAGAACGCCTTCGGTTTACCAAGGCCGGCCGGATATCCTCCACCTTTTTCATCATTTCTTCAATTTCAATGCAGTACTTCTCTGCCGTGATGGATTCACCGGGAGGGAGGAAGCTGTGGTGAATAATTCCCAGCGAACACCACCATACTGTCACCATTACTTTCTTCTGGTGCAATCTCGGCTTCGCAAAAACCTTGGGGCTCTCATCGCTGTCCACCCACTGTGCCGATCGTCGCCTGTTGTCGTACATTATCCATTTCTCGTCAAAGGTTACGATGCGATCAAGGAATGGGTCCGTTTCGTTCCGTAGAAGCAGTGCGGACGAGATCTCATATCGTCGGTTTCTTTGCTCCTCAGACAGCTCGTGAGGCACCCATCTTTCCAGCTTTTTGGTCTTTCCAATTTCCTTCAGATGCCGGGCAGCTGTGTTGTGACTGACGCCAAGAACCTTCGCTATCTCCCTGGTACCTTTGTGTGGATCCTCCTCTACCACATCTCTCAGCTTGTCCTCATCAACATCACTATGCCTCCCACGACCTTCATGTTCTTCCAAGCTCTCATCTCCATTCCGGAACTTCTGATACCAACGATACGCCGTCCGAATTGTGGAACATCCTTGACCGAATGCGGCGTTGACCTTCTCGTCCGCCTCCTTACCTGTAGTGCCCAGCTTGAATTCATACAAGTAGATGCCTCGGATTACCCTTTTATCCTTCTGCAAAAAAGTCAATAAAACTCTAAAGTTTTCCACTTTTACATAGAAGATTTGGTACTCTCCGGTAGAGCAAAGTTTGCGCTTCTAAATGATATGCCAAATGTTGCGGTTTGTTCTTGATCAAACGCGTAAAGACGCGCCAAAAAATGGCGCGAGCCAGTGCCATTTTTTCGTTACAACCTAATACTTGAAGCTGCTGGTACTCCGAGAAAGAAGTGACCTAGCCACAACGGGAATATCCCCTAGAAGTTTCTCTACAACCCTAGCCTTCAATACTCAACTTAAAAAGGGGCAATTCCAACCGTTAACAGAGATTTCAACTTTGTTGGGTAGGAATGACCATGGTAAAGTGACCGCGAATAGGGCAGCGTAGGTGCTCAGAGCAAGAGTGGCGGAGAATCGTGGTGGCAATCTGAAAACAATGGTAAAGCACTCTAAGCATTCGCGTGTGGCATTGCGTAGATCACGATGCTTTAGACAAAAATATAGCACAATGTTTGTATTTTTTATTCAAAGATGGCACTATCCTTGTAATTACAAATATAGAATGATATCTGTACTTTCTATGACTCTAATTCGTTCGTTTAATTATTATTTTAAAGAACCTAGTGCTATTTTTTATAATAAAGCTCTAAACTGAGCCAAGATAAAGACTTTACGTTGACGTAAGAAATGTAATAAAGGATACACATAAGGAGCATCTCTGGAACCTTGGTAGCTGTTTTCTATCCCAAATATTGCGTCATCGCAAAATAAGAGAGAACCTCGATGGTCATTCTATTCTTCATCCTTTCTAAGTGAATGTCTCCAGTTTAAGCCTTGGCAAAGGTGCCCTCTTGGTATATATTAGAGATAAAGAAGCTCTAAGTCTCATCAGTGGCTTATAGCTTGATAAATTTTATTCTGACACGAAAAAATGAAAGCACACCGCTTTGCCGCATCGAAGAATATGAAGGTAAAATACAGCACAACACCAATACAACCTGCTGCGACATGAGCAGATGCATTGATAGTCACGGCATCTTCCTTAGTTAGCGAGAACATCAACATCGAAAACGGTGACCCAAGTCTGGAAACATGTTGATCTTAAGTGTGTTCATATCAACCAATGACACCGTGCTCCTAACTTACGTTCTTAACGTCGATGTTGCCGTCATCAGAGAAAAACGAGTTGCGATACAAACAAATACAGCAATTTTGCTTGGGGAAGGTAGCACATTCTTCCGCTGCAATATAATTACAACTATCACGCTAAACGTACAGCGACTGGAGTTGCCGCAAAAATACTATGTGCAGCAGAACATCCTAAGGCCTATGTTATACTTCGGCGACGCTATGCTGTAGGGGCTGCTACGCACTGCGTAGCAGCCCGCACATCACAGCGTCGCCGGCGACGTCGCCAAGAGCTCCGCAGGGGGTGTTAAGGCCGCCACAGACTTCTGCGGCGCCGCTGGCCGGCCGACGGCACCGCTGAGCGGCGCCGCTCAGTGGCTTGACTCATCATCAGTGGGAGCGGTGACGGCGAGGTACTGTACTGTTTCTAGTGGGGACCGACTGGTGCTTAACAATAACGCGCCCCGATGACGATCGCGCGCCCGCATCGACCGTCTCCGCTCTGGATCCCGCCGCGAAAGGGCAGAGCGCAGAGCGCAGACAGACAGACGCTGGAGCGGCGCCGCCGGGTGGAATGATTGAAGTCATTTCCGCCAGCGACGCCGCCGGTGCCGCCGGTGCCGCCGGCGGCGCCGCTGGAGGCGAGCTCTGCGTCTCTACCCTATGGTTAAGCATAGGGCAGCGGCGCCGCAGAAGTCTGTGGCGGCCTTTATACTTCCGCCGCCGACGTCGGCGACGCCACAGACGGGCCGACGACGTCGGTGACAGCGCGTCGCCGTGCCGTGCACGGCGACGGTCCGTCACCGACGTCGCCGACGTCATCCAAGGGTGGCAGAAAATACGCTCCGATGGAGTGTTATGATTGTGGGTTGGTTCTTCGTTCGCGGAACTGCCATCAAATCGAGTAGTGCAAAAGACGCCGTCTTGCGAACACAAAAAGTGCAATTCACTAGAACACTGAGTGTCCGGGAGGAAGTGGGACCCTAAACTTAGCTCCCTTCACTTTGTCACTTTTCTTCCTGTTTGTGTCCCTCTCAGCCGTTTTGTTCGCATTTTCTAGGCCTATTTGCTTCCTTGTAGAGCAAGCAATACTAAATAGAACTGTGTAGAAAATAAGTAGTGTTTCCTCGCTTTTCAAATGGTAATGCAAACGTCTGCGAAGAGCTTTTTCGAGATAGAAATCTTACTAATTAAGAGTTAAATTTTCCTTTGAACTTCGAGAATTCCGCGTAAATTTATTTAAATACGATTTAACGAAAAAGGTCTTTGCTAAATCGAAAATGCTGGTAAAATCGTTAATTTGGTAAATCAATAGTCGTTAAATGCCCAATACTATCCCGTACTTCTATTGTTATCGGTATACACTGCGCCATGCACTCTTCTGTTAATTTGCGTTTTACAATCTATTGATAGTGTTTCGCTTGAATACTTGTTATAATCTCTTTACAAAGTAACCGTATCGATTGGTTTGTGCTTCTTTTAAAGTTTGAAACCTAAAAACACACTATGTCTTGCGAAAAATACAGGGCATCCTAAAAAATACAGGTCTGTTTGAATGGTTCTAACATTGCTGCTAGTGAAACCTTTGAAGACGTTTGAGACTCATATGAAAGCAGAGGTAACGAGATTTATGTAATGTGTAAATGCCCCGTCTGAAACCTTGCATTTCAGACTTGTTTGATTGTGCATGGTCTGAGTGCTTACAATCTTGTTACTACTTGGCCACATTAATTTATGATGTGCTTTTTTTGATGTTTAGAACTGACAGTGACGTGAAAGACACGTGGCATGCGAGTGATGACACTGAAAACGCGCCCCGATGCTAAAAAAGGCGCTCCGATGCTCTCCTGTCAACGACGTCCGCGATACCGTCACAGAACTGTTGACGACGTCGCCGACGTCGGTGACGGGCTGTCGGTGACGGGTCGCAGCGTCGGCGACGCGTCGCCGAAGTATAACATAGGCCTAAACAGGCTTTTCTTAACTTGGGATCCAGAGAAGCCGTACTCGATCTCGTACCTTTTAAATTTTAGCTGAAGCTATTCAGCGGACATTGCTACAAACAACAGATCGCGACTAGGAAAAGTTGGGAGCATTCGAAGACTGTCCTGTCACCTGTATCACCTGTCGTCCCGTTGATCATCGACTTGCTCGAGCGGGCGCCAGCAGCGTCTCTATTCTTCCCTGTTGCGTGCCAAAGTGGTCCAGTGGATCCTCCTCGCTCGAGGGTCACGAAGAGCGTCATAGCGGTCGTTCAGGGCTTTCACGAAGAAGTCTGACCAACGCGTTGGTGGGCGTTCTGGTGTTCTCTTGACATCCCGCGGAATCCAGTCGATAACGGCTCTCGTCCAGCGGGTGTCTGCGAAGCGCATTACGTGACCGGTCCACCTAATTTTCGACAACTTGGCCCACGCAAGAGCGTCTCTGATCTTCGAACATCGACGAAGTTCGAAACTCCGGAGGCCTTCCCTCATTTGCGTAAGTCGTGCCACTCCGAGCATCGTCCTCTCGATTCCACCCTGATCGCGTGTTCATCCTATACTTTCATATAGCCCAGGTCTCTGAGGAGTGTGTTAGGACAGGAATGGTGGACTCGAATAGGTGGGCACGGAGTCGGACGTTCTTCGTCTTCTTCGCGACTTCTTCGACGCTCTTGAAAGCTCTCCCCGAGCAGCTCGTTTCCTCTTGCTCAGCTGCGGCGCTAGGGCGTTGGCCATATTTACTTTGCGACCCAGATACACGTAGCTGGAGCATTCGGAGATGTTCGTTCCGTTGAGCGAGAATGGGGCATCAGAAATTTGTCCGTTCCTCAAGACTGTCCTACAGTTACGAATTTAAGAGCGCGCTGAGGCATTCATTATTTTTGCTCAAGTAGCATCTCCCAAAATACTTGAGTGTTGCAGCGTGGAAATTTCTTATAGAATTTCCTTAGAAATGCATTATTCTTACTGTTATGTATGACGTAGTGCTGGACTTTTTTCTGGCACTGCAGAGAAGCATAATTGAAGGCATTAAAACAGTGTATTTGCTTAACACTGCTCTACAGTACCGGACATGTCTTTTGGTCATTGGCCGAAAAAGCCGCGCCGGCCAACATAGGCCGCTTTGGAGCGTTCCAAAGCGGCCTTTTTGAATAACTTCTTTAGAAATCAAATACGTGTGAAAGTAAACATATATTTGAACTCAGCTGCTCGAGCTCTATCTTTTGGTTTATAAATGTTAGTAGAGTTAAACAATGCATATAGGCCCGACAGAATCAATCGAGTGGGCGCGACAGCTTGCAGAGTGGGCGTTTAGGGAATTTTTTTTCAGAAATTCCCAGCCGTCTTACTGAGGAATTGTTCTAAGACTGTCCAGCTTGCCTTTGGAGTGAGCCGTGAACAATGCATATAGGATCGGACCTATCAATCGAGGGGAGACAGTTTGTAGAGTGAGCATTTAGGGAGTTTTATGGGAAATTCTCAGCCGCCCTACTCAGGAATTGCTGTACTCTGTTCCGCCGAGACTTTGGAGTGCGCTGTGCACGATGCATATAGGATCGAACCTATCAATCGACTGGGCGAGTCAGCTCGCAAATTGCACCGCGGGGGTGTTCTGAGTGCAATAACTCTGTCAATTTCGAGTCTTTCCGGCTGCAAGTTGTAGATTTTGTAGGAAGTGGAAAGTTCAAGAAGCGCGCTAAAACATAGCGACCTAGCTTAAGACTGGACAAAGTTACAGCGGTGCGAAAATGCAGGCAAACCTTGTGTCACACGATTTTTTCCGAGTTTAGTCGACTACTACAGGAAGACGAGGCGAGCTAATGGCATCCAAATGCACGGGCGAGCACAAGTCTGAAAGCACTTTACGATGACATGTTCGCAGCTGTGGCGAGAACTGTCATCTGGGCGAGTAAGAGCACGAAGAACATTGACCGTTGTTGTGCTAAACTGCACGCGCGGGCGTGTTCGGAGAGCGATAACTCTGTCAGCTTCCAATCTTTCTGGCTGGAACATGTGGATTCCGCAGGCAGTAATATGCTTTAGTGAAGCGTTAAAGCACAGTAAATTATCTTACGAATTGACAAGGTTACGGAGGTGTGAAAATGCAGGTTGGGCATGTGTGATACGATTTTTTCAGATTTCGGTCGACCGCTGCGGGTACGTTAACGGCATGCAAACTCGCGGACAAGCAAAACGCCGAAGGCACTTTAGGATGATCTGCTTCAAACTCTCCAGCTGCCTATACTGCCTTAGCCCCATCTGCCATTGTAGAGCGGCGGACGGTAGCGGTGAAGATTCTTCCGCCCTTACTTGCCCACATTCGAGTTCTCGACGCTCTCAATGGTACCACTCTGTTCAGCTCGAAAAGCTCTATCGAACAGTGTCAATCTCCACCAATTCCAGGAGCATCGATTTTTTAACAATTTCGCATCAAAGGCGAGGCGGCTCAAGGCCGCGGCAGAAGGACAATGACGTCATCGAAAGTCGATATTTTGGAGCCGGGCCAAGTCTGATACCGTTCGATAGAGTTTTTGGTGATGAATTGAATGGTTTTACTGCGAGCAGCAAGAAATGTAATCTGAGCGATTAAGAGCGCGGAGAACATCGACCGTTGTTGTGCTAAATTGGACGCACGGGCGTATTTTGAGCGCAATAACTCTATCACGTTTAAATCTTTCCGGCTGCTACTTGTAGATTTTGTAAGCAGTAGAACGCTCAATAGGTGCGCTGACAGCAACGTAGTTTATGATTGGACAAGGTTACAGCGGTGCGAAAATGCAGTTTATTTAGCCTTGTGTGACACGATTTTTTCCGATTTCAGTCAACCACTGTAGTAACACGCGATAAGCTAGCGGTCTGCGAATGCGTAGGCTAGCAAATCAGCTAAGGTACTTTACGATAAAGTGCCCATAACTCTCCAGCTGCATAAATTGCCTTAGTCCCAGCTGCCATTTTAGAGCTGCGGAGGGCAGCGGTGAAGATTCTTCCGCCCTTACTCGCCCACATTTGAGTTTTTGACCCACGAGATGGTATCGTTCTGTTCAGCTCGAAAAGCTCTATCGAACAGTATTAATCACGGTCAATTCCGGGAAAATTGATTTTTTTTGACAAATTCCTTCGAGGACGATGGCTCTTCGCCGAGCCTGCCCGGACAATGACGTCATCGAAAGTCGGCGAATTCGAAAATTGCCAAATGTTCTTGTCCAAAATCATCTAGAGGTTATTTGGGGCGCTGATTACGAATCCGACGTCCGTTTTTAAGAATTCCACCGATTTTGGCATGTTACAGCCATTTGAGGTTGGTAGGGTCAGGATCACTGACCACCCTCAGTTATCGGTATGGGTGGTCTCCTGCCATAATCGGCCAAATAGACTTCGGCATCATATTCGGCACCCTAAATAAATCCTGCACTTTGACTAAATTTGAGCAAATCGGTGTTCCTGACCCGACCACCCTCAGTTATCCAGAAGAAAATCCAAAACCTATCGAAATCGGTGGAATTTTTAAAAACGGACGTCGGATTTGTAATCAGCGCTCCAAATAATCTCTAGATGATTTTGGACGAGGAAATTTGGTCCGACTTCAAAATATCGATTTTCGATGACGTCATTGTCCTTCTGCCGCGGCCTAGAGCCGCCTCGCCTTTAATGCGAAATTGTCAAAAAAACAGATATTCCCAGAATTGGTCGAGATTAACACCCTCCGATAGGGATTTTCAAGCTGAACAGAAAGATACCCTGGCTGGGGCTCGAAAACTCGAACATGGGCGAGTAAGGGCGGAAGAATCTTCACCGCTACCGTCCGCCGCTCTAAAATGGCAGATGGGGCTAAGGCAGTATAGGCAGCTGGAGAGTTTGAAGGAGATCATCCTAAAGTACCTTTGGCGTTTTGCTTGTCCGCGAGTTTGCGTGCCGTTAACTCGCCTCATGTACCCGCAGCGGTCGACCGAAATCTGAAAAAATCGTGTCACACATGCCCAACCTGCATTTTCACACCGCCGTAACCTTGCCAATTCGTAAGATAATTTACTGTGCTTTAAAGCTTTACTAGAGCATATTACTGCCTACGGAATACACACGCTCCAGCCAGAAAGATTGGAAGCTGACAGATTTATTGCGCTCCGAACACGCCCGCGCGTGCAATTTAGCACAACATCGGTCGATTTTCTCCGCGCTCTTACTCGCTCAGGTTACAGTTCTTGTTGTTCGCAGTAGCATCATGCAGTTCACTACGAAAGGCTCTATCGAACGGTATCAAACTTGACCCGGTTCAAAAGTATCGTTCCCGATGACGTCATTGTCCTTCTGCCGCGGCCTTGGGCCGTCTCACCTTTGATGCGAAATTGTCAAAAAATCGATGTTTTCGGAATTGATTGAGAGTGACACCGTTCGAAAAAGCTTTCCGAGATAAACAGAACGGCGCTATTAGAAGTGTCGAAAACTCAAATGTGGACTAGTAAGGGCGGAAGAAACTTCACCGCTGTCCTCCGCCGCTCTAAAATGGCTGCCGGGAGCGAGGCGGGTTAGGAAGCTGGAGAGCTCTGGGCACTTCCTAGCAAAGAACCTTAGCTGGATTGCTCGCATACGCATTCCTAGACCGTTAGCTCGTCACGTCTTCCCACAGTGGTCGACTGAATTTGGAAAAAAATCGTGTCACACAAGGCTAACCCCATTTTCGCACCGCAATAATTTCGCCCGTTTAGAAGCTACCATGGTGTACTTTGGGGACTACAAAACCATTCTACTGCCTACGAAATCTGCTAGCCGCAGCCGGAACGATTCGATCTCCACAAAGTTATTGCGCTCCGAACACGCCCGCGCATGCAATTTGCGAGCTGTCGCGCCCATTCGATTGGTAGGTCCGATTCTGCATGTGTTGTTCGCGGCGCACTCCAAATGCAATATGGACAGTCTTGGAGCAATTTCTGATAAGGACGGCTGAAAATTTCCGATAAAACTCCCCAAACGCTACAAGCGCCCACTCGATTGATTCTGTCGGGCCTATATGCATTGTTCAACTCTACTGAGATTTATATACCAAAAGATAGAGCTTGAGCTGCTGAGTTCAAATATATGTTTATTTTTACAAGTATTTGATTTCTAAAGAAGTTATTCAAAAAGGCCGCTTTGGAACGCTCCAAAGCGGCCTATGTTGACCGGCGCGGCTTTTTCGGCCAATGACCAAAAGACATGTCCGATACTGCGCTCACACTTGTTTTCCACCGCTTTGCGAAATTTACACATATGGTTGCTGGAAACTTGCGTAGCCAAATGATAGGTCATACACAATTGAAAATGTTGGATCAATCCTAGTCGAGGGGATCCACTATTAAGGATGTGCGGGTTTTTTCTTCGAGAAAAGCGGAACACGGGATACAGAACAGAAGCGGGAGTCAAAAACGGACGCAAACCGGAATACGAAACATGAAAATAGAAATGACTCAAAACTCATTAATTTTCTTGATTTTTCATAAATATTAGGTTGTCCCGTAAGTCCCCGCCGTTCTTTTCAACGATTCACTTCAGATTTCGCCGGCGGTCTCTTGCACAACGCTGCAGAGTTTTCGAAAGAGAATGACTTGCTCTATCAGAGCATTTATTGCATCTCTTTTTCATCATGAATTTTGTCAATTTTTAGGTCGTTGAAGTGAAAAGTGAAAAAGTGAAAAAGTAGCCATTTGCGCACTTGTCATCTCCGCTTAGGTTTGTAATTTTTTGCGCAGTTTTTTATAGTGTTTGGAAGACAATGTTCTGTACTATAAGAACGTGTGTTGGTCGTATTTTCTCACTTGTCCTTTATTGATTTTTAAGCCATCAAATTGGGAAATCCGACTTTTCCGTCCGAATTTTTACCAAAACTCCGGTTCTGTGGTTGGACTTTTTTGCTTGGGGTTATATGTCGTTTGGAAGAGGATGTCTTGCTCAGTAAGAATTTGTGTCGCGTTTATTGGCCCACGCTGATTTCTGTCGAATATCAACAACTGAAGAAGGAGAAGGAGTTGCTGGTGAAGACGATTTTTCTCTTTTTGGCATTCTGTTGACATTCAATAGAAATCAATAAACGCAACACATTTTCTTATAGAACAAGACATTCTCTTTCGAACGACATATAACGCCAACCCAAAAGGTCTAACCACAGAGCAGGTGCTGTCGACAAAAATAACCATCCTCCTTCGGACGTTCCACTTTGATGACCTAAAAATCAATAAGGGACAAATAAGCAAATAGCACTAGCACATATTCTTGTAGTACAGAACATTGTCTCCCAAATGCTATAAAAAACTGCGCAAAAAATTACAAACCTAAGCGGAGAGAACAGGTGCGCAAATGGCTACTTTTTCACTTTTCACTTTTCACTTGAACGACCTAAAAATTGACAAAATTAACGATGAAAAAGAAACGCAATACATGCTCTGACAGAGCAACTCATTCTCTTTCGAAGGCTATGCAGCGCTATGCAAGAGACCGCCGGCGAAATCTGCAGTGAATCGTCGAAAAAAAACTGCAAGGACTTATGAGACAACCTAATATATATCCATGATGGTAGTAATAGCTGGATAAGTTGCCGTTAACAAATTAAAGAAGCGGGACAGGCAGCATGCGACTCTTTTCCACCAATATGCAACAACGAAAATTCCTTGTAATCGTATCATTGCCAAGACGAATTTGGTGTAACAAGTCGAAGTTTATGCAAAATTTTTCTGCGAATAGGAAGAAAGTATTCAACATAATAAACCTAGCTGACAAGTAAAATGATAGAGATTTCGTCACTTATAACAATTGACCGGTCTTAATGAATGTCCCAGATCTATCCTAATTGGGAGGGGCAGCGCTAAGGTTATAGTTGCGTTCACCATCCCACGATACGACACCCATTCTCTGAGTTCGCATGGATAACATAGTATCATTTGGGAGTATCTGAAACTCTGGAACAAACTGAGAGGGTGTGGAGAGGCAAGACACCGCATGTCCTCTCCCAAGATCAGGGTAGATCCTATATCCCTTATGGAAAGCGGGGTTAGCAACCGAAGAGTGCTCATAGAACTCTGATCAAGAATTGGTGTTCCAGGCCGAACCTAAGACTATTAGGGAAACAGGTGGGCATGCTCCGGATAACGAATTTGATTCTTGACTCAAATACTCATGAAAGGTTGGTTTTGTGACCTTATACTATTCGGTGGTACATCGTTTCAAGAAAAGAAAAAAGAATTCAATCTGGTTATTGCGCTGTTTCGACATTAGGATGCACCACCGTTCTGAAAGCAACACAATCAAAAAAGGCGACGCATAGATAACCCCTTTCCGTAGTCCTTCGTTTAAGTTTAAAAAGTGATTGAATGAAGGCAGTGCGAAACAATCATTACGTGACGAGTCATCATTTCCGTTCCGGCTTCTAGCCCAAAAGAAAGCGGAACACGGAGCGGAAGAGCTGAAAATGGCTGAAAACCGGAATTCGGAACACGGAAACGGAAATTCCGCACATCCTGCTCACTATGGTGGATCCCGGTTATAGGGTGTCAGGCGGCGGTCACCGTTGTTTGAGGGCGCTTTGCCCACCGAGACATCTTTACAACCGCGGCGATTTTTTGTTTTTTGTTTGTCCGTTCGTTCATTTGTTTGTTTTTGGGTCCTTTTTTCCTCTTAAGCTTGAGTCTCTGTTAATTGGTTGTCTAATTTTTAGATATGTGCCCCCCGACCCGACTAGGATAGATCAAAAATATTATATGCCAGTGTGCTCAAGAAGAATGAAATGGATAACGGCTTACCTTAGCGGTTGCTAAAGTCAATACATCATATCGTTCCTCGAAGGCAAATAATATAACTAAAAACCCGGCTATGTTCAATAGCAGCGAGAGAAGTGCTGGAGCATTATAGACAGTCAGATGGTAGGAGAATACGTAGATTCCTTCAGATCCAAGTGGCGAGAACAACAGTTGAAATGCTATAAGTGGGGCACTTCTATTTTCTGTCTATCTTGGTCGGAATGTGATTTCAAGAGGGTTTTTGAATGCCAAAAGAGACGAAAGACTTTTTAGGCCCTAGAAACAATAGGCGTAAAGAAAATCCTCACCTGGTCCTATTAAAATGCCTGTGGCAGCTCCACCACCCACACAGGCGATCGCTCGGGATCGATCAACCTTCGATGAAGATGTCGATGCATAAGCTCTAAGAAGTGCCATGTTTCCTTAAATTTTGTGTATCAGATTAGTGGTGAAGTGCATTGAGAGAAAAATATCCTACGACACGCCGTGCAAAATTTTGTGACAGCTCACGTGGAGCTTGTACATAAAACTATTCCAATGGAAAGATATGTATCTCACAATAGGTTTTGAGCAATGAGCACCAGTCTTTCTACAAGTACCTTACAAGTACAGTGTTGACCCCCTTTTTGCCCGTATCTATTAGAAGACATATAATTGGGCCAGATGTCCTTCTGCAGGGGTAGCCTCGGGTACGTACCAGTTTGAATAGGTCTTTGAAATATAAGACCCACCCGTCATGGTTACCTCCTGTAGCAGTGGTGTCATACCTATTTGCTTATCATCTGGCTCGGGGCTCGGCAAATTGTACATTTGTACTTTCTACACAAAAATAGAAGGAATGTGCTCATTAATGTCCAAGTTCGACATTCTTGAAAACTGTAACTTTGTAACTATCTCTTAATCTTCTTTACCTGCCAAGTTTGGTAGTACAAATTTCTTTATTGCGAGCGATGTTTAGACAAGGTCTGAAAGGCCTGAAAGAAGCTCAAAATGTCTTGTTCTGCAGAGTTCATTTGGTCAGAAACTGTCGTGACTCGCGTCCGACATGTCTTCACAGGTTGCCGTCGCTGGTCCGCGCCGGTCGATCGACCTGGTCAAACCTGGTCAAACGCATCGATCGACACGTCGCCGCCGCCGAAGCTTCTAGAAGCCGGCAGAGACGCAGAGAGTGCGCGCCTCTGTCGTCTCTGACCGGCTTGGTCGCCAGTCCTGCCACCACCGCTCCCGCTGAGCGGTGGTGGTCCCCGGTCGCTCCCGCTGAGCGACCGGGTTCCGTCGTCGACGTCGCCCGTCGTTTCTGAGGGCGAGTGCCATCCGTCGATGGGATTCCGATTCCGTCGCGAGCTACATCTTCCTGGTCGCTCTGGTCGTCAAGTGTCATCATCGTCGGTAGCCGCCAGCCGTCGTCAGTGAGTCGAGGATCCGTCGTCGTCGTCGCCGTCATCGCCGTCGTTTCACAGGTAACGGGGGGACTGCCTGGCCTCGTCGGTCCTGACTTATCGCAGGCCACAGGACCTGGGCCAGGTAAGCCCCGCGGGTCGCGGTCCTGATTCCCTCAGTAGGTTTGGGTGCAGCCTGGCCCGTAACACGTAGTATAGGTCGTCTTCGTATTTTGTTAATGTTATGTCGGTCGTATCAATTAGCCAATATAGACTCGTAATTCAAAAGGTCCAATATCTAAACTCGTGAGGGGGTCTGCCAAGTTATCCGGGTCAAGTCAAAGGTCATACCAGCGTCGCAAATGGAGGGATCGACGGGGGTCGGGGACGCTTCGACCAACGGGGACTCCTCCGGAAGAAGTCAACATACAAAGAGACGCTATCATGTGGGAATGTAAGGTCACGTTTAAAAAGGGCACGCGGCAATCAAGATCCGCTAAGGGCCTATTGGGTAGGAATAACCGCGTTGCAGTGCGAGCCCACTGGTCGCGAGCCGCGGATCCAACATGCCACAAGTCGGGCCGTAGAGGAGACCTCGGCCTCCACCGATGTACGGCCTGAGGTCCCCCTGCGGCACGACAGAAACGTTGCGTTCCCCTTTCTAGAACAACATGCTCCTACGAGTATAAGAAGAACACCACATATGCACAAACTAACTCATCGATAGCCCACTACCGCCAAGAAACCGGCTCAACTAGGCCCAGTAGTAAGCAAGTGAGACATACTGGTTTGGTTAAATATACTGATCCAAGAACGGTAGGGTTCAGAACGTACGGAAGCAGTACACAACATCTCACAAAGGGATAAAAGGCAAGAATTCACTTGTAATGGAAATGCACTCGTTCCTGTTGTTTACGGATGGATTACTCCTGTGAATCCAGAAAACTACAAGAGCCTTTCTGGTCCCTATCTTGTCTTTAACATACTACACACAAATTAAAATCGTCACCGGAGTGGCCTTTCTTCGACACTTCCTAAGCGGGGTAAACAGGCTTTGCTTTTTCTTTCCAGCAAGATGTTACTTAACGCGGATGCTCAGCAATCTCACAGTTTTTCCAATATACTAGGATAGCAACTGAATTCGTGCACTCTTAAGCATCATCAACAAAAGTGTTTATTAACAAATAGCTAATAAAGGATAAAAAAAGGATAAAGGACGACGTTACTCAATCCCTTCTGGGATGAGCCAGCGCATTCTACTTCTACGGGATGTCGTGGAGGTGACATGAATGCGTATTTGGCCATACAATGAATTGCGGTGGCCAGCCGATGAACAAGTCAGCGCTCTATCCTCCCCAGACAAGTCTGGTACCAATTCACCGACCCCGGAAAGATGGAAGGCTTGGTTGGCCTGGGCGGGAAATCCGAACCAGGAACCTGGTATCGGGTGCACGCGACAGTCGCACTTCCTCCGACTGCGCTACACGCGCCCTAATAGCTAATAACAATCTTTAATCGAAGTAAAATCCGTTGAAACGCAGAACCGCTTACTACTTATAAGTTAGCTGGTCTATATCACAGCTGTAGAATCCTTACGGTTTTGAGGCGAAGAGTCCTTGGGGCTGTATTTTGACTTGGTCCAGATTTGGTAAATCGTTTTCTAGCTAAGGAGTACTACAGCAAACGCAAAAAGTGGTTGTCACTCAGCGCACAGTCTGGGCCGTAAGGTGGATGAATTAGACGCTCCCATCCAAGGTCTTCTATTTTTTGAAGAGTCCGGTTCGCGACGTGTGGTATGACGTGGCCCTGCTATATCACAGCTGTAGATCAGCTATATCACAGCTGTAGGATAACTCCACACTTGAAGAGTTGTCGGAACCGATTTCTGGCGGAATCCAGCCTGAATGCGGTCAAGTTAAAAAGAGTAGACCTTGTCACGGATGCTGGATCCGCTCTTGATGAGTTCCCAGAAGGTAACACCTTCCCAACACCACCAAACGGAGAGGATCACCTCCTTCTTCTGATGGGGGTCAGGCTTAGGCGTTGATAGCGGCTTATTTTTTGCTCTAACTAGTAAGCCACTGGTTAGAACGCTGACGGTTATTCAGCGAAATCCGCATTTCATCTCATGTTACCATTCGGTGGAGAAATGGTGCCTGCTTCTGACGATTCAACAATTCTTTCGCGCCCTCCACACGCTTCCACCTCTGCGACAAGGTCAAGACGTAAGGCATCCATTTACCGAGCTTTACAGAAACGCCAACCCTGCGCAGAATCCTCTCAATAAAGGTATGTGAGCATCTAAAGCCAAGTGCTAACATATGCGTTGTCAAGCTCGGATTTCCTTCGATGAAGCTAATCTCAGCTCGACAATCAACGGCAATCGGTCGCGAGGTGCGTCGCTTGTCTTCAGTTTTAACGTTGCTCTAACGAGATCTTTTGAACCATTCGAACACTGTCGATCGCTGGACTATTTCATCTCCTACAACTACATATATGTTCTGTCTGGCTTCAGTTGCAGAGCGGCCGAGCTGGTACTCATGAAGAAAGCGATAGCGAGTAGTGACTCTGTGTCTTTTACTTCAGACTTAAAAACTTCTCACTAAATCGAAATGGCAGAACAACAAAAATAGCTTCGAGAAGTGCAAACTAATTGGTTTCAAACAGTGAAAAAAGCAAGAGAATTGATATACAAATAACCTGATAATCTCTTCTACAAGAACTGACTACGAATCAGACCACGAATTTAGTTGCCATCTTAATACAATTCACCGCAGGTTAAACATTCTAGCTGGTAAATGATACCATTTTGCGAGCAATAGCCTGTCCTTATATGAATACAAATCACGCTGTGTTTTATCATATTAGGTTGTAACGAATTAAATGGCACTGGCTCGCGCCTTTTTTTGGCGCGTCTTTACGCGTTTCATCAAGAACAAACTGTAACATGTGGCATATCATTTAGAAGCGCAAACTTTGCTCTACAGGTGAGTACCAAACGTTCTATGTGAAAGTGGGAAAACTTTAGAGTTTTATTGACTTTTTTGCAGATGGTCAAAAGGGTAATCCGAGGCATTTACTTGTATGAATTCAAGCTGGGCACTACAGCTAAGGAGGCCGACGAGAAGATCAACGCCGCATTCGGTCAAGGATGTTCCACAATTCGGACGGCGTATCGTTGGTATCAGAAGTTCCGGAATGGAGATGAGAGCTTGGAAGAACATGAAGGTCGTGGGAGGCAGAGTGATGTTGATGAGGACAAGCTGAGAGATGTGGTAGAGGAGGATCCACACAAAGGTACCAGGGAGATAGCGAAGGTTCTTGGCGTCAGTCACAACACAGCTGCCCGGCATCTGAAGGAAATTGGAAAGACCAAAAAGCTGGAAAGATGGGTGCCTCACTAGCTGTCTGAGGAGCAAAGAAACCGACGATATGAGATCTCGTCCGCACTGCTTCTACGGGACGAAACGGACCCATTCCTTGATCGCATCGTAACCTGTGACGAGAAATGGATAATGTACGACAACAGGTGACGATCGGCACAGTGGGTGGACAGCGATGAGAGCCCCAAGGTTTTTGCGAAGCCGGAATTGCACCAAAAGAAAGTAATGGTGACAGTATGGTGGTGTTCGCTGGGAATCATTCACCACAGCTTCCTCCCTCCCGGTGAATCCATCACGGCAGAGAAGTACTGCATTGGAATTGAAGAAGTGATGAAAAAGTTGAAGGATATCTGGCCGGCCTTGGTAAACCGAAGGCGAGTTCTCCTTCTGCACGACAATGCTCGCCCCCATGTAGCACGAATGACGTTGCAGAAATTGAATGAGCTGGGCCTTGAAACTCTGCCACATCCCCCGTTTTCTCCCGACCTCTCCCCAACAGACTACCACTTCTTCAAGCATCTTGGCGACTTCTTGGTAGGGAAAATATTCAAATACCAACAGGATGCCGAATGTGCCTTCGAAGATTTCGTCAATTCCAGAACTTCAGATTTTTACGCTACTGGGATAAAAAAGCTTGTGTCACGTTGGAAAAGATGCGTAGAAACAGAAGGTTTTTATTTCGATTAATAAACTTGCCTACAAGCCGAGATATTAACTGCTTAAATTTACAGTGGTTCAGTGTCATTTATTTCGTTAAACCTAATACATGCGCGATCATATAACTTTAACAAGCTGACGTTTAATGTTGTCTCTCGGAATATTTCCCAGTACAACATCTGCATCCAAGCCCGTCAGCCTGGTAAGCACCGAAGGCCCACTCCGGTGAAGATTTCAATGTGAAATACACAGTGTCGGTCGCAATAAAGAAATTTTTACCAAACCTGGCAGGCAAAGAAGATTAAAAGATTGGAGGAATGCTTTTAAGCCCTCTTGCACTGATTTTGCCCCAGTATAACTCTAGCCTACCTTTTCTTTCTCTTTTTTGTTTTGATTTTCTTCAGTTTTCCAGGCTGTCGGCACATTTCTTTCTCCTCTCCCGTTCCGTTTTTTGTGTTTTTCCGCCATTTAGTCTATTTTTTTCTTCAGTGTGTATATCGTGTCTTATCAATAGAATTGGCAAGAATGAATGAATGAATGAATGAATGAATGAATGAATGCAAGAGAGACCAAGTGTATTGCATACAAAAACGAAGCTGTTATCCTATGTACCTGTTCCACAGCCAACAATAATCCTTGATGTTGCCATCACAATAGCTACATAGGGCGCGGGGAAATAGTGCAAGAAAAGGTATAGTGAATTTCCAATCATCATAAGCCCAAAACCAGTGAGTAGCGGTGCTCGAACCTGAACAAATCAGCTATGAAAATAATATTGCAACTTTTACCCCATGTTGATTGGAAGCAAACAGACAAACCTGTTCTACATGATTGCTCCAAAAGCCAAATGCGAGAGCAGATATACACTGGCCGAAACTATACAGCGCTACAATATGTCCATACTGAGTTTCTACGGCATCAGGATTTAGCTATAAAATCGAGTGAAAAAAATTGAACAACAATTTCGTAGCGGTGCGTTACCTGGAAAGCTGATAACTTAAGCATTCTGTCACCTGTCGCAAGTATGGCCACATTGAGCTGAGCAGTATGGTAAACTGAGCCGATTGAATAAAGGAGCAGGTACCAGCGATGTAGATGGACAACCACGGTGTTTTTGGTTGCTCTTCTCCCGGCTCAGAGCCATGACGAACCTAATCAAAGAAGTAGAGACACATAACGAAGATGGACATTTTTGAAATCAAATTAGACACCTTTAACGTCAATTTTTTTACGCTACATGATTTATTTATTTATTTATTTGAAATTTATTTATAAATTTCATTTTAAATGGGACATTCTCGGATCTATCCTAGTCGGAGGGAGCATTTGCTCTTTAGGCTCTCTGATCCCTTCTTTGAACTTGTACTTGAGCTTCAGCTACTGCCCAATGATACGATTGCGCTCATGCAAACCCAAACAATGTGGTTTCATGTCGTTGGATGCTGGACGGAACTGCCACTTCAGCGGTGCCCGTCCCACTTTTCATATTAAATTGAACACACTTTTAAGAGTCTAAGCCTTAAGAAATCAAAGAAAACTCTTTCAAATTGAAATGAGATTCTTCTTCGTTTATCTATAAATTCTCCAAAAGTTTAAAATAATTTTTTGTTCCAGGAAAGTTTAGTATAACTTACTTTGAAGTTTTAATTCAGCTATCCAATAAGTTCATGGTTTGAAATTTTAAAATTTTTTTTTTGATGAAAAATAATGGTTTAAAACTTCGTTTCAAGTACAGAAAGGCTGCTATTTTTTCTTGCAAAAAAAAAGGATTTCGCAATACCCCTTTCCTAGACGTCGCGATTTTTATTCGGTTGGTAGCAGTTCTGTTTGCATGGAATTTGACACCTGTTAACGATACATAAAAACAACGATAAAGAGCACACACATCCTCCCTTTGATGGCTCATGCATCACTCAAATAAAAGTTACGGCGAACTTCTTTTGAGCGCATAGTGTTATCTGATATTTTAAAGCTCTATATGCTTGCTTTTTTGCTGTGCCTCAAGATAATTTTTAGTTAATTAGATTTGTTTTAAAAATTTTAATAAAAATACTGCATTAATTGGGGCAGGTGAACTAAAAACTCTCACAAAATATTATGCCAATTTTTCCTTTATCAAAACATTTTTTTCTTACAACGTTGGAGAGCCTGTAGTTTAACCTGTAGGGCGCTTGTTTTGATTTGGAAGAGTTTGCTTTGACTCTAGGTGTCTTAAAGCTAGTTCAGAAGTGACACATTTGATTTGAACAGTGTCCAATTCGACGTGAAAATGGGTTAAATTCAAGAGCATCTTGCACGCTTAGTAGAAAAGGCTGCAGTTTCGCGAAGACAGTAAACACTCGCTTTTGGTTTCGGTCGGCTGTCTCGTTAACGAAGTTTTCGTCATTGGGTAGTCAAGAGTCGAATATTACAGAAAATGGTTTATTTGAGGAGGGTGTTTAATAAAATTAAATAATTTTTTATTACAAACCGAGTCTTAAAGTGGTACACAAATAAGAGTTCAGCTGCCCATAAACAGTAGCAGCAGCGAGAGCCCTAGCTTCCAAAGACAGAACGTAGCATTAAGGACTGAGTTAAGTAAACGCTCAACTACCTTAACGGAAGCACAAACCATGACACAGCCGAGCAGCGAAGCCTGAATGGCGAGTAGTGGTTTTGACCAGTATGACGAATATGACGAATATGCAAATTAACCTCGACATTAGCCTGCGTAAACCCGAAAGCAGCCCGATTCAAGACTAATCGGGGTTTGCGCTGCTTCCGAAAACTGCGTTAAATGAGTTCATGACCAGAAATGATTGTTTACTTCTCATAGTCCTTGAAATCTTCCTCTTATTAGGTGTAGCAGCCAAATATTAGGTTGGTGCATAAGTTCTCGGACATTTGGGGCATGAAATATTTATTATCACAACATACGAACAACAATATCAAATCATTTGAAGTGACCACCCTTTACATCAATTGTCTTTCGCCAATGTGCTGGTAAGTCATGGAGGCCTTTCTCCAAAACGTGGCCGGTTGTGATTCGAAAAATGTGAGCAGTGCCTCCTTGACATCCTCTCGGTTCCTGAATTGCTGGCCGTCCCAATAGCGTTGAAGGCTTGAAAACAAATGATATTCAGAAGGAGCGAGATCTGGTGAGTAAGGTGGATGTATAAGAACGGTCCATCCGTAGTCCGCCAACTCAGCCGCCGTCGCTCTAGCAATATGCGGTCTAGCGTTGTCGTGTTGAAAATACACCTTCACTTGCTCTCCTCGTGTGGTTTGAAGGTGGGCCCTCAACTTCCTCAGTTGGTTGACGCAAACCTCTGCCGTCACTGTTATCCCTTCGTCCAGCAGCACCCAGTATTCTACTCCAAGAACGCTCCACCAAATGCATAGAATAGTGAAGTTCGGGTTTCGGAACGTCCTCTGCCTCTCCAGTTGCGTCAACCCACTGTGCACGCCGGTGATATTTAGAGTAGAGTATTCACTTCTCATCCCCGGTGACAAGGTCGTCCAGCCATCCGTAGGTACGTCTTAGGGTAAGGAGAGACGGAGCGACATCGGCTCTGTGATCCATGTCATGTTGTGTCAAGTCGCGAGGTACCCAGCGACCCTATTTTTGCACCTTGCCAATCGACTTCAATCCTCGAACGACTGTTGAGTGACTAACACCAAGAGTGCTTGATAGTTCGCGAGTGGTTTGGTATGGGTCCGCTTCTACTCTACTTCTGAGGCCATCCAAATCCAGTGTCATCACGCCCTTCTCATTCATTACCTTCAACGGAGAATTCACCAACTGCAAATTTCGAGAACCACTGGTACACAGTACTTCGAGCAGGAGCACTCTCGTTGTAAACATCCTTCAGGCGACGATACGATTCGTTGGCATTGAGGCCAGATTGATGCAGGAATAACATGACGTGCCGAATATGCGTCTCAGTTGGGATGAATTGCTTAGCCATAATAGCTGACGTTAACAACGCAGAAGTAAATGTTAGGAACAGTTTTGTAGCCCTTTCCTTTCTCTATCGATCGATCATTTCCGCGTTGATACATGTGAGAAATTTGGCGGGAAAATGCGCTTTCATTCAGGAGGGATCAAATGTCCGAGAAATTATGCACCAACCTAATGGTTTGTCAGACGTAGGAATGTTTACAAATGCACAATAGGAATTACAAAGGCTCTTGTCGATAGAGATGTGGTTTATACATACAACACCTTTTGTGCTTGCAAGATTGCAAGAGTCACAAAAGAAATGTTCTTTAGATAATAGTGTTCGATCCGATTGAGAGTGTTTGAAAGACAATCGAGGAGTCCAGTCTAAAACCACAACTGATACCCTCCGCCTCCCATATGCGCCTCAGGGTGTTCCAGACCAGAAAGGTCGCAGATCGAATATGGCAGACCAAAGACATAGCATGTTCTGTGAACAGCGAACTTCACCATGATGTTGCATATACCATTGGGTTGACCGAAAAGTCTGGCAACACTTTGCCTGTTAAATTTGTTAAAGCTCTTACAGTATTGATCTTGCGTGGTGACGTCACACTAAATTTTCGAAGCTTTCTCAAGCATACTATATAAGGCCTCGACGAGTACGAATACAGCAACAATGTCAACGATAAGCAGCAGCATCCTACGACCCATCGTCTACTGTGAATTTGTGCAAGGCCATTCCGCACGGACTGCGGCCTCCTACATCTGCGCTGCATTGCAGGAGGAAGTCATTCACTATTCCACAGTGGCCCGTTGAAATCAGCGCTTCAGGGCTTATCTCTATCGAAGGTCGACCTCGTTCCGGATGCCCCTCTGTTGTGGAAGACGACAGCTTGCGCGAAGCCTTCAAGGTGAAGTCAAATTCAACCCCTCGCGAATTGGCGGCGACACTTGAATGTACGCAAAGCATCGTCGTGAGGCAGCTGGAGATCCTTGGGTACCGCAAAGTTTTGTCGACTTGGGTATCATATAAGCTGCGGGACTCTGACAAGGCATGCCGAATCAGTGTTGCTGAGTCGCTGCTTCTTCGCCCGCACAGAAAGGACATTCTGAAGGACAGTGTTACTGTTGATGAAAGCTGGGTTCTTTATGTTGACCACACCCGCAAGAGCCAATAGCTCCGACGAGTAGAACACCACGAAAAAGAAGGTTCTTCTGTTGCTGGTGGGACTCAGAAGGCACGCTTTGCTGGGAGTTGCTGGATAGTGAGATCGCAGTCACAGCATCTGTCTACGCTACTCAGTTTTAGAGCTTGGCCGACGCCATGCTCCAAAAACGTCCAGAACGGGAAAATGTCCACCTGCTGGACGTCAACGTGCGTCCTCACGTCGCAAAAGTGGGTCGCGAGAAAATCCAGTAGTTAGGCTTGGAAGTTCTGCCCCATCCACCATATTCTCCAAACCTCACACCTTCTGACTACCACCTGTTCAAAGCTCTGAATCAGCATCTTTGAGGTAGAGAGTTCGATGATCGACGTCAACTGGAAATGGAAGTTTCTGAACCCTTTTCCTCACATCCCTCGGAATTCTGGAGAAAAGGAATTGAAAGGCTGTCTGAAAAGTGGGGCGATCTTGGACTTAAATGGGAAATATATCGTGGACTGAGTTTTTATATATTGTATTAAATTGTATTGTATTGTAATATTGTTGTGCTAGTGTTGCAAGACTTTTCGATCAACCTAACATGAATAATTCAGAGAACCATTTCAACATCGAGTTGCTGCATCAACCTATTGATTAGTACCTTCTTATGCGGATAAGAACATGAACAAGCCAGCGCTTGATTTAATAATCTGTGTCGGGTTGTGCCCACTCCGCACCCTACGACGACACCTTGTTACGGGAGTCACGTCTACGTCATCGTCCACTGCCAGCTGCTTGGAAAGGGCTCGTCTGCTCCCTCTTCTCATCGCTTTTCTATCACCCATTTACTGTATGCTATCTAATTTTTGGAACACTTCACGAATTTACGTGTCATCCTTGCGCAGCGGCCATGATAATCTTCTCCGTATTGTTCCAATTCTAGTAAATGTTCAAGAATGACTTATAATAAAGATGCGCACTGAATATACATAATTCGAGCACGAGACCCTCGTCACGAGAGCGCACAACGAACGAAACACATGGAGAGAATGGTGTGATGGTGATGGTGGTTGGTGATAGTAGACATACATTTATATTGGTACACACGACGTGTATGGTGGATATACACGAGGCCTTCCCCAAATCTGGATGGGTACACAGATCAGGTGGGAACTGAGATTGGAGCAGGCTCTTCGCATTACTTGGTCGTCATCATCGTGACGAATTCTTCGTAGTTGACTTGCCCGTCTCCGTCAATGTCCGCCTCACGAATCATCTCGTCCACCTCCTTGTCAGTGAGCTTCTCGCCGAGGTTCGTCATAACGCGACGCAATTCGGCTGCCGAAATGAACCCGTTGCCGTCTTTGCCGAACACCCGGGACTCTTCGCGAATTTCCTCTTCGCTGTCAGTGCCTTTCATTTTCCTCGTCATCATAGTGAGGAACCCGGGGAAATCTATGTTTCGTTACCATCGGCATCAACTTTGTTGATCATGTCCTGCAGCTCCGCCTCGGTGCAGTATCGTCCTAGTGACCTCATAACGGTTGCAATTCCTTCGTCGCACTGGTGCCATAGCCATCCTTATCGAACAAAGAGAAAGCCTCCTTGAACTCGGCAATCTGCTCCTCGGTGAGTTGGTCAGCCACGGTGTTGAAGAGTGGAGATCGAAGAGGAAAGAAGAACAGACGATGTTATACATGTATGGACGAAGAACGGCGAGAATTCGTTGCTCATCTGCGGAGGCGAATCAGTAGCAGAATGATA